>OZ022493.1:10619090-10933746 GCA_963989405.1 Trypoxylon attenuatum | reverse complement strand
GTTATCAAAGCTTTCAGCCATGTACGCGAATGTTTTTGCTCTAACAGCACAGGCACAATTATTTGCATGACCAGTAACTCAAGAGACAATTCGCTGACCTAAAAAAAAAACCCAGTGAAATACCGAATCGTTTTATCCTGAGAGGGAAAACTTGTAAATTTCTCTTTCAATTATATTTTATTTTCTTACCTGCGCTTCGCTTTGAACGGTCAAGGTATAAGGTAGGAATCCTGGCCATGCCCACCTTAAAATCTTCACTGGAAGCCATACAATTAATAAAATGGTGGTTCCGTATATAACGGCAGACGTAACCAGTCTTTTAATATGCGGCAATATTGGAAGATGTATCATTTCTTGTATGGGAGAGAAATCAGGATCGTTAAGGTTTCTTAAAAACCATAATACTCCGGGTCGGAGTATCTCGCGCAGTAAATGCGTGATCGAAGCGAAATAATAGACATATATCATCCCGGCAAGCCAATGAATAAACATTGATGCACCTGGGGCTGATCTAAACGATGATTCTCTATCTCTGAGGGTTGCATCGAACATGCCCAATGAACAGATATCTAACCACCATCCACAAACTAATCGAATTACGCCCATTTCGACTACCAATATGAGGGAGACTTTTACGATGACATAACATAAACCGAGTATTCTCCTGAATCTTTGGAATCCAAGGAGGGCAGCTAGAGTGTGAAGCATTGCCAAATCAAATCCAATAACGCAGTAACCACACAATGTCGTTACTAATCCTTCGAAATGTGAAGCTGCCGCATAGGATCGTATTCCGAGTCCGGTTATCGCAAAGGAACCAATGTGATAAGGACAAAAAGCGAACACCTGGAAAAGGAAATGCATGATTTTTGTTTTAAGAGAAATCATAACAGAAAGTGATATGGTCTTAATCAATAATGAAGATATTCACCATGATGAATAAGGTGTTGAGTGACACTACCCAAAATATGTGTTCGACGAAAGCCAAAGATCCATCTAAGCCCAGCAATCGTTCCCATGTTAGTTCTTCTGCGGGTCTACCCCATTCCATAGGATTCCAATTAGCTTCTTCCGCTTCTCCTTGTGCTTGTCCCTGCATTGGTCTCCATCCATCGGCAGCTGCTGCGTTGTTTCCATTTACGTTTGCATTTGCGTTTGCATTTGCGTTTGCATTTACGTTTCCATTCGCATTTATGTTTATGTTTGGTGCATCGAGGTGCTGGTGAAATTGCTCAACGGGAATTACTGGCAACGGCACCTGCACTGGCATTGGCCCTGGCACTGGCACCGCATCTAACTGACGTTGTACTACTTCTGGCTGGTGGATTCCTTGATTGTTCGGTAAATTTGGTTCTTCGATACGTCTGTATAGAGGATGGGCGTCTGCATTTACTGGAACTTGACACACGTAAAAGCATTTGTTGTATTTCTGTGATTCGCAAAGATTGTTCTAATAGATTCTGCAGTATTCGTAATTGCTTCTTGCGTCTACCTGGTTGTTGATGTCGAACATGCACGATCGGTGGTTCATCCACGAACGGTGGCACATTATTGTTATCTTGACCCTGTTCTTGTTCTTGCATACCTCTCCTTTCCTGTGCTTGTTGTGCCGGAGCATTCATATTTGGCGGATTATCGACAGGTGGTAATTGGACGTTATCTCGATCCAGCCAATCCGGATCACCGGCATGTAGAATTTGTTCTCTTAACCAAACCAGTCCCGTAAATGCCAGTAAAGTACACGTCACGACAAAACAACCATGAAATACATCGGAAGATACATTTTCGGCAGAGAGCATGTCCATTGGTAATGACATAATCTAAAAGATGATTATTAAGCAATAGGTATAATACAATATTATGAATGTTTCTTATTTTGTTTCGAAGTAAGAATGAGGAATCGTTTCTCACCCGAACTAAGTCAAAACGTCCACTAAAAAGAGCTTTGTACGTCCTACAAGCACTCAATGGAACGATACACAGCCATCCAAATGCCACAAGGGAATAATGTAACCAATATTTCACTGCTGTTACGATGCTCGAGAATAAACCACCAATGACATCTCGCAGAGGTAGTCTGCGTGGCATGTCTGGACTATAGATAGGCGTAAACGAAAACCAATAACCACATAATTCACAGTATTCCTTTCTCGAGTATCTCATCCATTGCATCAAACATTCCTGGTGGATCCATTTTATGCTACCGGTACAAATACAAGGATGAAACAGTGGCCTATCTGCCAGACCCTCCGATCTACAGACCCTGCAGATATCGGCACCCAACATGTCCTCCGTCATGTTTGGTTTTTTGAAGGTCTCTTTCTTATTCGCAAACTACCAATTCCCAATGAATGATGGACCTGGAACGAACACAAAGGCAACGGTTCAAATGTACTAACATATGTGATGCATAAAATCTAAAGAACGTAAAACAGCTCGTGAAATTGAAAAACGATTCATGCTAAACACTAAGAAATAACAGTTTTATTAGAGTGTGAGCTACGAGTGATCTAAAGGTACGCAAAACATAGTCATCGTGTTGCAAGGGTTCTTTCTCATTTACATCGTACACAGAAGATCTTTGATGGGTGAGCCACAAATTTCTGCTCATCGGAAATCGTAGAACAAGTGGAAAGTTATGCTATTGTTGACAGGTAAGATGTTATTATCAAAAAATTCCGAGGACTTATTGACGAGATGAAAAACATGAAAGCTGTCGGAAGATTGCGGTACACGTAATTCTTCGAATCAAACCCACGGTAGAAAGTTTCTTATGTTTTATTCTATACTTACTCGTATGTACTCGATTAAAAAAACACAAGATATCGAAAATTATTGTGGAAAATATTGAAAATGTCTACTGGTGTTTTCAGTTGTTTCCTTCTTGCTTCTCGTCAGGGACAGGATACTCCCACGGTGGGGGTAAAACCGTGCTTTGCCATCTGATAGATAGAAGTATACCCAACCATACCCAACTGATTCTCCGTGTGGTGGTGTTATATGCTTCCAACCTTCCAAGTGTAAAAGTTACTGCCTCACTCAGGCTCACTTCCCCTTGTTTGTTTCTCGTATATAGTTCGTAATTTTTACGTTTTTACCTGGTGTTTACCTCTCGTCGTTGCAAAACACATACAACCGATACCGAACGCAAATAAACACTTATTTGTATCACATATATAGTATCACGTGTGTTGCGTTGAATTACCGGCAAAGTTACTCTCTTATATTACCGCCAAAATTGCATTGTGCTGCATTATAATACAAGTAAATGCCAAACACTGCAGTACTGTTATAAACAGTCAGAAACAATCAAAAATCCGTGGAAAGATTAATCGGTATCGAGATGATATTAACATAACGCAGTATTATTGGAGTCAAGGCATGCCTGTCCGTACATATATCTTATAACTTAAATAAAATTCTAGATATTATGCATGCTTGATAAGAAAGATTCCAATACTTTTTAGAATCTTCCAAATTTTATTCTTACAACCAAAACCCACAGAAAATGATTCTTTCTATGCGCTTTCTGGATTACGCCAACCATCATCTGAGAACTGTTACAGTTGCAAGAAAACCAAGAAGCTTATGTATACCTATGAAAAATACCTTATGTTGCAGTCGATTGAACAGTGTCATGAAGGTTTTGAGTGTTGCTGAGAAAAATGATGCTGCGAAAAATATCGCCGAACATTTATCGCGCAGAACCGCCAGAATGGTAACAATCGCTATCGTCTTTCAATAGTTACATGCATGATGTTAAAAAAAATAGTTTTACTAATTGAACTTCTTTTCAATTTCACAGAGAGAAGGATTGTCAGTGTATAATAAAATCTATGAATTTAATATACAACTATGGAATCAGCAGTGTCAAATGATGATGACTTCGGTGTCGGGTCACTTGTTAAATCATGAATTTGTTGGGAATTATCGTAAATGGCATAGTTGTCATCCGTTGGTACTGTTCGATGTCCCAGTAAAGAAGGATTGCCAGGATGAATTTGCGCTGAAGATTAAGGCCACGCTGGAACGGGAAGTTAAAAAATGTAATGCTTTAATCATTTGGACCGATTGCGACAGAGAAGGAGAGAACATTGGATACGAAATTATCAATGTTTGTCAAGCAGTGAAACCTAATATAAGAATATACAGGTATGACAAATTAAATATGACACAAAGAATATTTAGAAATAGTTTTTATTAATATCCACTTATTTAATTTCTCTTTTACCGTTATTCCAGAGCTAAATTCTCCGAAATAACGCAAGCTTCGATCGATCGAGCGATTCAAACCTTAACGGATCCAGACAAAGCGGTCAGCGATGCGGTCGACGTGAGGAGCGAATTGGATTTGAGAATAGGTATTTTTATTCAGGATCAATAATCAGATTCTTCCATGAATTGACTTATTAATTGTACAATTTTTATCTTAGGCGCAGCATTTACCAGATTCCAAACGCTACGTTTCCGAAAAGCTTTTCCTAGATCGCTCGCTGACATGCTTATCAGTTATGGCAGTTGTCAATTTCCAACATTGGGTTTTGTAGTGGAAAGATTTTTAGCCATCGAACAGTTCCAGTCCGAACCATACTGGAAACTAAAAGTAACGGATGTTCGTGACAATTTGTCGGTAGATTTCTCTTGGGCTAGAGGGAGGCTATTTGAGAAACCGCCGTGTCAAGCGTTCTTAGACGAATGTTTGGATGATCCAAACGCTACAGTAAAGTCTGTAATCAGTAAACCCAAGAGTAAATGGAGGCCAGTCCCATTGGATACTGTTGTAAGTATTATTAATTTTGTTCGTTCCTTTAAACACTGTTATTCAAGCAGTTGTATTAGCTTTAAATAATTTATTTTCTAGGAATTAGAAAAACAAGGTTCACGCAAATTACGATTGAGCGCGAAAGAAACAATGAAGATTGCGGAGAAACTGTACACGCAAGGTTTCATAAGTTACCCACGTACCGAGACAAACATATTTCCAAAAGAATTAGACTTGCTTTCATTAGTGAGACAGCAGTTGAATAATCAGCAATGGGGAACATTCGCACAGCGTCTAGTAAACGAAGGTGTAACTCCAAGACAAGGGAAAAAGAGTGACCAAGCTCATCCTCCGATTCATCCCACCAAATATGCATCTGGTTTACAAGGTTCACCTAAATTTTCTATTTTAAATACTAAAACGCTTGAAATATACGACTGACGAAGAACTTCATATTTAAGGAAATGAAGCAAAAGTCTACGAATTTGTGGTGCGCCACTTTCTCGCTTGTTTATCGAGCAACGCGATTGGCCAAGAAACTATAGTCGAGATTGAAATTGCTGGAGAGAAATTCACGGCTACAGGATTGCAGGTTCTCGAAAGAAATTATTTGGAGGTGTATATATATGAGAAGTGGAGCGACAAAGAGATGCCAATATATCGAGAAGGTCAAATCTTTCGTCCAACAAAGATAGACATGTTAGAAGAGAAAACTTCACCACCACAATTATTAACCGAAGCAGATTTAATTACACTGATGGATAAATACGGAATTGGCACTGATGCGACACACGCGGAACATATCGATACGATTAAATCTCGTCAATATGTTGGACTAATTGATGATAAACATTTGATGCCAGGTAAACTTGGCATTGGACTTGTGATGGGATACGACAATATGGGCTTTCAAATGTCAAAGCCAAATTTACGTGCAGAGCTCGAGAACGATCTCAAATTGTAAGTAACTTCTTTGTGTGAATCTCCTTATCTATCCTGACTCTGTTAATTTTTTTTTATTAAAGTGTCAAAACGTACATGTCCATCTACGTAGAATATGCGAACGAAAGAAGAATCCA
This sequence comes from Trypoxylon attenuatum, assembly GCA_963989405.1. Lineage (NCBI taxonomy): Eukaryota > Metazoa > Arthropoda > Insecta > Hymenoptera > Crabronidae > Trypoxylon > Trypoxylon attenuatum. The sequence continues at coordinate 10,927,905 of OZ022493.1, read as the reverse complement.
CAAGCAGTTTTGGAAACCCAGATAAATAAATATCGCGAAGTGTTTAAAATAGCATTAGAAAAGGCGAATCTCATTGAAAATTCATTGGCACAATATTTGGAGGAACAACCGACGAATGGTAATCCCGTACAATTTGCGGTTCAAGAAACACCGGCCTTTAAGTGTCCAAAGTGTGAATGTAACATGACTGTAAGGACTGGGAAGGATGGTAAAAAGAAATTTATCGGATGTATGGGTTACCCACAATGCAATAATGTTGTTTGGCTTCCTCAGTCTGTGGAAAACGTGGAAGTCTTAGAAGAAATTTGCTCAGAGGTAAGCAACATCAGTGAAACCAATCAGATCCGAGATCTCTGGTTTATAAAACACTTTTGCAATTCATCAAGAAACAAGCTTTTGTCTCGGTCCAAGTACAAGATGATAGACCTTGTATCTATTCCAAAGACAGAAAATACGGTTTTTTGCAATGTTAAAAGTCCATGTGCAAGCGACAAATTTGAAGAATTATTAAAAACAACTTGTTTATCATCATCGTGGAGATAATAGATCGTAAACATAGCTGAATTTTCTTTTTCAGTGTAGGCAAGACTATCACAAGTTGAAGTTCAAATTTTATAGGAATATGTTGCCAATGTACGGAAACGAATACACGACATGTATCGGAGGCTGTGATCCAATTTTTAACGAAGCGTTATCGATAACGAACGACAAAGTTAAGAAAAGTGCACGGGTGAATGATAGTGGATATAATAGTCTGTCAAACAGTAATAGATCAAGTACCAATCAAAGTCAATCCCAAGTGAGAAATACAGCGCCTCAAAGACCTAGTACAACGAATTCGAATAGAAATGTTCAACAAAGTAGGCACACACCTGCAGCAGCCGCTGGTCCTTCTAGACAAAGCAATAATAACGATTCCGGTTGGACAAGCGTTAACACATCTTTTCCAACGAGGAATCCGCAAGGAAATGTACGCAAGGACAATAAGATTGAAAACACTCCAACTTGGGGCCACATGGATAAAGATACAGTTATCATGTGTAATTGTCAGGAAAGAGCGATATTGCTCACCGTGAAGAAAGAAGGACCAAATCGAGGTTTGAAATCTTCATTAGATTTGGTTTTAAACTCCCACGAGAATAGATTGTACTGAATTGTTTTCAAAATCTTCTGTTTTTTTTTTTAGGAAGGGAATTTTATAAATGTGCGCGACTACAAAATAGAGATTGCGATTTTTTCGTTTGGGCATCAGCTGCACCAACAACCACAGGGAATACAAGTGACAATCATTCGAATCATTCTGCGAATAGTAATAGAAACACGAATAGCTCTAGGACTACATCGACAAACAATTCTAATTCGAATTCGTGGCAGAGTTGGGATGCGCCTTCGACTTCTGCTGGACCTCAGTGTGGTTGTAATAAACCAGCAGTAAGGTAAAGTATGATAAAATATTCAACGGTAGAATATACATATAACTGCGAAATCCTTTTTTAATAACTCTGATTTACAGACGAACCACACAGAAGGAAGGGCCCAATAAAGGTCGTGAATTTTACGCTTGCGGCGAAAGGAGCTGCAACTTTTTTCAATGGGCCGACGCGGAAAATACTACGTATCCAGCGAATAATCAAACGAGAGCACCGCGTAATACAACAAATAAAACGAATAAAAATACCGCTAAACGGACAACTACTGGTAAAAGAAAATGTGGAGTCTGCGGAGTGGAAGGTGCGTTGTGTTTGTCTTTTACAATACAGATTTTCGGATGTTTAATATTAATTGTTATTAGTAAACAATAAGATATATTGTAATATTTTGTTGCAGGACATAATCGCAAGAACTGTCCACAAAATGCTTTGGATTAAGGAAGTGTACAAAGTTGAATTGACGAATCGTGTGTAATATACTAGGTAGATTTCGTATTTAGGATAATAAGTTAAACACAGAGAATACTATTTAGTTGTCATAGTTGTCGTTTTGAACTCTTTATTGTATATAATGTGATAAATTTATTTTTTGATATTAATGAGTAAGCGTTAATTAAGGCACAAGTAGCATAGACAGTGTCTTTAGATATTAAAATTGTGCTAATTTCAATCCGATCCTATTCTATAAGAAGTCTTCAATCTCTCTACTACTTCCTTTTGTGTATTGAGTTCCGTCGTAGATTCTGTCAACTGTAAAAAATGGAAATAACGTAAACATAGAGTTTCGTTTAACAAATTCTACCCATACTGTGTAAATACGAACCATATCGAGGAGCAATTCAAACTTAAGTTTCAATAAATGATTTTCTTCCTCAAGTTGTTTCACTTCTTTCTTTAATTTCTCGTTTTCTTTAAACGTTCCTCCAAGCTTACCAGATTCTAAATTATACAAATCATGCGATATAATAAAATTCAATCAGTTTTATATTTGAAATACTGTTGTATACCTGGAATCCATACACCTGAATCAAAAGTAGATTCTTGGTCGCCAAGTTTCAAGGATATTGCTCCTATTTCTAGACCAAGTTCTTTCTCGATTGTTTTTGGGCTCAATTCTTTATTCGCCAAAAATATTCCTGCTTTTCTGGTTGGAGTTTTCTTTGGAGAAAATTTACTGGAAAAGAACGGCATCCTGAAGAATCGTTAATGACAGGTTTTCCATGTACATTTGTAACTCATAGGCATAAAACAGTCGCTATTATTATACAGTATTTCTTGATCTATGTTCTTATTGCAAGTTCAAAATTAGGTGCAATTCGAAGCACAAACCTCTTTTTGAACGGCTTGGATTTATCCAGTGGACAGCATAACCTGACTGAAGCTTGATAGTTTGATTATAAACAGCTACTCTACGTAAACACAATATTATAACGGACGAGGTATAGGGACAGTTTATACAATATAAATTTCCAACGTTGGGTAACTCGAAGCATGTCGATAACTTAGAGATCTCGACTGGTTTCAGTTGCTAAAGTATAATTTTATCCGCTCGAACGTCTGGAGATCCATATTTGAAAATATTAGTGTCCGAGGTTGAAGAACATCGGCGATTCGTAGCACGTATTTTGAGCCGATTTGCGTCAATCTGAGAGAAAAATTCAAAATTCCGCTTCGAGAGCCGGAAAGCTTGAACCTTTACCTTTACAATAAGCCTTTGCCGAGCGCAATATCTCGCGAAATAAAGATTTTACAGTTCTTTCGCATACACTGTGTGAGAAGCGAGATCACTTGAGATCTTAAAACGAAATAACGTGTCTACGACCTTAATAAATAATAGTGTAACTGATAAGTAACATCAGTTAGTATGGGGAATGCTGCGGTATTTATTTCAATGTATCATCGATCAATGTAAATCTTGAAAAATGTAATATTTGAAGAGTTCATTATTTTATTATTATTATATCTCTCGTTAAAATGCTCATGTATATGAAAATATACGACATGCAATATATCTTAGATCTCACTTTTGCTGTATTATTAAAGAATCAAAATTAATTTATTATAGTGTATGAGAAATATACAGATTTGGACATAAATATTTGCCGTACCAGCACTCGGATTTCATACATGTCTATTATTTGATTCCTCGAATTATTAGCGATATTAATCACCAGAGAAATCACGCTTTCATAACTCTAAACGTAATCGGAAGCTATCACATTTAGAATAATTCGATACACTTCTTAAAATAACTTTATCAAATAGCAAGTATAAGGAAAAGTCTCTGCTGAAAAGGGGAAATAAGAATGTATGTACTTAGTAAAAGAAAATTTAGTGGCGAACGCAGGTCAAGCTTTTCTTCGATATAAGCAAAGGTATCAAACGTACATTTAAAACCTCGCCTATGTTGTCAAAGAAAATTAGTAATATGCGTGTAATACGTCGGTTGAGCTTAACTTGTGCACACTTATAATAATTGCAATAATATCTTAAAGGACACAGCAGCAGTATATACTAACACAGAGGAACTTTTCTCAATATACCGAGCCTGATATATAAAAAGTAACTTGCAGAATAAAACAATTGGATTTGACAATGTTTTTCAGCAAATTACAAAACTCATCTTCGTGAACGAACGTACACAGTGTATCACCGGATAATACCATTTAAATCAGACTTATATTTCATTACAACAGTAGACAATGGGATCTATACGATACAATTTCGCGAACTTAGATTTACGTAAATTAAGGATCGTAACATAAGACAGTAATAAACTGACACTGTGCGTTTCTTATGACGTGCAATTATATACCAAATATACGGCTAACATGATCTTATCTTGCGCCTGATTACTACATCTTGACATAGTAATTCGTCATAAACAAAGAAGTCATATAAAATTGAACAAAAGGTTTGTGCGAGTAATTTAACTGCATTTTACTTTTGCTCTTGCGTATACGTATACGTAATATAAAATTATTAAAGAAACATGTTACGCATTATAAATGAAGAGCCTATCGTATTTACAATATTATTCGTTTAATTTAGGCAGTGAAATTTCCATCACAATAAAGCAGCCTTGATAAGATATAGTTTTGATTATTTTAATCTACAGGCCCTATGTACGACTGAAACTTTGAAAGTCCCCCTGTGTAAGCAATTCAACAACCTATCACAATGCCGAGCTCTATTTTCATTACATTGTACTTGCATCAAGTACTGCGGACAAAGGACGGTGAATAATATTCCAAGCATGTTTGTGATATTCAGAAAATATATCACCAACCATCATACTTTTTTGTTCTATGCGAGTCTAGGGTTTAGACTCTAGGCTAAAAATTCTGTTGCAGTACGTACAACTGCATTATAAATGTATACTGTGTACTATATATATACGTTTAGTATCTGGAATGTATATATATAATATACAGTGTACAGTACGCGGTAAATAGTATAATAATGTATATTACACACCTTTGTAAAAGAAATTTGCAGCTTTTAAAATTTATTAGTGGCATTATCGTCAATAAATTTTAGCAAATGTTTGTTCAACTATGTGGAAAGACATGGCACTATGTACATGTATCTAGATAATGTTATCATTACAATCCATTCCAACTATCTCGAGTTAGAAAAAAAGGTTCGTATTCAGAAAAATATTCAGTAGAAAGAAATACTTTTCTCCTTTTAGTTGAGTCAATTGGTTAAGGCTCCGGTCATTAGAAACTGATACAAATAAATAGGAACATAAATAATTAATCTTTTTCCGTCAAGAAAATATCATAACTCATGGTCAAGATTGACCAGAATTCTAACGATATATTGCGTTACGATAATAAGTTTACACGATCTCAGAATAAAGTTACATTGGATGTTCTCTAATCTAATAAGATATACAATATAATTTTTTGTCAAGTAAATTTCAAGATTTCTGCGTAATACACGATATCTTATTTTTAATTTTTTTTTTTTCTTTCCTTCTTCTTCTTTCTAATATATATTTCTGCTTTCTCCATTTTTTCAACAATACCCTCAAAAAGTGTAAGAAATATTAGTGCATTGAAAACTGCATATATACCGTATCACAAATTTAGATTACCGGACATTTCCGGTCTAGTATCTGCTTTGCATATGTTAACTCTTTCTTTGTCCCTGTACGAAACTCTTTGAACAGAATCTGTTGCTTTAATTTACGATCTAACTTTCGCGTTTCATTGTAATTATGTAAAACGAAAACGTGAAATAATCATGTTGCCGATTAGCACGCGAATTGCAAAAATACATATGTCTAACGCGCGTTTCACAGTAGAGAGAGAGAGAGAGAGAGAAAGAAAGAGAGAGGAAGATAAAGAGAAAGAGAGGAGTAATATTCTGATCGATTCCGTTCAAAGGTCAATGTTTAAAACAGTAGTACCTTGGCGTGATGAACAGGTGAATTTTTTAACATTAACATTAAGCTGTATCGACTGATGTATCCTTCATTATATCGTCTTTCGTAATATTCTGATTCATTTGATCGTTCTCATACTCGACGAAATCATCAAACAAACTTGGCCATGCCTCAGCGTCATCGTACGCACCTAAATCATCACCAATACTCTCAGCGAAATTTAAAAACATATTCCAAGTATCTCTTGGTATACCACGTACGTGATGACACTCGAGAAACTTGAACCATCTTGCCAAAAGAGGTGGTTCGCGTATCGTGAATACCAGCTTCCATAAAACAATCGCCATATCAGCTGGTAATATCCTCTGGCCTGACGTCACATCCAGACCAAAGCGGAATGTGAATCGGTAGAGATCTTTGTATAAATCAGCATTAACGGTCAATTCCTGAACTATTTCCGGTAGTCGCAACTGTATACCACGTATACTGTTGACTTTCATGGTTTTCAGACCAGTTACAAATTCTTGACGGGTAAATTGGCACATCTGTTCGGCGTTCAGCTTCCAAGCAAGAACAAGAACTTGGAATTCATCTGGAGAGAGCTGTAAATCTTCGCATAATCTTTCTATGCCATCGGCTAGAATCACATCTTCGTGCGGATCCTACGAAAAGTACTAACTATAGATCAAATACAATGGTATACTTTTATTTACTTTTAGTCTCATGGAGTTAGAACACACAGTACCTTATATTGGTCAAAAAGTGCATGCAGCTTATTTTCCGATGGGTCTCTCTGCTGCTTAGATTCAGTGGAAACGTTCAAACCCGACGACGTTCCAGACCTTCCTAATGGCGGTAGTCGTGCGTAAAATCCTTTCGACAAGCGCATATTGTTCTGTATCGTTGGCACCGACCCACAATTATCAGAACCCACGTTATTTAAAGTTGGCAATGTATTTAACGATAATCTGTTCCCATTTACGTGTGTTTCAGGCACAAGTGGTCCAGTTAACTGGCAAGAGTTCCGACACAGGCCTCTGAGTTCCATTGTTTCTATATTGGATGACAATAACGCATATAACTAAACTATAAATTTCTACTGTCTATATAATGTAGAATTCATAGCTACGTACCGTCTTTGTGTTCTAACGATGTATTTTCTTTGTTAGTGGCTGGTGGACTCTGCGCCTTAAAGCACGAAAAACAGTTTCCCATTGATGCTGCCAATACTTTACACCGAAGATGATGACCCCATGCATCAATAGTTCAGTCTTATAATGGCAGTCTTGAATGAAAGCTAAATATAACGTAGACAGACCAACGAGATAATTATTATCTTAGATCCAAATATATTCGCAGACAGAAAATTGAGAAACGTAAACTCAGTGTATAGATGCAAAATTAAATGTGTAGAATTATATATATGAAGGAATCAGACAGAATAAGTAAGATATTTATAACTTATGCTAATGGGCATAATGGTAATTATAAAAAACGTTGATGTAAAGTGGTGATTATTTACCTTACTGCTAAAGCGGATTTCTGGGTCTACTTGGGCAACAATAACCCCAGATAGTACCCTCCGCAGAATAATATCTTGCCACGACTACATTCATCAATTTTCGCAGAATACTTTGGCTTCGATCTCAAATAATTGAGTCACCAAGACACTACGATTCCAATCGTTTTATTCATTTCTCCTTCGCGCGATTTTCCGGTTTGATCGAACGCCTATGTCATTTACAGATAGGTAACCTTATCGTATGTGAAAACAACAATTTCATTTCATGCGCAAAATAAATCTACATACACGGTAACACACCACACATATAAACGATCTTTATTGTTTCACATCAAAACACAATAATAGAACCATATTTCCCAGATTTTACAAGCAACGCGAAAATCCCTTTGCTACTCCCCACAGCTGTCTCTGTTTTTCTCGAAGTGTCTCTTTCGAAATCACACGACTAATATAGTACAAAATAAATATATTTTGTAAACTCTATCAAATTGAAAAATTTAATAAAACTCTCTACGTTAATTGTTTTCGCGCACTTTTCACAAGTTACGCTCTTTCTTATTTTTTCTTTTACGAGTCGATGCGCGTTCGATCACTGAATTTTGAAGATGTGGGGAGTTTGATGCTACATTGTTTTCCATTGCATATAGGGAAAGTAACTGTCAAAAATATACACGGTGTTGTTCGCTCGATTATTATATTTGAGATTTTACGAAGAAACAGAATACGATAGATTAAGTAGAAAAATAGTGGAAGTGTAAATAATCTGTGCATCAAGTAATATAAATAGTTACTTTTATAGAACCCAAAAACACAATGCTGAAACCCAAAGCTCTAACGCAAGTTCTTAGTCAAGCAAATACTGGAGGCGTGGAGAACACTTTGTACGTATGTCACGTGAATAATTATACAAAATATTAAGTTATATTAATTATTTCACCAAAATAATTACTGCTGATAGTCAGTCTCATCTTTCTTTCATATTGTCACGAGAATATACTTTAAGCATTCCATCCTATAATTATTTAACTTGCAACTATATCTCTCATTATTGAAAGGCCAATATTAAGATGATAACAAATGCAAAAGTTGTATAAAATATCTGATTTTGTAGGTTATTAAACAGAGATGGTGGTTTGCTGGCGTATAGCGGATACGGAGATAAAGATGCGAGAGTAACAGCAGCAATAACGAGCAATATTTGGTCGGCGTACGAGAAGAATGGTAGAAACGCATTCAAAGAGGACAAATTAAAATTTGTATTGATGGACTGTGTGGTAAGAAGAAATTTCTTTTACAATTTCAATTTTTTATAGCTCGCAGCAATTAAAAAAGTATTTTTAGGAAGGAAAGGTAGTGATCACCGAAGTGGCAAATTTGTTGTTATGCTTATACGCACGGGACAATGTTGGATTTGGCTTGTTAAGGGAAAAAGCACAAGCGTTATCTAGATATCTCGAAGAGCCATTAAAAACAATAGCCAATATGCCTTGAATAATAATTATATTTACTGTGCATCATGGTAATACCAAGGCTGCAATATTATAATCTTGTACTTCAATATCTATAGTTCTTTATAAGGATTTATGATTTATACTATTATTGTAAATACTATATTTTTAATAAAATGAAATTTTGACCGTGAGCTTCCATCTATGTAATTAAAATTGGTCTAGTTCTTTAACGGTAGTAATTCCATATACATACATACATAACGATTAATAACGTTATGGTACATCCTATTATCGAATCGATCGAAAGAAATTTATAGACAAAAATATGTGATTAATTTTTTACTTTAAATTGCACCGCTATACAGTAATTATTGCATACAAATTTATCCTATGCTTTACACAAATACAATAAAAATTCACTTCGAAACGTAATTAAATAAAAACGTGTGTGATGGTATTTATACATAGTGATTTGATAATTTCATAAATTCTTATATTTCTATGTCTATGTGGAACTCAATCTCGCCTACATTGTCTTCGTAAGAGGAACTAGAAACATAATTGATGAAAATGATGTGTGTCACGCGGTGAAAAATAAAATTATACGCCATACGTTATACATAGATGTGTGTGTGCGTGTCCGATGTACATTAATAAGTGTCCCAAGAATATGCATATCGAATAATATACATTGGGCGAATAAATTCGTCAAATGATAATCGGTGTAAATAATTCTAGCTATATGTATAGTAGCTACTAGAGTAGCAATTAAAAAATAAATTCATCGCATTCTAAGTGAGCGCGTAATCTATCCATAATCTGCAAGTTGGATGTAGATGGATGTAATGATAGTAAATATTTATTTGTTCATAGAATTTCTCGAGTAGCTTATCTAAAACAGAAACGAAAAGCGGGGTAGCGCGTATATACCGGTCCTGCACGGTGATATAACACTTAAATGACTGGGATAACAGTCAGTTTTCAACTAGACAGCGAGCTAGAAATAATAGAGAACTTTATGGAATAATAATCCTGTCAGAAAGTACAATTAAAAGTAATAATAAAAATTGATACTCTTCTAACAATTAACATATAGAATTTTTATAAATGAACACTAAATGAGCATGTATTATTGTAGAAATGGAATTACTTTCTCCTCAATATCGCGTTTATACGATCAATATCGTATTGCAATTACAATGATATTAATATAGTGCTCGCGTTATAAACTCTTATCTCTCAAATGGTTGCTCGCACATACAGCGTAGCTGTTAATAGTAAAACATTTTCTCGAATGCACATATAAATACTACGATCACGCCTAATCATAAACATCGAATATCCAATAAATTTAGAAATTTTTTTCTTTTTTTATCTATGAAAGTACAAATTCTGTCGTGTATTAGAGAATATGTATCTCTAAGCCACGTATGCTAAACGGTATGTTTCGGTTACAAATGAGAATAGTGAACATTTGGTTCGATCCGATTTCCTGACACAAATTTAAGAGGCAACGCAATCTCGTATTTTTATATAAACAACGCTATACACATACATTGAGATTAACAATATCTGGTCCTAATGCTTCTCTCAAAGTCTTTTCCATACAAAAGATTACCATTCTCGAGTCACTGTATAATGATCTTGTTGTGCATTTCTCACGGTTTATTAAAAAAAGTAATAGTCAACCGTGTATTACTAACAAGTCTATCTTGTAATAGCATTTGTTTCTTTTTTATACTTCAGAATGTACAATTCGGATGACAAAGAATAAAAAATTAATAAGTGGCATCGTTCTTTGCGATTCTGCGGTTTCGTTTATCTCGAATGAAAATAGATGTTGGGTTTCCTTTCCCATTCCACAGAAGGATTTCATTTTCCGAAGAGCCCACTGCTAATAGTACTTACAACAATTCAATGTTACGCACGATTATTTTTTTTTTTGGTTCGCAATTATTATTTCTAAATACGAGTATATTGTCTACAATTTTGTCATAATAGGCCTTCGACAATTGACAACTTATACCGGTTGCAACGATGTACGAATTCCTCTGAATTTATCGATTCTACGCCTCGCGAATCTAGATTTGCCGAGTAACGAAACAGCTGCACTCGTTTTCGATAAGGGACAAAAATTAAAAAAAAATCAAAAAAATCAATCAATTTATCTCGATTCGTGTTTCGAATCGCCCGGATTACTTGGCATACTAATCGATTGATAATAGAATTCAATGTCTAAAAAAATGTATCATGCAAAACTCATTTATCTATACTTCCTCTGCTTTTATTCTCTTTTGTCCTCAGGAAAGTTTACTAGTTTAAGTTTCCTCGCGTTATAAGTTACCCAGTATCATATTATTAATATATAGTACAGTAAATTGCTTTTGTTTCCCACAACGCGTTTGTTTCTTTTTTTTCCGTATCCGCACTAATCGCAGGTCGGAAAATCAATTTAACGTGTTCGATAATAATTATGATCCCATTTCGGTTGACCGAAACGATCATACTAAGTTGTACAAACGTTAATTTTATGTTTTATAGCGGCAGTGCGAAGGTAAGTAATTTAGATAAAACCTTATGATAGACTCGATGAACGAAAATATTGCTCATCGTACAATTTCTTGTACGCAAGGACGAGCTACTTATTACACCAGAAATAGTATCTACAATCTTTGTAGAAATTTATATGAAAAAGATTGCCCCCATAAATGCTATTGTCCGTTTAAATTATTGTGATAAAGCTATAACATAATGCTTGCCACTCTCCAAAACGTTCGCAATTCGTTGAGAACGAACGATCTATTCTCAGTGTTTAATAATGTCTTTTTCGCTTCTTAACAATTTGTCATGGCATACTAGACAGAGGGAAAGTTTTATGCCAATGGTGGATTCTTCCTCTAACGAAAAGAAAACAGAAAAACATTATCTTAAATCATCCGGATGCATCTTTTTTTTTCTTTCATTTTTTTGTTATTGTTATTATTGTCACTGACACAAAAGATTCCCTTTGTCTTTCAGCGGAATATGAGTTGGAAAGAATTCTGTCGCAAGTGTACAATACTTTCGGTTGTTAAAGCTACATGTACAAATATCACTGCACAATAAATATGTATCTATAAAGGTTTCATAGCTCCGTCGCATAGCTTGTTCCTTCGTGTAACTTCGTTACGCGAAGAATAAAGAAGTAAACGGCGGTAAATTCTGTGTGGATCGCGTAACTTAAATCTCTGAATGTAGAAACAAAAAAACAGTCTTGATCTTGTCGCTGCGCTGTCGATTTACTTAAACAAGGCAAAGAGAAAGAAAAGGACGGATCTAGAGATTACATGCGTGAACCCTTCTGCTGCAAAACCTAGAATGGAATTTATTAACATAAACTTATTAGTATCTTATCGAATGAATCAGATAGTATTCTAAATTATATTTTCATTATCCACAAAACTTATATGTATACTACTTTAATATTGTTCAGCCTCTGTTATTTATCATGAATCAAATACAATTACAATTCAATGAATAACACACACTATTTTGTAATCCTGTTTTGTAATACGATTTTCCCCAAATATTATGCGATATGTATGGAAAATTTCTCGTCTCATCGAAAACTGGCAAAATTGAAAATAAATATCATTTTGATATCCTTATTGCTAGATTATCCGCAAATAATATTTTGGGAAAGAAAGATGTATTCTATACGTATGCTGTAATGGAAACTGTTACAGACCAATGTCTGTTATAATACAGTAATGATATCGCAGGACAAACTATAATGAGACGATTTGCATGCAACATCATTCATGCAGGATACAGGGCAAAAAGTAACCAAACCAATGAAAGAAAAACATCTTTATTCAATGAATTGCATGCTATACAATAATAACAGTACCATACATATGACAAATATCGGAGGCGGAACATGCTCATGCTAGTGAGCCTCTGATTGACACAGAATGATATAAGGTGGTTTGGCAGTTAGTCTAAGATTTAATACCATTGGTGTTAGATCGTACTTTAATTAAACGATCAATATCTCATTTAATTTCGATAATACTGAATATACGGAAGCTTTAAGAATACTCGATAAACCACCCAATAAAATCTGTTAATTTATTGTATATGATCCTACTATAAGGCACTCTTTTACACCGACATACCACAATAATGTGTTTATAATCAGTCAAGCGTATGCGCATGTATTACGAATATAACGTCATATAAAAATAGTTCAATGCATCAGAATGCATTAAATGCATCGAGCGTGACTTATAGAAGGTATACCTTCGCAAAGTATACGTGTCTCTACTGTGATCTTTGCGTTCTCAATAAATATTATTGTAGAAAAAGTAAACGATAAAGAAAAAAAATAATTAAGAATACCAAATACTATAATGCTTGGTCGAAATGACTATAAATGGTAACTAATTACTTATGAAAATAATATATATGCCATAGTACCTTATTAAAAGCTATAAAGCAATAAAAGAACCCGCTACAATTATACAATCATTGTAAAACTATTAGCGTCTTGTGTTATACTTAACCCAGGACATTGGGATAATCGGGTGTAAAACGTGATTTCGTTAAATGTACCTTAACACGGTCTGTTGCTTCCTGTTCTTTATTGCTAATATGACTGGGCCCATTTTCTCTGCTTACCACGCAAAGGAATTCCGCACGATTATCCATTCCATAATTATATTGAGATCCTATGTTAATTAACTGTAACAAAGTTCTCAATGTAACCTCGTGTGCGTGTGTGTGTGCGATGCAGAATGGAAAGCAGTATTTGGAAAAATGTAATTTAGGACAATGTACCTGTTCAAATTTCCATCCATCCGACATTGTCGATAGCATTTGCGTAAGTTCGTGCTCGTGACACTGAAGAACTCTATACACATGTTTTTTGGAATCTTTTAACGGCCCGGTGTCCCTTAAACTGATTCTTTCTTTGACTAGTCTGATGAGTTCTACGATGTTATAAAATTCTGCTTCTTCCAGCACGCCTTCTTCGGTTAAATCTTTGTTTATAACCAGCTTCCCATGTCGCAGGTAATTTAGAATAGGACTAAAGTATATTGGATCTCTGTCTATTAAGTATGCTCCCGTAGAATCCTAAATCATATTACGATACAATAAAAATTCTTTACCCATTAAAAACATTGTATTTTTAAAATCCTTCTAGATTAGTTTTTTTTTTTTCTTAGATCAACCAAACATTGTTTATTCATTTATTGATAATAATGCTATGTAGAGTAGAGATTTCGTTGAAAGTGTCAAATTATTGTAATTCTAATATTACAGTGATAAAAAGTAATATACTATAAACCAAAATTGAAGTTTCGAAGAATGTCAACTAACCTTCTCCGAAATAAGGTCAAAGCTGTCTTGACAGAGCCGATAAAGAAACGAATTTGGATCTCTGGTGAGCGTTGTCTTTGTTGTTACAAAATATTTTCCACCCACGTTCAACCGAATCCACTGATCATTATAATGTTTCTGAGCACAATTTTCTGTCATGTTGTATGAACCTTCGTCACTAAAATGCGCCATACTTGGTTTGATCAACGTCCACATTCACAGAGGATGTGTGCAATTGACTGTGTATTCCACTGTATATTGTTATTGAATGAATAAAATATGAGAAAAATGTGCTTACAAGTATTTAATATCAACGGTATGTTTTCAGTACACCATCTTTAACTATATATAACCACAATATTTTACATTTTCCAAAAGCTATACTTCATCCTACGAAGATTTTATGCGCCAGATTTGAATCTCATGACTAAGGGAAATGCGAAAATCTACTTTAATCTTGACAATTAAATTCCAAACCATAATAATCGGTTGGATAATGTCTACAGAAATCAGAGGATTAATTATAGTAGCAGGATATAAAAAAATGAGAAATGATTTAAGAGAAAAAGAAGAAAAATGACAGCAACAATTTTAGTAAAAACTTCAGATGTCAATATAGAAAATGTAGTAATTCAAACATCGTGACAAGTACAAAGATCCATGGAGACTCGTGCATATCCGGTCGACATTTTCCGTAACCTGCCAAACACGTTTTAGTGATGTTTGAACCAGTTTAAACAAATTAAACCAAACAAAGAAGACATTGTTTATCTTGGCTTAATGTTTCGCAGTGAAAATACATACTTTAAATTGAGCCGACAGTTCGCATACGAGTGATTTTGTATAGGTTCGAATGTACTTTTCTGAAGTGAGATCACAGCAGAAGAGTAGCTGGGTTGGAGGCTACGTATAAATAGATCCACATCCGAAAAATTACCGGCAGTCATTGCGAGACATTGCAAGATTCTGGTGATGAGGAGATCTTCGCCCGTCGGGGGCAGGGATTGAGCGTTCACTTGGGCCGAGAATGCCGGTGAAAGTTGACGTAGTACCGCCGCCGCCCGCAAACTCCAAGCAGCCGGGTGTTACCAAGTCCTTACTTTATAACGGTTCGCGATTTCAAGGTTCGCAAAAATCCAAAGGCAAAAGCTACGACGTAGAGGTCGTTCTGCAGGTTAGTCTGTTTCGCATCTTTCTGGAAATTGCGCCACAACTACCCCCAAAATTTGATCGCTCGTTTGACATCAACAATTCGACAATCTTTAATTCTTTATCTTTTCTAAATAAACCACTTCTTCATTCTACGAGTTTCTTACAATCAATTCTTTCCTCTACATGTCGTATGGCTAAACAATTTTGGACAAGAGTCTTGAACTATTCTTAACTTTGATTCTCTACATTACTATACTTCCAGTGCCGATTATAGCTCTCTCTTTCCACTTGCATATTTATATACATATGTATATGCATATTGTTATTATAATTTTGTGTCAGTACGTAGAGGCTGGAATCTTTGATTATTGTTGCGCCGTGTATACAGTGAGTGTTGCTTGATATTTCCATTGCTTGTCGTGGCATATGTACGAGTAGAGAACAACGTTGTAGAAAAAGATTATGGTAGCGAGAGATTCGATCGTATTTGTCAGTTCTTCTTTGTTCGTGGAGTACTAAAAATAAGCGTATGTTTCAGCATGTGGACGAAGAAAACAGCTACTTGTGTGGGTACCTTAAAATTCAGGGTCTTACCGAAGAATACCCAACAATGACCACGTTCTTTGATGGTGAGATTATATCAAAGAAATATCCATTTTTAACTCGCAAGTGGGACGCCGACGAGGATGTTGACAAGAAGCATTGGGTTAGTGTTTTATTGTATATGTGTATATATATTGTTTGGTTTCTTATCGATCGATTATTATCTATTTAACTCATTTGCAGAGCAAGTTTGAATCTTTTGTCCAATATGGTAAAACATTCAATTCAGACTCTTTCGATTACGAAGCACTGAAAGGGACAGATTTTGTGTTCATGCGGTGGAAAGAACACTTCTTGGTTCCTGATCACACGATAACGGATATTAATGGTGCCTCTTTCGCTGGATTTTATTACATCTGCTTCCAGAAGTCAACTGCTACTATAGAAGGCTTTTATTATCATCGTAGTTCCGAGTGGTAAGTTTATTGTCACTGTAATATAAAAAGTCAGCTAATGTCGCATCTTTTAGTGCATTGTTATTAAAAAATGACAGTGTAGAAAATGCTTTGAAAACTTTTCTTGTGAATTCTATAATTTACGAGGTATCTCGAATTTATGATTTTCAGGTATCAATCATTGAATTTATTACATGTGCCCGATCACAGTATACAGATCTACGAATTCAGGTGAAATCAGTCACTATCGAAAATTACTTCACTTTGACTCTCCTTGCATACAGATCTCATAAAACTCATGGCCCACAGTTTTATTTATATCGACTTGGACAGATCTATTTTTGAATTATTTACCAGAAGCGACGGGGTATTAAATTCTATAACTGCTTTGAAATCTCAAACGAACGATGTCCCAGTTGTGTATTAATTCATAGCGTATAGTGCGTATCCTAACTAATTTATGTACCATAGAGAAGAAGAAAAAAAGAAAAAAAAACATAACAGAAATAATAAAAGAAGAAGCTAGATTTTGAAACGGAAAATTATAACCAGAATGACGAGGATCACAGTGCCTCAGTGATACGCTTGATTAAAAAATTAGTTATACTAATATTCATTGTAAGGTATTTTATCGAAATAAATTAATTGATGCTTTTCGTCAATTAAAGAAAAACAAAAAAAAAACAATTGTTGATTATTTGATATCTTTACATACCATAGAATTGCAATGTTACCATTGTCTATTACCATTGCATTACATAATATTGGATTATATTATATTGAATATTCTAAATCTTTATTTTCAGTGTAAAAAATGCGAATTTTAGTCTGACGAGCAGTGTGCATAATGTGATTTAAGGCGTGAGATGCTAAGCATTGATAACGAATCGATGATATACATGAATTGTATAATTTTCGAGTGTGGCTGATAAATGGAATCTTGAATAGATGTTTTATCGTGTAGAATATTTACGGAGGCATACCAATTGCTTCTTCAACAGGACTAAATATGAATTGCTAGAAATATTTATTGTTCCGAAGTTTTTATGAGATCTGTCTGCCTAGCGGAGGAAAAAAAGAAAAGAGAAAAAGAAAAATATGGTAGGCTAATATCGGTGGAATTAATTAAGGAGGCGTGAAAGTAAACAAGAAAATCGAGCATGAAAGTAATTTTAATATTGACAATTTAATGGGAGAAGGAATCTTATTCGATTTAATTACTCTTCATTTCTAATACATTCAGTTAGCTCAATGAGTCTCCATTGGATGCCGACACACTATTTTTCGAGTATTCAATAAAATCAAATTCAATACTTGGTAGGATTTAGCTGTTTCAAAAGTTTCTTTCTGCAATCTCTACTGTAGTGTTAATAGCGTACACATATTCTATCTTGAGACTAAAAATTACAGTAATATCTTGTAAGAGTATTCGTCTGAGTTAGTGTATTTATAAGAACGAACGGACGAAAGAGAGAGAGAGAGAGAGAGAGAGAGAGAGAGAGAGAGAGAGAGAGAAAGCGAGCGAGAGAAAGAAATTGTTAAGCAGCAGATTGAATCTTATAGAGAATTCTCTTTTTAAAATATTATAAGAATTCTTTTTACACGTAATACGAATCCTAAACTACGCATCGTGACTTTTTGATCGGTCCTGTGAGAAGTTACCTGTTCATAATAATATATATTTGATTTATGTACAGCGAGAATTAAGACGCAGCGTAAAGTTCGCAGCATAGAATAAACTGTAAGAAGTATATTCTTTTTTCTTCGACTAACTGTGTAAGTCTGCGATAGAAGAAGGTGACGTTTAAACTCTAGTGTATAAATCCCATTTCCTTCCATAAAGAGCGTTAATGAACTTTTAGTGTCTCTTCGATCATCTCAGATACGTCGAACAAAGATTTTTCTCGTTTTAAGTTTCCCGATGACGTGAGACGCGAGAGAAAAATAAAATCGAGTGATTGTATTCGATTTATTGTCGAATACTAATACTATAAGAATATATACGTTTGACAGTGAAAATTCAACCTACAATCTGTAATTTTGTGTAAGTGTTGATTATGTTGTCTGATGGATATTTTATGAACGTTTTCTTTTCTTTTTTTTTTTTTTTATTTATAATGTATTAATTTAAAAGAATTTTGTAACGCAAGTCAGGTCAGTACGTCGATAAGCAAGTCTATGTTCCAAAAAGTGTGCATTACTCGTTTTATTGTATATGTATTTACTTTTCAAGCAACGCATCATCTACGACGCACACATCGAATTCCATCGCTAATAATCGAAAGTTGTATAGAGAAAAATTGCATAATAATTGATAAGTTGAAGAAACTTATATCTAACTATAAATTTCTGAAAAATTAATCTATAATTGTATCGTTATCCGCTCGCTTTAGCCTGCTACATATTTTCATATTAAATTCGGTTTAATACCGACTTTGCATTTCTTTATACTTATTCTTTACAATTCGTTGCCGATTGAACATTGAAAAACTGGCATGATTGTAAGCGAATCGATATATTAATATGTACTTGCTCCGTTGTAAATCGCTTTACGAGATATACATATATACATGTATAGTGTCTACGATTGTACATGCAGGTACATACGACCAATAGAAGAATATTAGATGTCGTAGAATGTGCTAATCGGAAGACGAAAAATTTATGCGAGTGTGTAAAGGATACGTAAACAAACTCACCCATTGTACAATTACTTGTCATTTTCACTAAAGTTTAATAAAAACAGATATATAAAATTCAATAGCCATTTTATTATTTAGCCTTCATAGGAAATTTTCATATCGTCGTCGTTTTGATAGTTTAATAATAATTTGAAGAAAATACAGAAATATACTTGATCTTATAAATATTCAATTTAGACGATTCATTGGACTTGATAATTGTGTCTTGTAAAGGAACATTAATTTACACCGATTCTTGGATGATCACCAACACCTTCAATACGGGTCACGGATCTTCTTCTTCTTTTCCTCGTTAGTGTTCTCGGCGATCTAGCAAGACGTTTCCGTTTCCTTTTAGGTTGTCGCTTCTTATTCGTACTTTTTACTTTAGCACGTCTTGAATTTGAATTTCGTTGCTGCGAAAAAAGTAAAATTGAATCCTAATATTATTATAACTACTTAATCCTATGAGGATTATATTTACCGGAGCATTTAAACAGAAAGCACACAACTCCTCAGCCGGTTTCACGCCAGAAGCCGTGTTATGTAAAACAGCTTCAAACCCTAAGAACTTCGAGTCAAAATTCACTTTTGCTTTTATTACATTTGCAAACGAAGACTTAAGACCCAATGCACTTTGAATAACGTTATCCATATTCTTCGCTTTACTGGAACGTCGATCAGTTACGTTTGCAAGGTGCAATGCATTAACGCTAGAATCATTCGAAACTTGATGATCTCCCATAGTATTTAGCCATTGATTACGTATTTCGCAATTTTCTGCAGGCACGCCAGTTAATTGTTCTTGCAGAGAAGCTGTAAGAAATTCAATTAAAAATCGTCTCTAGCTAAAAAAAGAAGTTGCGTAATTCGAAGAATGTTGCTTACCGAGAAAAGTCGTTAAGGAATCCGAGAAGATTTTATTGCAAGATATTAAATGCTGGAAAGCTTGATCGAGTTCTTTCTGAGGAAAATACGTGCGTGCGAGAAAAGTTTGATCGAAAGAAGTTTCTCCTATCGATGCCGAATTTAACATATCCTTTTGTTCCTGTGATATGTACCCTGCCAATTCGACTCCGCAATCTTCTAACTTTCTTGTAAGTAATTTTGACAATTCCTGTGCTTCTCTCAGTTGTTGTGACATGCATTTATGTTGACCCTCGGATGGCTGGAAAGATTTTCTGCTGAAATTTTTCAAATCTTCTTCCAATGTCGTCATCCTGATTTCAGGCTCTTGAGGCCATCAATGTTTATCGTTTATCATTTATATATTTCGTGAAAGGCAAACCGTTTGCTCATTCTTTTAGCAGATATACTCAATTAAAAATACGTAGAAATCGCAAGAAAAAATATCGACTTCGAACGTGAACGTGGTGCCGAGATATTCTTTTATTAAATAAAGCAATGCGCAATTGTGGAGATGTATGCATATGTAAATGCATATTGTTATAGCAATGTCTCTATTTAAAATCGGAACACACATTTTTTGTAACCAAAATCGAAAATACATTAACATTTTAAATTTAAAATTTGCAATTTTGCTTTTTCCATTAGATAGGAGTCAAAGGTCTAGAACTTGTTATTGTCAAGAAATTCTGAATTGAATTATCTTTCGAATCAATACACTAGACAAATCAATTATACAGGATGTCCCAAAACTCAAAGTTCAAAATCCACAGGTTGTTGGGGGTAAAATTTTGAGGAGAAAAGTCCTATTGCACTTTTTCCCCCGAAGCACTCCTAACGAGATACACTGCTCAAAAGAATTATGGCAAGAAAAAGTATTACTCAAAAATAGGCCAATTCCAATTGGCTATATGACTCAGTCATAATTGAGCAAAAAATTTCAAGTTTTTTTTAAAATTAAAGCTTGAAGCCTTTACTTTCGATTGCTGTATTTGAAATTAAAATTCGGTGCACATCTGTTGCTACAACCTCTTAAAACTGAGAGCATGTTAGACATGTCGAAATCGGCGAAATTCAACAGCGCCTATGGACTGAGACAATTTTTTTAGCAATTCTGTAAATTGCAAAAATAAGTGTGAATCTTCCTCTTTTCAACTAAAAAAAATTCAAGTCGCTATGATTTTTCTGTTCAGGGTACCTCGCTGAGGATGCTTCTGGGAAAAAAAGTGTAAGACTTTCCTCCTCGAAATTGTACTCCCAACAACTCTGTGAATATTTAACGTTGAGTTTTGGTACACCCTGTACGTAAAGTGAGATATTTATAAAATGACTATATTTGCCACGAAGAAAAAAACTTTGTCGCAATATTCGTTACGGGTGATATTGCGATTGTACCATATCTATTTCTCAATTTATTGGTACAACTCATAGACATAATAATATGTTATTGTTATATATTCATATAAAACAATATTAGCAAGTCATTTTTATATACACATATAATTTAGCTTAGATCTTACATAATATAAATACATCTTATGCATTTTTTCCCCCCATATTGAATGATTTCTGAAAGACACACCCGTCACAAAGAAAAAAAAAATCGCAATGAAATCTCGAGAGGAGTTTCAGCACAAGATTCGCAAAAGTTGAAACAATTCGCTTAGTTCGTAATTAGAGAACGGTGCAATCTTGCAAGTTGCCATTAGTAAAGTATGAAGAATATAGTTAACAGAGTTTTGTTACCTTAATCATTAGGTACACTGAACAAGGTTTTTTTTTATTTTGTATGTTTGCATGTCGGCATGACCTTCAAGATTAATGGAAACTCGATATTACGGTGTGTACATCTTAAGTGTAGATACTGCACAAACGCATCCCTTGCAAACCCACACTTTAAAAGTAGAAAATAACTGTATTCCGATGTTGTTCCACTTGACTTAAAAAGTATACGATGCCTATGATCAAAATCACACTTTTATCATAAATAATCAATTATGAGGTCAATGATAATGGGTAATTCGGAATCGATTCAGAGGGGGCGAGGGAGATATCTAGTCGAAAATAACAGTGCTACAATGTTTTACGTTAAAGTGCAAAATGACACTGATTTTGTTAAGAGATCGAACACACTCTACAGCGAAAATATACATCTTCTGATCTAACATCCAATTTAGCTGCACGGAGCATTTAAGTTTAATACTTATATTAGTCTACAACACAACCCTTGTAGATTCGATACATTTGTACTTTATAACGAACTGTTTCATAGGTTTAATACCGTCCTTAAAAATAAGCTTGCACTGAGATACGTTTGTGAAATAAATAACAAATTTTTAAGAAAATCTATCGTACTCATACATTACGGTCGCTTTTACGTTCATCCGATATATTTCTGCATTGTTCTAACACATATCTGCAGTATATATTACATTTACGAGCCTTTGAAAACGTTACACGAGACTGTCGATGCACGACATACTTCAGTATTAAGCAGTCCTTCATTTTCGCAAATTCATTGCAAACTTTTTTTTTGCAATAAACTGCTTTCCCCCAACTCTGACTGTACTTAAGCTCGTCGTTATTAATCTACGTCTTCCTGGTGTGTGGATTTTCTAAAAAATATAATATGTAAAAGCATTTCATCGCATTACGTTAAACGCGAAGTTTGCTCCGTTCATCGGTCCATTACTCCCACGATTACAGGTAATCCAAAAAATCTTAAGTTCACTTCCTTACGTCACAGTTCTTTTGTTCGAATGTCTCTTTTAATAGTAAACACCGTGTTATTTCTAGCATCGCGCACATAATTAGAAATATGGCATAACCAGAGAAATAACACAAACGATGGATGTTGATGTTCGTGGTGAATTCCAGTAGTTTGTTCTCATGATATCGTACAAGAATTACGACCAACGCAGGTAGTTCGAGCGTCCGTTATACTTCCAGGTGAACTACCTGGCGTCGACAATCCATTGTGCCCTACACCAATAAAGCGTAATTTTCTGTGATGAGAACTCAAACTTTTGCCGGAACTTAAAGATCGGTTGCCATTGTAACGTAACTGAGACGTAGTGGTCATTGCGTAAGATTTTAAATAAGACTTGATAGACTTAGGTAGCGGAAGTTGTTCAATTCCATAAACCGTCGTTCTGGCAACTATCGCTCGACAGGCAAGTTCCTGAAGGCTCAGCACTGTAAAGATTAAACCATCTTATCGTAAGAGTATTTTTACACAGGGATAACCATGAATATATTTATCGACGATACCTTTGTTGGACCGCCATAATCTTTCCATGCCATTACGGTGTAAGGCCATACGAGATAGCTCTGAAAAGCTTTCGCGTATGTTGAAGTTACAGAGAGGAGAAACTTCGAAGAATGCCATGCGATTTTTAGCTGCATACGTTTCTGCATCCCTTTCGCCTACTTGTCGTTTAAAAGCTAGATGAAGACGGTTTCCAACTAAGACTTTTGGTATTCCTGGTGCGTGCTACAATATTTTTAAACAGATATCTAATAAAGTTCTGCGTTTCTCCTATTTGAATCTGTATTAAATCGAAACACTAATGCGTTATCCAAGATTACCTCGTCTACTTCTTTCAACCATCTATCGATCCCATCAAAGGACCACTTATTCGTAATATCGTAGACTAAAAGTATTCCTTGTGCTCCGCGAGAATAAGACCTGATAATTGTACAAAATCTGCCTTGGCCCGACGTATCCCACAACTGCAACTTTACTCTCTTCCCATCCAGCAGGATAGTTGTAGTTTTGTATGCTACGCCACAAAATACAAGTGAATCAAGAATTTGATAGTGGCAGAGCAATTGTAATATTAACTAGAGAAGATTTTCAAACTGTGCAACATGCAACAAAATGAAGGAAAAAGGTTAGGTAGGAAATTACGCAAAAAAAGATTTGAATAAAAGTAAGAATAAAAATAAAACGAATTGTATAGAATGAATTTGATGAATATAATACCGCTGCCACTGCAGAACGGCGACTCTGCAGCACCATCTTCGAGACCACTCAAGATTTCCTGTTTCCCAACGTCGCTGTCACCAACCAAGAGGAACTTGAGCAGGTAATCGTACTGCTTTTCCTGACGAGGCTTCGCTGTGCTGGCCTCACCTGCAGCCATAATATCCCTGTATTGTAAACCCTGAGCATACTGCAGGCAACCCTCCAAGCGTTGCTTGCTCCTTTACGTCTTCCGTATACGGATTCCGTGGACGGATGTACTCGTTTGAACAACAAATTTTTTCACAGTATCAAACCATATCGCACTGCACATAAAGCTCTTTTCCCGCATCGAATTTCAGATTTCTACGTATTGTTATTTTGCCAACGGCTGCTCTACTTCTCCTCGAAATCATAACAAAACAAGACTAGAAATCCCACTTTCTACTCGATCACCACGGTCCACAGCAATTTTGCGATTTCGCCAAACCACAAGATATATAATCATGCAGAGACGAAACTTTGGCTCGTATTCACAGTCGTGGCTAAGCCGGAAGCTCAAGCCTGACATCTATTACTCGTTTATCGACATTCACTGTCGCAACACCTGTTTTACCCAATTGGGTTTCTCGTTTACTCGAGTAAACGAGAATCTTGCAAGAAAAATCATTGACGGATTGAAGCGCCTCTGTTTGTTGAATTAAGAAACTTGCGGGTCGATTTTCCTCCTTTTTCGCACAAGAGATTCGTGTGCAGTTGTGTTGCTCAGTGCTGCTCAGTGCTGCTGTCGCTGTCAGCCCTGTCTGGCACTGTAGGCCACTGTGGGGACTGTCAGCTGACGAATAAAGGGACCGTAAAGCGATCAAAATGGTAATTGGAAAACAGAGATCTTATTAATTTTCCGCTTCGTTAAATCCAATCACGTCAGATATGGATCATCATTTTCTTTTGTTTAGTCGTTTGGCGAGAAACTAGCGTCGCTTATGGAAAGGCCTGGACAGGACCCTGTTGCCAAGGACGATGTACCCTGGTGGATGAAATATGCTGGTCGAGGACTTGGTACCGTAGGCAGCTTAAGTATGTTTTCGAAAATTATTTACGATAAAATTAATTTTTCTTAATCTTAAATATAATCTTCTTTTGACGTGTATGTAACGGCTTAAGGTTGACTCAAGTTACAATCTTTAATTTCTATTTCAATCCTCTCTTTCGAATATCTTTTGTCTGCCTCAATTTTTTTTTTTATAACGATATTAGTCCTTAAAAGTATTTATAATGCGTAAGAATCAAGTTCATTCGTGTATCGCAGCTAATTAACAATAATTTATTTTAATTCTTCCTGTTATCTTTTTTTACAGTTGCAATTTTCCTTGGAGCATGGAATTGTGCCTCCATATTAATCGGTTCGATAGATTGCCTTATTAGTGGTTTATGGCAAATGGTCGCTGGTTTCGTAGTGGTAATGATAGAAGCGCCGTGTTGTTGCTTGTTTATTGACTTTGTACAGAACCTTAGCGATTGGGTGGAAAAGAGACCATATTGGAACCGAGCAGCGGCGTACTGTTTGTAAGTATTCTTTTTCTCCCAATAAACACTTAGGGTAAAGTTTTGTTCACGTTGACTAATAACATAAATTATATTATGGTTTCTTATTTTAGAATAGCGCTTCCACCAGTCTTCCTTTGTTTTGGGATGAGTAGTTTATTCGGCAGTGGTTTAATATTTTCAACTGGCATTATATACGGGATGATGTCGCTCGGACGAAAGTAAGTATCGAATTAAGTCATTAAATTTTATGAATTATCTCTCACCGTTTCGCTAAGAGAATTATCATCGATAATGGATACTTTGAGATAGAAAAACTGAAATAATCAGTCTGCGGTTTATATTCTCTCATCGTCGTTACACCCTTGCTCTTTTGTACTTGTCTGTTCATGGAAGATGATGTGCGATATGTTGTCATAAAGTTTATTGCATATATGGTTGGCTTATGGGTGACAGAGTAATTCCACTGTAACACATTTGTCTGCATATTCGTGTTTGAAGCTATTATTGTGGTTCCTGGGTACTTTTCATTATTGCATCGATCGACTAACAACCAGTTTTATCATTTTGTATCATTGAGAATGTATTCGGATCGCGAATTACACGTTGAGTGTCATGTCATACTAATGCAAGCGACAGATGTATAAATTACTAATATCGAAAGTTGACGATTTTAATAATATTATTACTAATACGCTCATAATAACAGAGGGACCAGGGCTGACCCGGCGGGAATGACATCGCCGGGTGTAGGTTCCCCACAGGGTACGGTACCTCCTACTACAGATCAACATACGACTCTCATGGAGGATCCTGACCTTTGGAGGCCTACATAAACCACCAAACATTCATTGCACCACTTCACTAACCAGGCAATTAATAATGAAAATTAATGTTATCCTTGCATCTATAGTTCTTCTAGATAATTACGTGAATCGCAATCATTCGTATTAGAGACGTAGCTTATTCTTTTCTCATTCTCATCGAGTTCCTTGTATTAGTAATTCTACGGAAATCCGCTATTTTATATTGCTCTTCCGATAGACGTATTATTTTCTCTTTCGATGCGCTAAGTGAATCATCGTATCACACTGCCGACAGATGTCTTGAATATTAATCGACTGCTCCGTAAACTACTTCCATTTGATTTATTTATCACTGGGTGTGTTTCGCTGCCCCGCACAATTTGCGCTACGCAGATTATTAGCATGCATGAGATTACGCGTCTGCCTTTTTTGTTTCATTCGCATAATGCTTCGCTCGGCTTCTAAAAAGCCTATGCTTAATGCGAGACATATCTGAGAATTAAAACGTATGTTTAATATGTTCACATTGTCACAAAGAGCATTAGAAATAAGTTCTACTATTGATTAGTTGATTAACTTCATTTTAGGTATGTATTATTTAAGATATCGTTATATGCATGATCGTTGTAAAATAATGATTAAATGCAATAATTAGCGAATTGTACAATTCTTTATTAACATATCGTATACCAAGTAGAGAATCTTCAAAATTTAATAATAAAATATTGTGAGATTCAAGTATATGGTAAACAATGTGTTATTTCGCAAATATACAATCTTTTTCATTCGTTTGTCACGGATGAATCTTTCGTTTCAGGGCATCTTTGGTTGAAATGAGAGCAGCAGTCTCGGATGTTCAGGTTCCTCCATCAAACATGCGGTCGACGCTGGTCGAAAACGCTCAACCAATGGGTTTCACCGGTACACCAGATAGTAACGTTTGATCGTTAAGAACTGATTGGCAGAAAGTTGAGCGTTTTGTATGAATGAATGATGAATGATAATTTGATCGAATAATCTCCAACCGAGCCCATGAACATCTTACACAAATCTGCTATGTCTCAACACATCCCAAAACTTCTAGCAGTGACATTTCACCGGCTCCATCATTATATTAAAACCAAATGAATCCTATCGCGTACACTATATATAGTTCTCGCGAATCATATAAATTATATTTCACCTCGTTAGACTTAGATCAAGCGTTCGTCACATATGATAACTTCCACACTTTACGCGATTATATTTATCTTAATTCGTTCGGTAAAACTAGTTCCAATGATTTACTTCCTCACTGTTTATTATTTAGATTGTATGCGTTGAATTATATCTCGAGTAATTTACTTTAGATGATTTTCGGCGAGAGACGCAGGAAGATTGTAGGCTCCCTCTTTTTATTGAGATAATGCCAAAGCGAAAGACTGTTGTTCTAGGAACTATGTATGTTTTATTCATGGGCTTGGTAATACGAGGACTTGTGTGTCATATGTCGCGCTTCGACGGCGAAATTTGTGATCATGGATATAATGCGTCGTATGTTAGATGATAATGCGAAGTGGTTATCACTCTGTGACTTAGATGTTGGTGTATGTGTGAATTACTGTTTGAAATACCACGTGAAAGAGTAGTACTTCCAAAGTCAGATTACTCCAGCGATATAAGAGAAAGAGCCTTTTTATTGGTCGTGCAAGATGGACGAGTCATAACGTATTAGTTTTATTATTCTTAATATTATTCTTAATATTATTATTATTATTATTATTATTATTATTATTATTTTTCTTCTTCCTTTTTTCTCTCGTTAGATATAATGTATATATATAGATATATATATCTATATATATAGACAGATTCTACTCTCTGCCAAATTAATTGTACATATCTACTAGATATACATACATATACATCAGTCAGTCAGTCAGTCAGTCAGTCATTTATTTATCTATAATTTCTTATTTCATTTCCTAAATTCCATTGCTTTGTATTCTAGTACGATACGTAAGTCTTAGAGATCTCTTATCGCAATGTGTAGTATGTACATATTTTATTGCGTGATTTTCTAGCCAAATAACTTGCTAAATTCCTTTGGACGTTAATTAATCACAGTTCTTATGTGACATGGCAGAGAGATAGAATAATGAAACACAGTCTGGCACATTCTTCGTTTCCTAATTTCGTTTAAGATTTATTTCTACTAAGCACTTTTGAAATATACTCTTCTGAACTTTGCCCCCCCCCATTTCGCCCGCCACCCCACTTTCTTTGGCACGATAAAGCCGTGGGACTGCTTCCTTCTGTGTTGAATGTGCCAAAAAAATTTGCTCATTCTTAATTTCCTCTTTCTCTTTTTTTTTTCTTTTTTAATATCGATTTGTCTTAAGTATCGTGTACCTTTGTGTATGTGTATTCGAACAAGCATTTATTTGACTGCTTTATCTCGTTATACACCATTGAAAATCATGTCTCCCGACATTCCTTTATTCTGACTAATTTATTTATTAAGCCCGAAGACTCTAGAAACGTATTTGTCGTTAAATGGTCCATTTCATGTTCAATCTTTACGCATTTGTATTCTTCCTTATTTATGTACTTGTCGTTTTCACCGTAGGAAAATTGGACTCATTGTAATTTGCTTGCTATAGTTTCATTGTGATCATTGTTTACCCAAGTGAGTTCATTGATCATTCTCACACTCACACACACAGACACATTAACACACAGAACGCGCGCGTTGGAATATACGAACGACATATACGTATCGCGAGAAAACTATTAGAGCATAGTTAAAAAGCGTTAGTATATAATAGTAGATACATGTACGTAGCGTCGAAGTGAACGATGGGAACGACATAGGATACTCATAAGCATGGAATTAAGTTTGACAATTTGTAATCACTTGTGTATTAAAATCATACATACAGTATAATTTCAAAAGTAACATGTTACGCGAGTTATCGCGAGCCGTTACAACTGAGAGAAGATGAAGACCAGGATTTATCTCCACGCAGCATATCGTTTCATAATATTAGAAGACGACAATGACCATGAGATAACGCATTCTATATCCATAATATCGAAATTCGCGAAATTCCTCGATGCTTCTTTATTAGGCTCCGAACAATTGTATGTGCTTTCCCCGGTGCACGACGCGAGTAGAGCAATGCGACTTCCGAAAGATGAAGTTTGATTAAGTAGAATATCACGGATGAGGGGACAACGTATTCTGTCCGATAATAATTGAAAAGGTACCTGTGACGGTACTGCAATTGAAACATATATACCTTGCAATATAGCAGTCAATAAGATTAAGATAATTGGACACGAAGATGCGCTTCATATTTGAGAAAAATAGGAGGAACTATGCTAATTCATGATCGAGATCAGATCTTATCAATCATACATGCTGCGCCTTTCGACCAGTCATCACTCTGGGGGAAAATTGTACAGTATAGTAGAAAAAATAGTTTTCTGCCATAGTGTAGTGGGACGCAAATCCCAAATGCGAATAAACGCAGTGTCTTATAATATATTACCAAGACATGTACAAACACTCGACAGACCATAAAAAAAAAAAAAGATAAAACATTACATAAACCAATACGAAACAAGTATTTATCTTCCAAGAGTTACTTAACGTATTATCACAGTATGGAAGACATACGAGGAATAATTGGATCTCTCTCTCTCTCTTTGAAGGTGTCTCTACAAACGAAAGCGATCCACATTGTTCGATTGTTCAATTAGTGATTTATAAACAGAAGCTTAATGCACATTGTTATGTACGATGTAATAGCGATTCACGCAGTCGAACGGTGAAATTCACCCGACCACCGTATATATATGTAATGAAATTGTCAATAAACCGCCAAAAAGCAATTAACGTGGGTGAATTGAATGCGATACGTAGTTAATATTTGATCGAAAGAAATTTAAATTTTCCCGCCATTTTGAGTTGAGAGGAATACGTGACCCGCATGCGCCGAGTGGCGTCATCCAGCAGTTTCCTCCTAACCGGCATCGCGTTTTAAACCGATACTTCGTGATGTGTATAATTTACCAAGAACTGCTCTAATTTCTGCTTGACAGTGAGTACTTTTCTCTAATTAATTAGTCTTTTCTTACTTGAATCGTAATATCACTTGTGCTCGAACGGACACGTCTTATTTACCTCGAATTTCCCGAATATCAATTCAGCGATTTGGCTCGACGCCAAGTGGGCTTCGGGAAAGGGACAAATCGTAACGGTTTTCGAGCTACAATTGTACTCGTTCGAAATTGTTATTAATACATGTTTATTGCGATCTAATCGAGAAATACATCCAACGGTGAACTAAACATTGAATTCAGATTCGCTTGACACTGGCTCAAGTATACCATAGAAAATAGCAGTAAGAAATGTCACGTTTTTGAAATTGCTACGCCGCCATTTAATGTATATCATCGAGTACAATATATTCTCGCTTCGACATGAACGAACATTATAATTCGTGAGCTACATACATATGTACAAAATATCAGACGAAGATCTTCTAATAGACTTTTGGCTTGGTCTATATATAATACACAAGACCAGTCGTTCGAAATTTTCAATATTCAACAATGTCCCTTTCGGTAGCATATAGACTTTTAGAACATAGTAACACGGTTTTTCGTCTCTCAATTTAATATCTGCGAAACAGAAACAACATTTTTGAGGTTTGTTTTAGAATCGCTGGCTTGATCGCTAACTGCGTACGTGACAAACTCCTTCAATAGATGTCTAGCGTTCACCGACTCAAATACACAAGGTTGCAGCGATCCGGCTACCATGGTAAGTCCATTACTTACTTACGAATTACGCATTCTTCTCTATTTTACTGCATCGTAACTCTGAGTACATTTTCACATTTCTCACATTAAACTCGATTTTGATTAATAAATCCGCCCGCGGATATTAAGTTTCTCAATTAACAATATGAAAATTCTCAATTTTAGAAGATGCGTTTTTATGTAATTAGACTCGAACGCGATATATCAAAATGTTCTATGCGATAAATTACGCGGATTTTTAATATTAACCAAGGTGATCTTACAGTTGCACATGCATAAGTAGCAATAGAAGAGAAAGTAGACTTACGTATACTAGTTACTGTATAAAGTACAATCGTATATTTGTTATCTGCCAAACGTTTGTTAACGCGATTGCAGTGTCATGAGATACGAAGATGTATTTACAAGTTGATCTTTTCGATAACTGAGAGTTTGTGTATAAGAATACTTTTGCATACAGGGTGAGTCAGTGACCTTGCACCAAACTGAAACCACGTATTTTGGGGGTCAATAGAAGCCTAAAAGTCCCGGAACACAAAGTTGAAATCTCAACCCTTTCGGAATTACAGGGGGTTGAAATTTTAAGTTTTAAAAAATCATATCTTCCGACAGGATAATACTAGAGTCACGGGTCTTTTTCTAGAATGTGTGGGAGGGCCCAGGGTACCTGGAAAAAAATAGAAACGATGTGAAAATTATTATTAAGCCACATTATTATTGATTTTCTTGTAGTTCTTCTATGAACGTGAAATTTGCCCGTTTAGAGAAAATCAATAATAATGTGGCTTAATAATAATTTTCACGTCGTTTATATTTTTTTCCAGGTACCTCGGGCCCTCCCACACATTCTAGAAAAAGACCCGTGACTCTAGTATTATCCTGTCGGAAGATATGATTTTTTTAAACTTAAAATTTCAACCCCCTGTAATTCCGAAAGGGTTGAGATTTCAACTTTGTGTTCCGGGACTTTTAGGCTTCTATTGACCCCCAAAATACGTGGTTTCAGTTTGGTGCAAGGTCATTGACTCACCCTGTATATCAGCTGCTCTGGGTTTTAATTCTATTCAAGTCTTATTCGATTTAAGGCACTAACTTTCCTTTCGTTAATTATAATCAATTTAACAGACGTATTGTACGAATATAATTATTTCCAATGAATTTTGTACTTTAACCTGTAGTTATTAATAGATGATTTACAAATTTTATAAAACGTATAGAACGATTTTTATTTGGTGTATTAAAAAAAAAAAAACATTCCTTGGTAATTGGAAAGTGCCGCGAGTTACATGTGTAAATTTTCTTGATAGCCTTCTACTTCATTGTACATTTTTCTCGCCGCGTCTTTCGCATTGTTAGGAATATAATTTCGCGTTGTTGGGGCAACTTTATTGTTACCTGGTACAATGCCATTCGCTAAATGAGCAACTCCGTTTTGTAGCATATGTGCTGCGCCGTTTGCTATGCCATTCTGCAAATGTGTACCGCCATTTCTTTGAATCTGTTGCGCGTTGTTATTTAATCCATTTGCCATTTTTGCTTCTCCTGAAACAGTAAAGTTCGTTATTGCTTCTATCATTTTTTTAAATTGACAATTAAATTGACGAATAGCGATACATACCATTTTTAGCTAAATTCGTTACTTTGTCGATAATTGGACTCTTATCAATCTGTTTAGCGACACCATTCGGTATGGATCGCTCGTTATCAGCCTGTGATCTCTTATCCTCAGTCTCTCGTTCCAAAGGCGACGAAGGTCCGCGAGGATTGTTTATCTCCCTGCGTACTTGTTTCGATAGTTGGTAAACAGCAGCCGCGAATTCCTGTTGCACGCTTGGTACATCAGTATCCCCGTCAACCTGCGTTACCGAGTAACACTATCCGAATTATTCATACATCTTAATTCTCTCTTACAATGGAAAAGAAAGAAAAGTAGAGAGACATACGATTAGCAAACGATTGTCATTGTCGAGAGTCTTAAGCATAGGCAAAGACACTTCGCGAAAGAGTTCCAGTCTTTTTCTAAACGCTGACACACTGTCGTCGAGTCTTCCTCTGCCAAGTTGTAATTTCGAACAGTCTAGTAATACCAAAGGAGGTTCTTGTCCGAACTGTGGGATTTAGTTCAGTTTTATATTCACAAATCTGTTTCTATTAAATTGTATTAAAGTGGAAATTGGAATTTACCTTATTTTCGAATTCGTAAACTTGATTCAAGTCTCTTGGATATCCATCAAGGATAATTCCATCGTTATCGCGATGTAGCAAGACCTGTTGCTCTACCAGCTGCATAACTATATCTTGCGGAACCATTTCTCCCGATACGATTGCATCGTTGACAATCGTGTTAGAGGATGCCATTGTTCGCAGTAGGCCTCCAATGCTTACGTGCACCCAACCAGGCATATTGCGAACGGCTTGAGTGCACAAATTTGCTTTATTGCTACCGGGTCCACCTTTAATGTGGAATAATACAAATCAGTCAACTTTTGTTCTCGTTGAGTTATCTCATCGCAAAAACAATTTCGAGTGTTTCATCTTTACCTATCACCCAGATAAATGCAGGGATGCCTTTGCGTGGCTTATCCGCGGTTTTCGAGGGTTTCACGTTCAACGCTGCGGGTGATGTGGTCATCTCAGCTACCACTACTTGTTTCTTCACGATCGGTGATGTCGAAATAGACTCTTTTCTTCTTTCCACTTGTACCTGTAACACGCGGGAATTAAAATCATAAAATCAATACTTCTTCTTCTTCTTCTTCTTAATTTAATTCTTCCATTTCTTACTTCCGTTTCTAACGACTGCGGCACATTTTTCGATGGAGGCTCGCTCGCAGTTAGGCCGAGAATCTTGAAGACAGCCTCGCGAAAATCTACGTAAACTTCACCTGGGTTTCGTTCTCCATTTACCTGTTGGTAAATAATGTGGTTTTAACGAACGAGGAAGAAGTAAGTGATGTCTAAGTAAGAGAATTAGTTCTACTCACCTCGACCAACATTCCACTTTGGTCAAAATATTCCGCCACTGGCATGACGTTCCGATAAAAATTATGAAGTTCCATTCTTGCTAGTTCTATAATCACGTGTCCTAACTGTGCGCCGAAATCGATCTGCCTCTCGAGGACCTCCTGTCTCCAGGACACGAGAATCACTCCGTTAACTATTTTTATCTGGAAGTAAATCGAGAATATTAACACTACATGCTATAATGTTAATCTAATTGGAATTAGACAATAATCGATTAGACAAAATCCACCTTTTCAGCATACTCGACTACGTCTCTCATGTTTCGTGGATAGCCACTCACGAGAAAGACTTTGGCCCCTGGAGACATTTTTATTTCGAGCATCAGGACCTCCGTAACAGTTTTACTGCTTAGTTGCCCGAAATCTTGCATATCTATAGAAAATTATCAGTTAATTTTCATTGTTATCGATATTTCAATAACTCGATATAAACCCCTGTCTTACGTATACATATCGTATGAGATTCATCAGTGATTGATAGACGAACTATTGCAATCATCTTCGTCATTTATTATTAAGGAAATCGCCGGAGCGACATATGAAAAGAAGAAACTCGATTTCTACCTTTCCGACATTAATATTAATACCGGCGCATCGATCGGTTATTACACGTGTCTACTTACCATTCCCAAGCGCGTACTGTTGTAGGAGGTCCATCATATTGATATGCGTTATACCCTTCTTTTCTTGCATCAGATTGTCACAATGTGTCACCTTACCACTACCCGGTCCGCCTGGGAAGAAAAATAGTGTTTTTTCTCATTTTCTCCTAATTTTTCATTCTTACGATCGCTTTCTTTCATTAACGTACCGAGGACAAAAATAACAGGTACTTTTGGCATTTCGAATTTGACTGGACCGACATTTTGCTTTGGGAAATGTCCTTCCGGTGGGGTAGCCAAGAGGCCAGCCTCACCCCGCCACTTTCCTGTGTTTCGTCGAGCATCGGCCTCCTCGAACACCTGCGATCCATTTTGTTGGTCTAGGAACAAAGAGGAATTATATTACTTCGATTACACTTAATTCCGCTCCATTTGCTTTTTTTTTTTCTTCACCTCGACATTCTTATTTGACGTAATTGCACTTAAGAATCAGTTACTACCATCTCATTCGTTTTCTCTCTTAATGAATTCATAACTGCGTGAATACGAGTTGGATAATGATACTTTGCTTCAATTGACCAAAACTTGAGAACAAGTTTCGTGAACGGCCCTGACCCTTTACTTCAATTCCATTATAGTCTACAGTCTACATAAATATACGGAAGCTTCAACCAGTTGCTTCATTAAGTAGAGATAGACAAAAGCTTTTACTATCGTTGTTTGACTTGCATTTACACATATCAAAGATCCAGCGTTCCATTGTCGGTAGAATTTCAATAGATTTGAGAAAATAATTTCTATTCAACGATTAAAATTAATGAATTTTAAATGAAGATAAAATGAAGATATAAGATTAATAAAAAGAACTATGAAATTCTTATTGAAATTTCGCAAGTTTTGGGTGGAATAAGAAATAGGTGGAAAATTGAAGGTTCTTTCTAAAAATTGCGCTATACGTCACCGCATACGCTCGTTTATGCACGCAACAAGGGAAGTTCGCGTGCATGAAGCTCCAGTGTTTACAGTGTTTCGTGACCCACTCAACCCCAGATTCCTGCGGACTTCCAAGAATCACTCTTATCGCAACATTCCTCATGAATATCCAGTGTTATGATTTAAATGCACCAATTTGTAAAGATAACATGAGAGATTTGCAAAGATAAGATCGTTCTGGCGATTAGAAGAAGGATCCTCGAGCGTCTTATAGATTCTTAGTAGAATTTTTTGCGGACGATGTGGATGGACGGTGACGAAGGTGCATCGAGTGGCTCGCGACGATGACGCTGGAGGCATTGTGTCACGGTGTAACGTTACTTCTACGATATCGATTCACCTACGTGACTCTTGATAAGCGTGAATTTCTCATGGCTTTCTTGCTTTTAAAGTCGCTCGCTATACTCTTTCCACCGGAATTTCCAAACGATATATACATACAATGTAAGAGGATACTTGACTACTTGCGAATCTTTTATTTTCTACTCGCAGCATAATTATCGATTTATAGAATATTTCTATCTCACGCGATAATTTATATTGATTTAAATACGACGCTTAATTGGATAAGAATAATACATCACGAGAAAGGATCAAAAAGCAAAGAGGAAAGTCGAGGAAAACTGAAAGGGTGAAATTTTCTTTCGCATTGTTAGCTGATAATGGACAAAGACCGTAGTGGATAAAGTTACGTATAATGTTCTAACGACAAACGTCCCGGAGTAAAAGTTACTTGCAATATTGATTCCTCTACATGAGTCATGCGAGTGGAGTCTTCTTTATAAACGCTTCCTCAGATGATTGTGTTGAAACCCGCCACTTCAGAGTAATTGTTAAGCAGTTCCCTAATAAACATCTACCGATTCCTAATCTTAATGATAGTAGTAAACTATGCAAGCACCCCTAATCTCGCTCAACTCGATAAAATTTATTTTTCAAAGAGCAAAGCAAAACTAGAAATTTTTCAGATTGGAAACTACTAGATTTGCGTTAAAAAGGAAATTTGAATTCTAATACACTCTTGAATTTGTAGATCACATTGTACTCTGCCGGTTTATGCAAATGTGAAGTTTATGTTGTGTCCGTCCGATAGTCGCATCACAGTTTGCTTCTAGGTAGAATAAAATATTTAAAGAGAACGATTCTTTGCTCTCTAATCTTCGAGTCGTCCGCGAATCGCACCAGGAGAACTGAGAAGAGTCAAAGTGAATTGAATTTCATTTCCTTAAAAAAAAAAAAGGAAAAAAAGAAATCTCTTTCCCAAAGTTGTTTGTCTCGTTTATATCTCAAGTATGATAAAAAATAAAGAGACATAGGTAACCCGAATCAGCGTGCAATTCCATTGTCTCTATACATTTCACAATGTAGAGTGGTAAGCAGCTAATTTACGATGTCAGGCGAATTAGAAGAATTAGAGGCGGTACAAAAGTGATAGAAGAAAGCTTGCTAGGAATTTATAATTCATATGTCGAGTTCATAACCGTGACATCTACTACGTAATTGTCGACTAAGTTCCTCGAAGTCGATGGATTCTCGCAAAAGGGAACCTCAGGTAATATACATCAATTGATGCCGGCGAATTCTCGCGACGTGTAACGAGAATGAAAGCACCGGAGGCGGTCATCACGCGGTACATACATACATACATACACACATACACGTCTCTCTCACAAACCATGTGAAATATCGATCCCAATGTCTTTGTTCAAGTGGAAATTTCATTAGCTTCACGTGCCCTCGAGCAATGTAATGCAATTCGCGAATAAAAAAGCTCTGCTTTCGGTGGGATATACTAAAAGAAGTATCGATCGACGAATTTCCAACACTTCTTGTCATAGATATGTGGGTCGCACGTGTCCCACCTGTGCGTTCGGCGCTTAGAAATCAAGCTACGCATGATTGATCGAAGAAATTCTTGGAACATTATACTCGTTATACAACCCGACAATATTATTATTATTATTCTACGTTTATTCCGAATTAATTTCGATTCCTAAGAATAAATTGTAAATTATCTTTTTCTTAATGATAATTTCAATGATGATCGAATACTGACCAGTGTCCAGGCAGATGCCCATAGTAGGTTGTTCGAAGGGTGGCTCGATCCTTCCACGGCCATTTACTCACATGCTTCCAACGGACGAAACCACCCAGGTGGTAATCAAGTCCTTGAAACGCGAGTC
Organism: Trypoxylon attenuatum; assembly: GCA_963989405.1. Classification (NCBI taxonomy): domain Eukaryota; kingdom Metazoa; phylum Arthropoda; class Insecta; order Hymenoptera; family Crabronidae; genus Trypoxylon; species Trypoxylon attenuatum. The sequence goes on along the minus strand of OZ022493.1, from coordinate 10,890,083 downwards.
CGCGAAGGACTAACTATCACTCCCGCGTTCTTCACATTAGACTTCTTCTCTTTCTCAGAACTTAACAATTACGATTCCTTTCTCCTCTTTACTTTTCACTTCGAAAATCAAACCTCTTTCGAGTTCACTAATACATATAGAACTGTTGAAAGAGCACTTTTTACTTATTTCCGCTTTTACAATAGAATCTTCAAAGTTCAAGTCATTGCACAATCGTCGAAACACTCTCAATCTGATATTTAATACTTTCCCAACGAGCCACGTGCATGAAAGCGAACACCAGGAGCAACTCGAGTGTCGACTCAATCGAAAATGAGCCGCGAAATCGATCAAGAGTCGCGTTCACGTTCTAGAGAATATACTAGACAAACGTTATACGAAAATTCGCAGACACTTGAATTTCCCTTTTTTTTTTCTTTTTCAAAAGAAATTCAATCGAAGAATCGTATCCAATGGTTCGATCCTCACGTGCACTTGCACTTGAAACAATATCAGCGTAGTCTTCACGATGAAAACACTAAATACGCGGTCTTATATAACAATACGTATCACTATCACGATTGTTTCGAAAGTAATTTTTTCTTCCAGAGAAACGGTTCTTCTCGTCGAACACAACGTACAGTAGACTTATGAATGACGCGGTCTGATAAGAGTCGGAAGCTTTAGCGAATGGGTTCGCGCAACGTGCTGCGGCAATTCTATAATGGTTCAGCGAGTATTGTGCGAGCAGGGACCCTGGACACGAGCACTATAGTCGCCCTGGTAACGAACATGCGCACTTGACAGTTTGCGTGTGTTCCTTTACATACTTATGCTATCCTGTGTGGGTGCGTAGTTTGCAGGTTCAATGTCAAGTTCTTCGCGACACAACCTGTTCTCTGTTGCAGTGGTGGTGGCGATAGGGGGGGGGGGGGGGGGGGAGACGCCGATGGGCATTGCTCACTTTGAAATGCAAAGCAGCTGCTGCACCCTTATGGAAATATTGCTACTAAGTTTGAAGGGCGGCTTTGCGTTACTCCTCGAATCGACTTGACAGTAATGATATGTAAAGATATACCTTCTCCTTCCGTTATCTTCTCCTAATCGATCTTTTCACGAATAATGATAATGATCGCGAGTATCGGTGAAGATTTTTTTCATGCACGAGTGCATCAATATTGGGAAGTAACTTTTCGAATCGCGATTTATGTTAGAGAATGAGAAAATAGGAATTGAATATTATCGTAGCAGGAAGGTGATTATGTTAGCTGATGTTACAGACGTCCAACTAGTATTTTCTTGAGCAATATTTAATAAGCTCCAATCGGAAATTATTGTGGAGATAATTATAGGTCGAAGACTACTATAATCCAGTTTCGTCTGGTAATGGAAAGCGTATTAGGCCAAGTTGAGAAACCTAATTTCGAAGCAGTTATAAAATATCAGCTACTATATTTTTTGTTTTATATTTCTTCTTAGTTTTATTAGAAAGAAAGTAAACGAGAGAATAATTCCATTCTTACCGAAATACCGCATTTCACTGGCATACATGATGTTCAGTGGGTTTTCCTGGAACTGCTTTAGTCGAGTATGTGGCTTTTCTGCGGCCGATTAGCACAATTATGAGACTCACGTGGAGAAATCAATTCCTGTCCCATATCCTCACTGTCACCGACTCTGTACGACCCTCCCTCCACCAGTGGTTGATACATATTACCAAGAATTCGAACTGCGCCATCTGTATTTTTTTTCTTTAATATCATTCGAACGAATTCTACGATATATTCATGTTCTAGAAGGACTTGTGTTCCTGAAAACTACGTGTATCTTTTTTACACTTAGGAGTAAATTCATGATTCGAAAGTTTATTGGCTCGGTTGAATATTAGAGAATTAAAATTTCGTTTGGCAATTGCATTATTGTTCGCGTGCGTTTATCGATGACAAGGATCATATTGATGGCATAGTAGAGACAGTGTCACTTGTCATACTACTCGGATCACTGTCGGAAAGTGCTAATGCTGACCGCAGTTACGTCCGACCTTATACTTACCTCTTCTACTAGCAGCTCGAATATACACTTCGCACCTTCGCTCTGCGATCATCCAGCGTGTTTACTTTGCGTCAAATAGATTTCGTTTGTGATATTCGAAAGAATAAATAAAGGAATAATTATTTATTCCTAGAATGAATGGAGCCTAGTGAAATATGACGATAATAATTATTAAGAATTATCATCCCAGACGGTCTAACTATCGAATCGCTATTTTTCTCTTCTGAATTATTACATAATTCGATTTTCGAAACGAGCCACGACTCGATTATCGTGAATATTGCAAAAATCCATCAGCCCAGACGAAAGTTTCCATCGTGAAATTGCGAATCAAGTATTCCATAATCCTCGGTTATGAGTTATGAGCTTGCACTGGTAATAAGTAATGAGAGAGATATACAGAGCACGAGTTATATAAAATTTATCGAATTACCCTCTTGATTCTTCTGTCGAATAAGAATTTGATGAAGATAATTTTGATTGAATTAATCGTGAAAATTATGTAAGGAAAAAAAAAGCTACGGAATGAAGAAGATTCAATCGAGGATTTGTGCGGGGATTAGCATTGCATGTAAGCGAGTGTTAACCGGTGATAAGTTGGCGGTAGTGCTCACAGTATAGTAGTATATACTACGTCGACACCATCGTTGAAGGTTACATTATGCTGTCCAGATGGTGCAGGTCCCATGTGACTATGCATAATTCTTCCGCGACGGAGTAAAGTTGACTCACAATCAGCCACGCCTTTGTCCAATGACAACCAACCCTTGCTTATTCCCTTAAAACTGACTGCTCATTATTGCAATCATCCGGCGCTTCATCCTCATCAGAATTCACCTGACAAGCTTTACTAACTTAGAAATCGAAATATTTCACATATACTAATATATCTCGAATAATAATTAATAATTAATATTGCCCGTGGAAGATGATTAGAATTGACTTGTATTTATATTTTAATCGCATAAATCAACTTTGTCAGAATCCCAATATTTTTCTGCGAATATTATTGGCATTCGTAGGGAAACTTGAGGGACAGCTTGAGGAATATTAACGGGATATTTGTGGATTTGACGTGGCTAAGGTTTCCAACTGTACACATCGATTAGAAGGACACGCTACTTAAGTATTTAACCAGTGAGTAGTTTAGCAGACTTAGTAAAATATTTAAATGTGATCTACTTGATTTCTTTTTAATGAGATGCATATTGTTTCTACCTAGATTTCTTTAATTCCTAACGAAATAAATCCACAAGATTAATTAAATAATTTTGAATTACTCTTATAGAATTTAAAGCTATCGTCTTTTTTGTTAAAAAACCTCGTTTGTCTTTATCGAATTATTCTGAAAATGATATTGCAGTTCGAGGTAAAGAGTCTTATCGTATTCACTAGTCATCGATTAATACATGTGCAAACCATATGGCTGAGCTCCTTTGAAGTTCGGAGGCTCTAGATTCCCGTACACGAATTTCTGAGAAGGTCACAGGTAGTTGGTAAACTGCATTAGCAGGGTTCTGTAAAAAAAGTGCTTTCCCAGAAATAATCGTAACCTGACATTTGCTTAATTGAAGCTAGACAGTGTGATATCTAGTATAAAAACGGATTGATATACTTGAGCTATTAAGTAAAATCGATTATAACAATTTATTAGTCTCACTGCACATTCTCCCAAATATTATTACATGTGACTTCTTCATTTCGTTACTATCACATTTCGGACGTTTGTAGTATCACTGGAATTAGCGATTAATAAAGATAATTAAATTCCATTTTCCCCAAGTCGTATACTTGTCGAAAGTTATCCTGGGATTAACCACGTGCGGGTTAAAGAGACTTAGTACGTGTACATACGTGCAATCATGCTAATAGTTAAGCTTATAGATACAATGAATACTTCCAGTCATACTATAAGGCACATCGCCTTTGTGGCAAGTACGTTATAATTTCCATAAGTTAACGGAAGGTCATCACCATGAAAAAAGTTTAACTATTAATAGAATGCTTTAGTGATTTTCTCTTTCTCGCAACCTTGAACTCTCTCTCTCTCTTTCTCTCGCTCTCTTCGGGTCGACGACCTGCAGCTTTGCCTTTTTTTACTTTTCGTACTGGTCGGGCTATGCGCTTTATTCGGAGCTACACGCGCAGAAATAGAACGCTTGTCGAGAATGTCTAGGTGTTGAGTAGAGGGGGGGAGTAGGAGATGTGAGACGACGCATGAGTCCTGGTAAAAAAAAATGCAATTTAATAAACAATATAAAAGATAATAACGAGAGCAGTGCTCAAATCGAGCAATTCGCAAGAAGAATAGGACACTTGGTTGAAGCTCGAATCACATTAAACGGTATTTTACATCGTGTTAAAAATATGTCGGAGGACAGTCTATAAGAACTTCCGCATTCTCGCCGAGGTCTCGTTAAACAAAAATAGCGACGCTTGTCTTCGAGCTTGATTCCTCGATGGGAATAATGCGAAAAAATAAATTATACAACGCAGTTTCCTTAGCTGCTGTAAAAAGTGAAATTGGCGAGATCAGCCGAAGCTTCATACTTAAAAATAAAATCAGTCGAGGAAAGAACTCTTAAGAAGAAACCGACGATCTACATGACTAATTAAATAACTAAACGAAATTATTAATAATACCATTCGAGTAATTAAGAGAGATTTCCGATGAATCTCTGATTATTATTATTATTATTAGCCTAAAGGTAAACTGTAGAATATTGCACGCAACGAATCACTTCGATCACAGTCTTTTCGAAGATTACAAAACATGTATAAAATTAAGCACGTTCATTCGAGAGATTTACTCTAGTAAATCATTGTTCGCTCGCTGAGTTCTATCACAAAATCCGTAGAGAGAGAAGAACGTGGTAAAAGTTTACACGATGGTAGTCTGTTGTTGAAGAGTGTAGAGAGAATCTTCCGTGCTAGCGAATGACGCGAATAACCAAGTGACAATGCGATTAATTCTTCTCGCACTACTACTGTTATTCCTATTATTATTGTTCTCATCTTGAGCAGTGATCCATAGAGTTTTGATCGGACGACTCCCACTCTCTTCCGACTTGTGTTTCACCACTAACTTAACGTCTTGATTCCTCTTGCGCCATTGTTGCCAGGATCTCAAGTGAAATCTGCAATAACTCAACGATTATTCTTTCGTAGTTGAGCGAATAAATATGAATAATTTTATTAGAACGCGTTATAGAAAAGATTTCGAAATTATTTTCGTACCTGATCGTCACTATGAGCCATAAGCAATAGGTGCAGACAAGGAGGAAAGAAAGAACGGCCAAACCTGTGCCCTCCCAAAAACGTAGTCTCGTATATGCGACGGCACCGACTCCACAAAGATATGTCGCAGCGATACATAGTGGTGTTAACACTATTAAGCAGATCACGTCGCCAGCTATACCTTGCGATCCATGAATATTCTGTGTGTTCCACCATTGTGAGAAAGACTACGTTTGGAATAAAATCATTATCATTACTATTTTTGTGAATTATAACCGACAGATTGTCTCGGTGAAAAACGTAAACATTGTGATGCTCTATGACTTTGTTACAGAGCGAAGTTTGAATGATCATAGTTAATTGTGAGATAGATAAATACCTGTGATAACGGTTTGTGCTGCCGCTGGATGATGAATGTGTATTTGCAAATCTCGCAGCGATCAGTGTTCGAGGTGGATAACCACTTTTCCAAGCAACTCGTGTGAACTAGACCCAGAGTACCGGAACACTCGCACGGATCGATCAGTTCTTCCATGCTTTCGTCTGCAATTAATAAAATGAGTATATATACATCGTAGATGATGTATAAACATTTCAAATTATACTCGAAATCGATGTTTAATCCAAGGAATCTTATCCATAATAATCTTCGACTTATCATAAATGCACGATAAATAAGAAAACTCTGAGCAAGTATTGTTAGATGAATTGTTTCAGGAAAATGAAATTTTAGTACGAAGATTCTTTTTCAATATACCATTTGGATTTGAGTTCTAAAGAATTAAATTAAACTCGGCTTCCTTTATTAAATATTTAATATATCGCCGAAATCAAGATAATAGCAAGTTGTTTTTTTTTGCAATTTCGCTGCGAGTCATGCACAGCAAGAAATTAATGGAACGACGAGTTAATTAGAGATCGCTAGTCGTTGATAAACAACAGTTGATGCTAGTTCTTTGTTGTCCACGGGAGCCAGAGATTCCAGCGAGGCAACAAACAAAGCATTACACCTGTGTGACATTCTCAAGTTTGGCAATCGTTATCAAGCGCATCGTCGCGACCGTGACTCAGAAGCGTATCGCGAAGCGTCAATGCACTCAACGAGACATTGTAATGACTCGAATTACGTGTACTTTGTGAAAATAATTGGAAAGATGCTCCTCGAGTCATTGCACCCAGCTTAAGATGAGTAATCGTGTGATTAGACTCGCGTCGAGTGTATAATACCGACAGATGTACACCAAACAAGTAAATTTGTTTAGCTAGTGCATTTATGTGTGGATTTCGAGTATCGAACAAAGGAATAGGAGGGAAATGAAGCGAACGAAATAATGCTTGTAGAACGAATAGAACCCCGTGTGGGAATAAGCTTACGGTACTTTTTCCCCATCGTAAAACCCGACTAAAAGGGAATAACCCAAATTTTCGCATCAAGAGAAATTCCAGAAAATCCACGTGGTCGCGAATTCTCGACTCTTCATAACATTCACCTCACTAAACTCAAGCAATCGTCAATTACAATACATTGGATCAAGTAAATAAAGTACTGTAAATAAAATAAAAAAGAAAATAAACAATCGGGAGATAAGATTGACCAAACCTCAGAAATAGATTTAGAATTAGACACTTTTGAATAAGGAATTTCCAACTGACAAGAACTCTTTGAAATTTCAATGCCACAATAATTCCATGATGCGATGTAAATATGATAAGTTTAATTAGGAAACTATGGATAGAAAGATTGTAAGGTGTAAGAAATCAGGTGAAATTTTTAAACAAGGTCTACAATTACCTTCGTGACAAATTCGACAGTTGACGGAGCCGGAGCTCCGCTTATCCGGCGTCATGTTGCGTCGGTGTAGCGGTGAACGCGTGATCCTTGCTTCCTCCGGGTTGTCGGTGAGCATGGTCGCCCCGTGGTTGTTGTCGGCGACGCACTGCCTTCGGAGGTTCCGTAGGAGCGCGCGTGCCGCGTTATCAACCTTATTATCGCGAGACGGAGAGCCTATTATCGGCGGACGTCGCGGTGAACGGCACCGTCCGGTTTTATCCTGGGATAACGATGCAACGCGGATGTTAAACTTGATTTTCTTTATTATACAAAATTTCAATATTGTATCAACTTGAGCTTCTTCTTCTTCCTATTTCATTAGAAAATTCAAAGATTCATATTGGAGGATGAAACATCCTTTAAGAAACACTAATCATCGCAAATTATTATTCGATTCATCAGGCAAATATTTTTTATTAACTGATAATAGAGTTTATTAATTTTGGGTGCTAATTATTCTTTTGGAGCTACTTAGATTGACCTACCGCAAGGGCAAGAATGTTTGACTAGGTATATACATATTGTACAGTACACTGTAGTACGATTTATGTATAGATATATGTAGTTGTATGTGTATAAGGACCATATTTAGCAGCTGATCAGCTGTGGCATGGCAAAGTAGTATCATAACCTCAAAAAATCCATGTGCAACAATTCGATACGCTTAGAGAGGTTATCTTGTTTATACGGTGTTAATTATAGTTTTATAACACAAATCAGTATTACTTTTTAATAAAACTCGAATTAAACCTACTAATTTTATTTCAATAACTTCTGATAAAGTAATCGATTTAAATAAGACATTTTTCGTGCATACTGTGCATAGCTTAGCACAGTACTGTCATTAACATTTGTTTATAGTCGCGAAATTTGTTATCAGCGAATAATATGACCTCAGAAAGTGATTTGAGTGATAATGATATTCTGGAGAAGGGAGCCGGCAAAGATGAAGATTTTCGAATTGAGGATTATCAAGACGAGATAAATAGCGATGAATCCTATAACGAACCATTGGATCCTGACGTTATTAATACTGTAAGATACGCGGGATTTTATGTTAGAAGCTAATAAGTGAATTGAAGTTCTATAAGCGGAAGCTTAAAATTGGATTTACATGATGTAGGAAATGAATGAACATAATAATAAGCAACAAGGGGAAGAGCAAACTAATGAATATATTGGTCCGATACTCCCTGGAGGGCATAGATTTGACAGAAAAATCATTTGTATCAAATATCCTGGTAACGTAATTAACGATGAGAAAGCTCTGCAGACTTTAGGCGGTATGCCAACAATTTCAAAGGTACTACGTACGTTCGCAACAAGGACACTGTAACGTTTTTCCAAAATCTATAATTCTATTGGAATTAACAGGTGGTAGATTCGCATAACAGACGCTTGGAATTACAATTCAGACCGGACGATGTATTTTGCAAACCAGCCTGTGGAGATCGGCATGGTACCAATGCGTTTTTACTTAGAATTCGTATTAAGAAATCTAGATTGAAAAAGATGGAAGAAGCTGAGAATAACCAAGACGAAACTGTGAACGAGTTGACCAATATGGTTGGTAAATGTAGGGTGGGAGCTTCGAAGAGCGAAGAGGAAATAGGAAAGAGCGAGAATAATTCAGAGAAAAATATCGCTCCAACTTTTGATCGTGGAAAGCACGAAGATCTTTCGAAAGACGAAGAGTACGAGTTGCCAAAGTTAAAAGTTCTTGGAAGGATCGACACAGAATTTAGATTTAGAAGTAAATCTTTCTTATCGTATATTACTTTAATAGCATGATAACATACTTTGCAACTAAACGTATCGTTAATAACTTCGAAATGATTAAATAATTTCAAACTTACGTTATCTCCGGTACTTTACGTTGTTTCTTTAGATAACTACCGACGTGACACTACCAATTCATGTTTTTTTAGACTTATGCGATTTTCAATACGTTCCAATGACACAAGCTAGGAGCGATCCGACGAAACTCGAGTGTATTTACGACATGATCTATCCGGCGAACTTTCCTTCGTACTCGTGGCTGAAAAAGGACGTACCGTATTTCCTGCCACCCGCTGCGTTTAGCAGAATGGACACAGTACAGCCCTATGTGCCGAAAACAGATGTAGACACTCTGTCTAAGAACGTGATTGGTAAAAGCAAGAAGCGGCGGGCCGGCTTCACAAATTACATTCAATTCTCTACCCCCGACGTGCCGACTGAACCGCCGCCAGGTATAGAGACCGCATTGAAAGTAAAGTTTGTCCAAAGCACCCACTTGGAACAGATGCGTAAAATCTTTGAAGAGCGTCCAATTTGGTCAAAGAATGCCATCACGTATTTAACCCGGTTTTCTACCGACCGCTTGAAAATTCTTTTGCCTTCGGTTGCTTATTATTTTGTAAACGGCCCGTGGAAAATTACTTGGGTCAAGCTGGGATATGATCCACGCAAAGACATCGCCGCTAGAAAGTATCAAACTTTGGATTATAGACTGAAAGCGATGCGTAAGTTTTATTGGATTTAATTAACAAGAAAATTAACGATCGTACGATAATAATTAGATTTGAAATTCTCAGACGGTTTGGGATCTAACGTAAGATGTAAAAGGAATTATCCGACGTATACTTTGCCCTACAAATCTACCCCTTTCTCAAAGCAAAGAACTCTTTTACACGGTTTAAGCTCCGAGAGTTATCCATCGCTCCGTTCGGACGAACCTATGGACGAGAACATGTACATATATCGGGAGGGAATGTTACCGCCATCGAGGCAAATGTTTTATCAGGTTTACTAATTATTTTACGCGAACTTTTAAATTATTACGGTTAAATTTTGATGCGTGTATTCAACGGTGATTCTTTGTTAGTACTGCGATGTATTAGTTGACGAGATACAAGAGATGCTGGCGAAATTACCAGACCCGCTGCCCGGTACAAAGTGCCATGAAAAATGGGGTTGGCTGCCGAGTGGTTTCGACGTACAATGTCGAGAAATTCTGAACAAACAGGTTCGAGGAGTTTTGCGAAAACAAATGAATATTCCCGAAGATCGTACGTATATTGAGAGATTCAAAATCGCGAGACACGAAGGGTTGAAGAATTTCGGATGACACGTACTCTTTCAGATCCGACTTCATTGCCACGAAAACGAATACGTGGGTTGAGGGTAAAAAACACAAGGGCAGGAAAGAAAACGGGAGATAAAACTGGAACAAGGAAACGCAAGAGAGCTGATAGCCAGGATGAACCTGAACCTGGCCCAAGTACTGCAGATTGTTAATAAATAATCACACTCTTAAATTGAAATAAAACACCCTTTTTTTTTTTAAACACCTACGATTAAAGTTTATTCATAAATGTACAAAGACTGTAAGCCAGATGCTTATCAATAAATACGCTTACACAATGCGTTAACACTTCGGCGAAATACGGAAGTAAACATTAACTGTGGTATAAAAGTATTATTCAGATTCTCAAAGCGATCGGTGTTGTTTTATCATTGACGAGACACACTACAATTCTCAGCATTAGAATCTTACATTTTTGTTTTACAGATGATACTTTTTCTCCGCGAAATTGATTTCCATTGACAATCGAAAGAAGATCATTAATCATCAGTCTCATTGCGGCATTGAATTCTAATAGTGCCGCGAAAGTAACAAGTACCTTAGTAGGATTTTTTTTTTTAAATAGGGAACCAAGTTGAGCGAAAAGAATCTGAGAGAATGACGAGTGCGTCTCGTCTTCAGGATATCGAAAATAGTCGAAATTCTGAAAGGAGAATCGAGTCGAAGGAATTGTACGGCAGGGAGGGTAGTGGTGATGAGGTGGATGGAAACTCCTTGAAAGGAAAAAGGATCATCGACAGGCTATCCTATTACAAACGAATGCCGCGATTAGTGCTAGCAACATAGTTGAGAAGCTCCTCGGAATCCTCACAAACGAATGGCTTCTCGTGATAGCACGCAACATCGTGCCAAGCGATACCATCATTGTAGACATTGTTCAAAACGGACAAACAAGATTCGTTGGTACCGTTGATGTCGTATTCAGCATTGTCTGGTTGTCGGACTTTCTTGTGACCAGTTTGTGACCAAGGATTATATCCCCAACCTTCTGGGATCTGATGAGTAGGTGACATCTTCTTCCTGTTCGCGGACCAGAACCAACCGTAGAGTGACTTTGGCTCTAAATCTCGTCGGTTTTCACAGCCTTTGAAATCACAGAGACGGCCGGATGTCCAGATATATGGAACATCATCTACAAATGAATTAATCTTTTTAATTTATTCTATCATTTAACATTTATTTCCATTGAATCTTTGCGCTCGAAAGATCACCGGAACTTTATTAATTACACGAAAACATTAGAGATTCTTCAACCTCAACCCACTTCAACATCCTCCACGTTGCCTTGAAAATGACGTATGTTACATACTTGGCAACTATGAGATTCCGAAGATTCTTTCGTTCACGTGCGAGCGCGTTATCTGTACTCTTGTAAAGCTAATTGATTTTCTCGGCAATTAGTCGTCGGATCGTAAATCACCGTGACAGGAAACATACCCTCGTAAAAATCGCATTTACTTGATTATCCTGTAAAAAGCTTTTTACCTACGCTTCGAGATGAGACATTGAAGTTACTCGAATTATTATTGAGAGATTATTGTTCAGTGTTTTGGAGAAGCTAATGTTAGAGTAAGTGTCTTTCGAAATTTCGAAGCAAGAACAGGTTGATCGGAGGATACGAAAGTCTTGGAGATAAATCGTTTAGGATATTAACGATTCTTTGCTGGCTTTAGTATTGTTAATAGCATCATCGACTTTCTAAGACTATTATGTCACGTTTAGATCCGAAGGGTTTGACAAAAGTGATGTCCCTCTAATTGTAAGATACATTGGCTCTAATGTTGTTTCGCCTTCGTCAACAGCACGATGTCTCTCGTTGTTAGCTTGCACTTTGGGTTACATAAATTGCTATTAAGCCTGATTATCGTCGCAGGCGCCAAGATTAGGAGCCTGCCTACGCTTTCAGTCTGCTATTTGGCTGGTAATAGGTGTGAGTGGCCTTTGGGATAACGAGTCGCGCGGTGACCCTCGTCCAACTTTTAATGCCAATCCCTTCATTATGACAGCCGTCAATCTAACGCGAAACTTATTATTATTTGTGACTTTTCTTTAGCTTGCAACAATGCATGCAATTGTTGAAAGACGCATCAAGAATTACGTTCGTTTCAACACATGGAGAAATGATTCTCTAAGAATTTCTTTTTATTTCTGCTAGCGAAGGAATAGAATGGAACAGAGAATTCTTTTTTTTTAAGTGTACATTTTTGTTTTTTGACACAAAATTCTCTGTGGAGAATAAACGTTTTTAAAAATAGGAGAAATAGTGATTAAAATCGTTATGTTAATTTCTCACGTCCTTATTCAAGATTATTTTCCAAATTCAAAGAGACTGTCGAGGAGGATCTTCACCTTGACACTCCACCGATCGATTAAAAGTCTAATTAAAAAAACGGAACCAAGGACGAGTCGAATAACGCGAGTTTTAAAATTCATCTGCGTAACGCGAAGGTCGTCATTGGAGAAGCTCACGCGTATGAGTTATGACAGCATCAAAAATAGGAATTCTTTTATTAAAAATTGTCAATGGTACCACTTACTCTGTTGAATCAGCTTGAAAATCAAATTGTTCTCTTCCTGAGTTTCCATGGATACGAGGTCCATGCAATACTCCCTGCAGATGTTTCTCGCGTCGAGCCAGTCTACCTTCTGATTAGCATGAATCGGCACATGTCCACTGTAGAAATAGTTGTGGCCTCTGAAGTTGAACTCCTTCGGCCCTAGAAATTTCCAAATGCAAAAAGAAACATATGAAAAATAGTCGAAAACATTTCAACAATTTCAAGAAAATCACCAAAAGATCTTTTCCAAATTTTTCTCGCGAGTCAATGTTATTCATAGTTACGGAAAGCAACGGATTGACAAGAGAAAAAGAAAAGTCTCTCAGGATCAGATTTATCGTGTCAATTATCCTGGCGTGCAGCACTGCGTGCATCGTGCGCGCAAGATGAGAAGGATTTGTAATCGGAGGCGCGTCATTATCGTCCGCTTAAATGTCAACGGTCTTACACTTTTTCTCGGTATTTATGCAGGCATGCTTGGCGCTGCGCCGTACGGCTCGTCGACGATTTACGACGTGTGCCTCATTATGACTGCCTAACGCCACAATTGCGAAATATACCGACGGCGCGCCAGAGTCGCGTGTGTATACACTTATGTTGGACAGTAATTCTGGTCGAGTGAATCGTGACATAACGGACTGTGTGTCACTGACACTAACAATTCAAAGATCCTGTGATCTCCTTTTCTTCTGATGTTTATTATTCTACTTTTTCTACATTTTTTCCCGATCATTTTCCAAATTATCATCAGCAAATCGATACTTCAAAATTTGCTAATTTATTGAGACGATTCTTGAATTCTTTTATTTCCACATGATTCCTTTTATCGGTGGTTTTTATACATTGATTAATCAGTTGGCTTGATTTTCTTTAACCACTGGCAACTTGTGCGAATGTAATCTTATGTTCGATCAGTTTAATTCGCAAGTCGGGGATCGTCTCGCATCTAGACACAATCTCGTGATGTCATGTCTTAAATCTCATTACTCGAGGCCTCGCGTGCAGCGACTCTAATACAGCGGCTTTTTCTCTCCTCTGCTGATAAACACTGCTCGACTCCCAAGTGAAATTCTGCAATGTTCCACAACTACGAATCTTCATACTTGTAATATATGACATTCGATTTTGTTGCGCCGATTCGAAGTGGGTCAAGATGAATCAAGATGAATCAAGATGAATCAAGATGAACCAATGTGAACCAGCAATCCCCATGAATCGGAAGAAATCTCCTTAGGTTTTAAGGATAACAAATAAAATTGATGATGACAGAGAACGAGAAGAAGAACCATCTGTCAGGATATTTCGACATAGAACGAAGTCGTGATTCTTCTTACTGGTTAATTTTTCACAAAGATCCAGTGAGAATTATTACACTTGGTGTTACCAAATAAACGAGGTTGCATCTGATATTTTATTCTCATTTTACCTCCGATCCCCGAAGCCTCTCACGATCGTGACCAATAGTTGCATCCAGCCATTCGATCAATTACCAAGCACGAATCTCACTATTGCAGATATTAATATTTCCCTTCTTTTTGCGCTACAAATTGAACGTGCAACCAACGAGAGATTACACGGTGGATAATCGTGAGAGCACCGAGAAAATCGGCAGCTTATCGCGTATTAACCGTGGAGGAAGTTATAATCCTTGCTAAACGAGTTGCGATTTCCGTAGCGAGCTACGCGGGACCCGACAATAGCCACGTGCAACAATGGGCTACAAAACAATTACGATATCGGCTGATCGGGCTCTTCGTGCGTTTCATAATATTTGAAAAATTATTTCCGCTTGGAACAATGCACTCTCTGCTTGCACTGTCCCGATTGGACTTCTTTCGATGGATCTATAAGAAGCTGATATCAATCGCAAAGAATCTCTTCTTCTTCTTCTTTTTTCTTCTTTTCTTCGAAAGCCGAGCTTCTATTTATTATTCCGCCGTGGAAATTCTTGGCGCCAATGACAAGTGGCAGAATTATCACGCGTAACACTCGGCTTCCTGCAACCGGAAGTTCTTATTCACTGTCTCCGGTGCTGACGACAAATATTAAATTTAATCTCCTGTTGTAAGAATCGCGTTTCACTCGCGTTATCGGGCGATCTCTTATTCGTCAAATACAATTTGGACTGTACTTCCTTCTTGATGACGATATAAACACGTAGAAATTTCAGCTGATTTTTATCGTACCGGAGGGGTGACGTATGTAGAGCGATATATCTGTACCACGAAACAGGATCGATTTCTTATCCATCGTCTTCTTTTTGGCGGATCGAGGACTATCCAGGCCGGAGAAAGTGGATTTCGATAATCGAGGAGGCACCTATCATTCTTCGACTGGCTTCTTGAGTTCCGCCACAGCGTATCGTTTCACGATTATCCGTTATTATGATAGTTCGTTAGAAAAAGAAAATTTCATGGTGGCAACGTTCAATTGAATCGTTCTCATTGTAAAAGCAATTTTTACTCGTCACGGTAATTGTTGTCTTCTGTCGTTACCCCGTTACTTCTAATTGAGTCTTGGCAATGCTAGTTGAGTTTCTGAAGGAAACGAAGGAGAAGAATTCATTGTAGTGTTTCGAGAAGAAATCCCGCTGAGTTTTCACTGGCAATAATCAGTTATGAAAACAAAGAGAGGCTCCTGGTAGAAAGATTGAGAGAGAGAGAGAGAGAGAGAGAGAAAAAGATTTATCGAGAAACCGATGACGAAGATGACAGTATGAGGTCGGTGTATTCTTAAGATTCCAAAGTGGTCTTGAGACGTGAGTAGCACTGGCCAAATGGAAAGCTTTGGCTTTCACGTGCTAGCGCGCCGCACGTGTCTCATCGCATGGAATCATGTCACTTTTGAATCATCGCATCGATCGATGCAAGCTGCAATGAAATTATCCTGATACTTAAATAAGTGAAAAAAGTCGTCTCTCATTAATTTCTCATAAAAACGTATAATCTCAGTATCAAGTTATTACGAAATGTAAACTGTCAATTAGAGATGGCAATAAAACCAATCGTGCGTCGAGTAATAAGACAGTTCAATGTTAAATCAATTCTCCGTTGGAAATAATTCGATTCGTATTAATAGATACTTCTGATCATGGGTCACTTCTGTATAGTACAAGAGAATAAAATTTAACTTAAAATAGAATTCTAGAATATCTCTTCAAGGAAAAATATTAAATGTTATTCTTTCATAGAATTCTGAATTTTGAAGATTTATGCAAATTCATGTTTACGGTGTTTGGTGATGAAATCGATGCATAATTCATGCGATCGTCATTTTGGAAGAATTTTTGATCCCACTTTGGAAGTTAGCATTGAGTGATTAAGTATCGAATGTGTGTCTTTAACAATGTGTGATTGGGAAGATCGCGTCTAACTTGATTAGATCCGACTGTTACTAACTCGTATATAGGAGCCTCGAGGAAAACGAAAGTCATGCCATGGGTGAAACTTCTCTCACAGTTCGTGTCAATGGGTCGACTGACTCTATCTTGTCACGAGAACAACAAGCTACCTTTCCACCGTGTTCATTCGCGAATAGGTCATATGTACTACCATAGAATCATCGCAGCCAATTAACACGAATTTCCGACACATGTAACAATTGTAGTTGTAATCGATTTAACAACACTGTCAAATTGGGAGTAACGGCAACGGGTTCCGCTAACATTTACCGTATTACGAACGTAAAGTTAGCGTTTGCATTGTTCGATGCACTTTGCGACTAGCAGAGTACCATAACCTCTCTTCTGGATTTTGCAATGATGCATCCGGGAATAATGCGCGATGGAACGAGCTTGGCATTTGATTATCTATGAAATAAGAAGGTTCCCTTCGTGAAATCCGAACTCAACGTTCAGCGATATTCTTCCGAACTTGTTTACCAAACTCGAGTTTCACAGTCTTGAGATCCCGCGTTCATGTTTCATCGTGACAGAAATTCGTAAATCATTGTTGTTCCATAGCGTAACCGAGACGAAGCCAGTTTCGCAACGAGCCCTGACATTTTCGTGATGCCTTTGTCGGAGGCACGCCGACAGTCTCGAAATTGCGACAGCCGATTGGTCAGTTTACCGGCGAGCCATTTCTTCAACAACCTCGTATATTTTCTTCTTTGCATTTTGCTCAAGTGATTTTGGAAGAAGAGAAGAATCGAGAGCTTGTTCGATTCGAGAGATTCTAACATAAGAGAGCGAGCATGTAATCGTCAGGTTGTTAGGTGATTGTGGTCGTATCCGAACATCATTAGACGTTGCACCATTGCGGTAGAGCCGATTCAGTCCCACGGTATGTTCGTGCCTCTCACGTTATTAAATACCGTGGAAATGCGACCATTTGGAAATTCTGGACAATCTTCTTCGAACGAGATGAATTTATTGCGGTAGTTAATAAGTAGTTTTTAGAATTATTTATCGAAGGACGCGTTTAACGATCGACTCTTTCTCTTCCTGGTATGTCGATTTCCTTTGTTGCGAACGTTGACTCTTTGATCCAAGCAGATCTAATTTCTTTAGAAAAACCTTTTTCTAAGATCGCGTCGAGATATTGTCGGATAAAGAGATCTTGGGAACGCAATCTCAACATCATCTACAAGCGCAACTTTGAGTAGCACAAGATCGATAAAAGCTGCTGGAAACAATGAAACTTTGATGACTAGACAAGCCGCGAAACGCGTTGTTTTTTTTCTAAAGCATCCTATCACCGCGAAGCTAACATGCCGGATGCACCATTGCACAAGGTACCGCAAAGTATTGCCACACGTGCGTCTGCAGCATTTAAGAGAAGGCAGCACACGCTTAAAATGTTAAGTGTGTTAACGCGAACTGCACTCTGATGCAAAAGAAGACACGAACGCAGAAATTACTTAGTAAATCTCTTGGAATTTACGTTCACCAAGAGGATAATTATTATCCGAGGTTCGAGCGATGTCTTATTCCGAGTGATTCTTCGACCTAGTCTCGGTGTCATCGTCTAATCTGATTTACGATTATACCTTTTACGCTTCATTCAATTTGGGTCATCAGCCACCGACCTGATCAGATTACATCCAACACTTTCAATTGACCTTTGCCAGATTGGTGTCTATTAACGAAAAGTCAGATACAACTGAACTGATGATGAGTGCAGATCGCCTGCGATCTTCCATGAGAAAGGTACACCGAAGAATGTGCATACATGTATATGCTACGTAAGATGCAATATCAGTGTATTTCAACCACGATTTCTTAACTTTTACCAGTAAAGATTCAACTGTTTAACTGCACAATAATTTTTAATTTGCATCGATCAATATCCTGCGTCAAATTTGCTGGATTATCGAATCAAATAAATTGGCTTTCGGTAAGAATAATCAACGGAATAATTGCATCGTAATCGAAGTGAGTGTACTCACGGTTCGAGCACTTCTGCGGTATGGGCAAGGAGAGGAATCTTCCTGGGCGATTGCTGTGCGGTCGAGCTTCGTTGATCGCGGATTCGACGCTGGCAAATGCCGCGAACAGTACCACAGCCAGTGGTACCAGGTGCATCTGAAACAAGAAACCCAATTTGTCGATTCGCATTCGATCGTCGAAGGTAGCACTAAGAAGAAGCTAAATCAAAAGTCGATGATATTTAAAAAAAAATAACGAGGGTTTCGATGATATCGATATTTAGAGTAAGTGGAAAGTATCTTTGGAAGTGAATCCAGAGATCTTGTAGATTACATATAATAGTTCGGGTCCTGACAAACTGGCTCGAAAAGATTTTGGTCATTTAGCCGGGAGGATCGGTGAGAGTTGCGACTGGTAAGCTGGAGAGATACGATCGAGCACATTCGGTTTTCTTAAGTAAACGAGTTTCACTTAGGGAGTGTCGATGTAACGAAATTGCAAGGAATTCTTTATGAGTCTCGATAAGCGTGAACTTTACAAGATACGAATTTAATGAAAGATTGACAAGATTTTATTGAAAGTATTTTACAATTTATAATGATTCCGTATTGTTTTTGGAGAATGGATCGCGTCACTTAATCACAGAAAAGTGGGTGTTTTGGTAAAGATTCGCGCACTGTGGGTATCATACACTCACCTTCTTGTCTCACTAGTACGTCGCGATAAGAAGCTCAAAAGGAACGGCGAGGTGGTTACGGTTAAAGAAACGTGGTCACTGATAGGATATGGAGAGACGGGCGCCGTCCCCGTCGATTATATAGAAATGGTCCCCACCAGAGGAACGGTACTCGTCCCACTGCGACCAAGCAAGGACCCATCGACGACGCTTCTTCGCGCGACCTTACTCATAATTAGTCTCGGTAATAATTAGGGGTTTTCGGACCACAGTTTTCGCGCGATCACCAACTAGACTCAAGTTCCTTACGACTTGTTAAACTCGTCAAGGATCTAACACTTCCACATTGAAACTTCTAACGAAATTCTTTGATAAAACCCATTACCAAGGTTCTACTGTCGTTCTTTCTAAGAACCTCGCTACAGACCCACGTCACTAGCCAATCAATAATCCAGGTAACTAATAAATAATCGTTCCTTTTAAATCTGTTGTAATGAGATTTCAGTCAAATCACTCCAACGGGTGGTAAAAGTTAAACCGATGATGATTAATGAATTTCTAAGATAAAGTTCATTCGATGTTACATCGATTGGGATCCTAATTCAAAGAAAAAGAATATTGAATTCTTCTGCAAAGATTTTTATTTAGACGACTCTCTTGGGATACATTAGAAGTGGCGTGATAATCGATGCGCGACCTAGAATAACGCATTTCCATGGTGCGCTCATTTTTCTTGGTAATATTGTCGCATCAGCGATTCATGACCGACATCCGAACAGTGTTGACATCATGAGCTTTCGATCTCCACCTCTTTCCTAATTCGTCGCCTCGCGTTATTACCCTTTTCTTTTCCCGATCAATTTTGATTCCACGGGTAATTTGATTGCTTTCCAGTCGAGCGCGGGTACGTTCACATTGTCCAACCGATTCAAATGAAGCACACATTCTTACGCAATTTACCTTAGGTATTAATTGAAGAAATGGGACTGTACTACGTAACGGGGAAGATTAAATTGCAGAGTATAATGCTCTGCGTCGTTGGTTTCTCTTACGCCGGGTTTATTTACACGGAACGGTCAGGAGTTACGGTGCGAAACGCAAACAGGGGATCCACGAAATTTCCATAATCTCATATTTCAAACCAATGTTCAAGATCTGTGCCAGAAACGGATGGATACGAATCGATGAGTCTCCTTGGAAAAACAATATTGTATATTATCTTTCTCTCTTTTTCGAGGTCTCAATTCTCATTCTCGCTACTCCAAATTTCGCATCGCAGTCTTCTGCGCACTCACTAATCGACCGCGGGATTTGTCCTCTGCGGCCACGACGAAATTGTAAAGGGAAGTAGTGCGAGGAGAGAGGCGGCTGATTTCCATAATCGTCGTGGTTGGAAAAATGCTGACTGGAAGGGAAAAACGACGGAAGAAAAAGGTCAACGTCGTTGGACACCGAATTCGGGTGCGGGAGTGGGTCTCCTCGTGACGAGCGATGATGCTACTAACTTCTTCGTCTTCTTCAAAGACTGACCTTGAGGATGCGCCTCCCTGAGTTAACTTTCACCATGGTAACGAACCGGCCCGCGCTCGAACAGGATAGTCAATGTCATCCGACGGTGCAGCTTCAACACACTCGCGACCGGATACGTCCTCCTCTCGCATCCTCTTTTTTAACCCTTTGCATTCGCACGGCAAATTACGTAACGTATACGTAAAGTTGGAATTAAAATCTTATAGCTTTTCCGAAATACAACAAGCTTGTTTCTCTTGATCAAAGGGATCTGAGAATGAAATTAAAGGGTTGAGATACGCGTGTGTGTGGAGCTAGTTCCGGATAGATGTGTGCCAGCCAATCGGTTAACTTGCTAGGGAGGCAAGTTAAAGTGAGAATCGTGGTTGCACGGTAATTGCATTAAGATAAACATCGAAGTAGCAGCGACCAACGAGGGAAATCTATTTGACCGAGGAGCCGCGTGGAAAGAATTACCGCGCGATCGAGACACGCATGCCGGTCTGTATTACGAATGTAGGTAATAGGCGTTCGAGAACGTACGCCAACGGTGCAAGCGACAGGTATTACGTCAGTCACAGAAGACGACCCTCTTCCACTTACACGTGCACAGAACACTATGAGACACGGTATAAACTTCCTGACGAAGTCTACCACTGAAAAGGTCTGCTTCGAATGATTTAGCAAGGCTCTTTTGAAATAATCTATATTTTATGCAAAACCATCGATGGCCCTATCGAACGCTGGTTTTATGGCGGAGCGAACTTCCAGAGGTTCGAGGTCACAGGTTTCATCCCATGGTCGTTCATTAACACAACTATTAATGAAGCACGTGTTGTTGCCCTCTACGATTGCTTCATTCCTCTCGACAGCGTTTTCAGATTCCCCCCCAAGTTTATGGAAACGTTAACTCTGTGCTTTTGATTTTTTTCTAATTTATTACTCTGAACGGGTTGAGTAATGATCAACACCATAACAAGATGTTCCTTGGGAGTCCTTGATCCTCGAAATTTACGCGTTTACCAAGTGGCGATCGCTTTACCAGCGTGCTCCGCCCTTTCGGGTGCTGGCGACAAGCAATAAATAATTATGCGCGAGGGAAAATTAATTCAAATAAGTTGGCCCGGGTGCTGTTGTGATAGGAAAGCGAGTATGCAAATGACATAATATGGGGATCCGGCATAACGAGGGATCTTCAGAATAAAACAGATCTCCAATGGATTATGGTTGGTCCTTGATTTACGAGGTGGAGCGAGATCTGTCGAAACTGCAACGCCAGACGGACTGTCAACGTGTTGCAATCTTCATGCGCGAAGAACGAACGATTAACGTATCGATCGATCGATCGCGGATACGATGATCCGAGTGATTTTGAAAGGATCGTCGACCTTGCCCTGAGATCGAATCCTGATGCGCCCACGTTTTTATAGCATTATTCTCGAGATGCTGCGAGAGCTTTCCGGATCTATGAATCGTCGTGATATAGACTCATACGACTTCGATATGAGCGAATGGAATTAAGCGACTGATTTAAGATGAAATGTGCAGAGAGAATAGACGCAAGTTTTTCGCAATCGGAAAACGTAAGAATAGCGGTGCAAAATTTCGCAAGAATCTACCGGACGGCATGTTACTATCGAGATCCACGTGAATTCGCACCATTGTCTCCGGACAATGTTTATTGTTCGAGATTCGCGCTGAAGCAGTCTGCGACTAGCTAGGAAATGGGAAAAGATAGTTTTTCACTCTGTTTCCATTATTTGACCAAACTGAATGACTCTGAGTCACTGAGGAAGAATTGATTTCCAACACGCGAGAAAAATTCGCGAAACCAAGCGAGCATCGTAAGTTTTGCCATTCTAAACGGAGATCTCCGTAGAATTTTGTCAGCGTCAATTCGTCCTGGCGAAAGTGCCCTCCAGAAACTTAAATCACCAAGCACCGTGTCGTTGTCCCGTAAAGAACGCTCGAAAGGAAAGGAAACGGGATGTACTTGTATTTGCATTGTCGTCGGTTCTATTCCGCGAAAAAAGAGCGGATGTAAAGAATTCTGAGTACACGCGTCGTTATAGAAAACAGAGCTTAAGCTTTCACCGAAGAAAAAGAATAATTTCTATTTGAACGGAGAGCGACTGTAGTGTAAAATGAAATAGAAAAGTTTCTGTTGCTTTTCTTCGATTCGCGAAACAGTAATCACGTAATCTCTCTCTCGTAGACTTCGACAGCAAGGCTAGTCTGGTTACCATCGCTGATAGAAGGTTCACTTTTTAGGATCAGCTAGAAAATGAACAGGGTACGTGTCGTCGATGGAAGCTATTTTTAGCCAGCGGTAAATGTAGGGAGGGTTGCTGATTAACTGTTCGACTGACTTTTTTTACTCTTCCTTGAAGTCTCTCCCCATGGTCATAATGGCAACCTCGAAAAATGGGTCGGAAGGCCAGTTTGTGATTATCGCGTTATCCGTGGGCCTCTCTATATCGGGAGTCAACTAAGGACTCACGCGCAAAGGCGCAACCACCACGGCAAAAAGCAATTATTACGAAAACCACATCTGTCTGTGGCCGTTCCACGATTACGATTTGCGATTCTCGGATGCTTCTTCATCTCGCGCTACTTACCAGCCGATTCGCGGACACAGCTGTGTGACTCACGGCGAAAGTGCAAGCGGTTTTCGCAGGAAAAAAGAATCCCTCTGGTCGGCTATGTTACTCTGTCGAAATTCCACGTGCTGCTTGAAGATTCTTTGGCCCGGCGTGTAAGATCTTGTGAATGATAAAAGTACTAATTAACTTTGGGCCTGAAGTTCCGAGTGTGAATTAATTCACAAAAAGATCCATTTCCTCGAACTACCCTCTAGCCAACATAATCTTCGCTCGCTTAATTCGCCTTGGAATTACCTAAAATCCCGCTTTTATTCATTCGGTCTAGAAGATGAATTTAATTAGTCTTTAGAACCTGTAGGGAAATTGAGTACTGGAAAGAGACGAAGAATAAAAATGTGTTTTATTAGCAATTAGAACGAACAGTTTCAAATGAACCGTAATGCTTCAACTCTGTAATATAGGGTCTCTTCATTAGCATTATTGTGCAAGCGAGAATCGAATTGGTGGCGAAATTTTCGTTTGCAGACTATAGCAACAGAGATGGCGCGAAGGGCGAAGAGTACGGGACTCGTGAGAATACCCTCGCGAAAGCGCGATTAATGATTGTCCTTTAATGATCGTCTCGTTTGCCACATCCGTCGCAGACTTCTTACTTAACACTGACAATTTCACGGAGACTTTACGAATCTTTTTTTTTTTCTCTCTTTTTTTTCTTTCACTCTCATCGATCGGACCCATACAAGGAACGAGGAGTACATATGTGGCGATGCGACGATAAGGAAAAACTCATGGATCACTAAGAGCACGTGGCCTGTTAACTTTTGTCGAAATTGAGAGTTTGCTGACCTTTTGCGAATATCTCTTCGCTGATTGAATTAATTCCGTTGACTGGGTTGCATCATAAATTTCAGATAATGTATGTAAGGGTAATAATGTTCGGAACCTTGTTGACCTTTGACGCTTCCATCCACCTGGCGGAAGGTGACCTTTCCTCAGAAAGTAGCTTCGATCGCGAAATTAGACCTTGATGCGCGACTTTTCACGAAGAAAACCAATACGATTTGACCAATCGATAATTCGCAAAATAATAAATCATAATTTTGGTTTCCGGTGAGGTAATATAACTAATGAACGACGCTTCTGATCGAGAGACACACAAAAAAAAAAAATATTGACGATTAACTAATCGTAGTTTCTCCTGTCACACGATATGCAAAAGTTCATTGGAATAATTGATCGATAGATCCTATCTATGAGGACGATTCGAATCTTACTTTTATCTCTTCTTTTCTTCTTCGTTTTCGAGACAGAGTTTCGTGAGACAGAATTAAAGGAAGATCTGCTTTTTTCTTACGCTGGTTTGTCGCAGAAATGGAGAGCTATTGCCATTCGCAGACGATTCGAAGATGCTCGGTAGAATACCGATCATCCGCGATGAGAAGATCCAGAAAGCGCAGACTCGCCCTTGAGCCACATAACAGAATAGTAAAAGTGTCAGGTGAATAGTTGCTTTTCCATCAGCGCATGAGAAACTCGATAGAAAAATTGAGAATCCCAACAGAATTGTGCGAATTCGAGAATTTATTAAATATATATGTATATTCCGATAAGATCATGGAATATTTTCGGACGATCCGGATTAAAATTGAGATCCAGTCAGTACAAATGACGAAACAGAGAGAGAAAAAGAATTAAGCAAATGAAGATGTTTTAATGAAGCGTTAACTGTTTACGAGAAGAGATACGAAACTCTGAAGCCTGAAATGTTAATGTCAAGGATACTTGATCCATTGCCAATCTACCAGTGCCAAGGAAATCCGTCGATTACAATTCTAACGATTTTATCAGCTTAACAGTTATGAGGAAGCTCTCTGTAATCGTTTGATTATCGGATTATGCCAGCTGAGACAGACGCATAAATATTACACAATAGCTCAATCCTCTAGTAGAGATCTTACACGGTGAATTATGCCGATTTAATAATAATCATTCGGGGAAATCGAGTGCTAAATGCGAAGTGCAATGGTTTCCTATTATTATTTAGAAGATTCGCTGTTGGAAACAACTCGGTAAATCACTCGCGATTAGTTGCCGTTAATGATTCACGCGAGGTAAGAAGAAGAAACGGTACCGGTCTCTCAATCGCGTGATTATTTTTCACCGAGGATTCCGAGAGGAAGCAACAGACGGATGTACTGTTAATCGGATGCGTGCGAATTCAATTTAATCGAGAATTTTCAATGAGAAAAAAACGAGCGATTTATACGTGCAACTTGCGTGATTTATACTTGGCTTTACGTAAAAGCGTCTTGCGTGTTGTTCGTGTCGTTTGACGAAGTCCATCGTCGCAGTTCCACCGTGAAATCTTCGACTGGAAAATGCAATCTTGTGGGATACGTAAAACAAGGGTTTAAGCGTCGAGCATGTGATTGTCGAGAGGAATCGATGCGTTTAACGATACGGTAACTTACGATTAGATAGAGCTGAAACAAAGTGGCAAAGAATTGAGAATCGTGACGCGTTTGCAAGGTATCATTACGAGAACTAAACGCGGCCGATATATCGATGATCGTGCGATAAGAAGAAGGAAAAGGGAGGCTAGAAAAAGAGGAGAAAAATTAATAAGTACTTTGAAAGAGTACATTGAAGTTAAACTACAATTAACGTCAATGAGCAATGAGAAAAATTGCACTAGGCGAAAATGTCAATAGTGTTGAAGTTATATTGGTCTCTCTTGCTATGATATAGTAATATGTACACGCGAAATATTTTACAATTTTTTATCCTTATTTATTTTTTCTACAACCGTAGATTCTTTGTAAATCTATATGGTGGTCTATAGTAAAATGCTTTTCAGTATAGGGATTCTGGGTAAGGAAAACATAAGTTTTTTTCAAAATCGCAACTTCTCGGTAATTTGCGAAACTTCTCAGTAGGAGTGTTCGGTTACTGGTTACGTAAATAATGACAGTTTAATGGCAACGTAACATATACAGTGTAAATTACATCTACTCTCCACAGGACCTGTACCTTTCATGCCACCCGCGTCTTCTTTCATTTGCACGTCCAAAGAACGTCTATTAGAGAGAAAAGAATCTTTTGTTCGCATTTTTGTCAAGTGAACTTCTCTTGAGAAGTACCTTCCACACATTGCTCTTTGTTACTTAGCATATAAAGTACTCCAAAAGTGACTGTATATATGAACCTACTTTTCAACTCGATTTTTTTTACTGAAAAAATCGCCCCACTTTCTTCTACGCGCTAATTCGACTCTAAAGGAAATGTAATATTCAATAGAGTAGCTTAAACTTTTGAAATACTTCATACAACAAGTAACTTGGTACTATTACAATACGTTTATACAGAATGGTGGAATCGTGTTTCACACCAGAGGCCAACGTAACCGTTTACGTCCATTTCTCGTCGACTTTCCATTCTTATGCTTATTCGATTTCTTCCTTACTTTATTACATATACAGAACGCAGTGCACTTTTATTAAAAGGATTCGCAAAGTTCCACTCGACTGAGAGGGGCTTGCAATTCTTCCACGTTCACAGGAAGTTCCTCTATCATTAAGTGCACAACGTAAGTTGATTCTCTAATAGTCACTCATCACTCTCGACTGGTTCGACATTTCACTTTCGAACGATTATTCCCTCTTATGTTTTCGAATAGTCTTTAACATTAGAAACACAATGTAGATATTTCTATTTTCCCATTAACTTCTCTACACGATTTTTACACGCGATTCTTCTTGCATCGCACGCTTCTCAATGGATTCTTGAGGGCCCTGGAACACTTCTATTTCGCAAAACTAATATTAGATACAACGCCCGAGTCTACGCAGACTGGTGTCTTTACGCAATTATCCCGGCAATTATGCTTGAACCATTCGTAAAAAGCTCCTCGCAGTTCGCCGAAGAAACACGATTAGTAGGATAGAATTGAGATTTATTATACACAGTGGACAGACTAGACGTCTTCTCGCAGAAATAGCCCTTCCAATCGCCGATTTACTGCTCATCGCGCTGTTATTACTTAAACCTGTTTTTTTAAAAAAAAAAAAACCCCACGTTAACCCGTAAATACGAAGCATTATACTGTGTGAATTTGATGGAGCAAATCGCTAAAGATATTCTTTTCGAAATCGGTAAAGTTTCTTCATATATTCGGGTCTGTTGGGCGATTCTGAAATTAGAGTCAATAGAGAAGAGACTTGCTTATCGAGGCTGCATGCGCAGAGTTAGATTCTTTACAAGTAAACGACGGAATAAAAAACTATAAAATACACGGTTCTCTCACTGCAGACGAGAGAGTGCAATTATTTCGCAAAACGCTCGTTCGACACACGATACACACATATGTATACGATTATATCGCGGTGTGTCTAACGATATTATGCTGTTGCTTGCTTTTGTTAGTCGCTTATTGCAATACGAATTCGCACGAGTGACATTAGCGTTCTTCTTTGAACCCTCGTCGCGTTTTAGCGCACTACGGTGTACATACGAGTTTTTTACAGCGTATCAACACATTGACGTGTGTGTCTGTGTGCATTCGAAACTCGAGAGATAAATCTATCGTAACTAATTCGTACGCTATTAATCGATATCAAATATTTAATTAGAAAATTATAATTGTTATCGTAAGTATTAAAGCAGTACTGGTTAGTGTTACGAATATCGCAATGCAGTATTCCATCGTGTAAAGATCGCGGGATGATCTTCTCGTCATAACCAGACGTCAATGTGTTAAAGGGTTGGCATCGAATGATTGTATGTACTTTTCTTGTACTCGATGGAGCCTTACGATGAAAGCTACAATTTCTGGAGAATCGCACGCGCGCATGGCAATTTTATACACTGCCTTTTACATAGTCTTCGTTTACCTTAGAATTCTCTCTTTCTCATTCTCATTACGCTAAACCTTAATGATTTTCGTTCGTTCGCGATCTCGGCACTTCCGTGAGCAATATTCTTCGAAAAAATTACGCATTCCGCTTGCATCTACGTCGCAGAAGAAATCCGGCGGCGATCGAATCAAAACAGAAACGTCGGAATGTATCGATCGAATTAATTGGGCGAGGTGAGATCGGAGACTTTGAAAAAAGGAAATACATCACCATATGAACCTGATGTGAAAAACAGGGACGTTTGGATAAGATTCACAGTATAGCGATATGAAAGAGAAACCAAAATGAATGTATATTTAATTCCGACTTTTCTCTTCTGCTTAATCCTAATTCTCTCTCCATTTCGCTCTAGTGTGTATCGTAACTTTGTTCGATCCTCCTGTCTCGCTTACAGTAACTTCCTAGAATCTTCGAGTGTACATCTAAGTAACAAGCATCGCGACGAATTATTCGAACGCAAATCTTTCATTAAAAACCCTTTATCTTTGGCTACTTCGGGCACGTTTATTTAAATAGTTATAATATAGTGATATTGTACAGCTTGAGTTAGAGTACAGATTGAATTTGCAACGCGTCGGTTCCCTTCACATCATGTGCTGCCCATTCGGCGGAGCATATTGCGGTTGTTGATTAACTTGGGGTCCAGGAGGCCCAGGTGGACCGTAAGGCCCTTGCGCAGGACCAGTTTGAGGCGGATATCTGTCATCGAATAAAATTACAACTTTTACTTTAATCGGAATACACGATTTTTATTCCTTGATTTTATGAGAAAATCGTATTCTGTATTGTTTTTGAATGTTCAGCGAAGCAAAGGGAATGATGAGAGATATCGCAGGATAATTGTAGGTGAAATTTTTTTGTATTTTACTGAACATACCCTTGTGGTGGGTAGGGAAGGCTGGTTTGCCCTGGTGGTGGTACTGGTGGACCCTGAGGATGACCCGTCGCTGGCTGGTGCGGACCGGATTGCACGTGATAATGCTGCGGTAACGGCATATTCGGCATATTAGCCGCTGCCATGTATTCGTTGCTGGGTAAGCTTGTGCTGTAAGGCCCTGCGGGACCACCAGCTACTGGGAACGGAGGCTGATGTGGCGGAAGCATCCCATTATATATCTGAAGACAGATTTACGAAATCCTTAATCTAAGGAGTTGTTGTTGTTATTTTTGTTTTAGGGATCGACTGCTGAAGTCAGATGCCCTAGGTGACCTCTACAGTTTTTAAGTGAGATCCGAACCACTATGTGCGCAACAGTCACCCATCCGAGTACTAAACCACGATCAACCGATGTTTTCAAGGAGGCAAAGACTATTGATATCTCAGAGTTCAATTTTAAATTGTCAGCGACAACTATATAGATGCAGTTGGAACTTACGTGTGGCGGAGGTGGTCCCTGATTTTGGAACTGATAAGGATTCATGTGTGGCGGCATTTTCGGCAATGTGTAATTCGAAGGCGTTGGTGGTGGAGGTTCTCGCATTAGTGTATGATACAAATTAAGAGCATCTACTAGATCGGAACTCAGCTGAGTGAGTTGCGCGTGCCTCCTATCCACCTTCTCTAAGGCTGCGTCTATTAACGGCCCCATAGCTGTCACTTGTTCTGTGAATCAAGAGAAATTAATTACTGTGTTGACAATCAGAAATTAATTCGTCAAAGCGAAAATCGGAAATGGATAATGTTACCTTCCAAATCGAGCATTTCCTGGGAATCGGAAGTATCACATTGCGGATCTGCTTCGTGTAACAAATGCAATAGTCTGTCCATTTTCTTTTCGTCTATTTCGACTTCTATCACTTCCGGTTCTCGTTTCACTGTCTTCACTTCCACCTCCTCGGCAAATTGGACCATTTTCTTGTTACCCTGCTCTAATTCTGTAAAGTCGATGTAACATGTATGAAAATGGCACTTGATAGTATACGATGAAAGATAGAATTAAATCATAGAATCTTACTCGTGAATTGTTCAGGTTCGACCGATAGATCTGCAGTCACAAAGTTTGACGGAAAGAGTCCTTCTCCTCTGTGATTACTACCTTTCCACCAATTTGGGTCAGAGTCATCCAGAATATTAACTGCAAATAAATGAGAAAGTGAATTTTAAGTGCAGTTCATTCACTGCATAATAATTTATACGAATATTTCACATACTTATTTCTCCAGCTAAGAACGTTAACTCATTATCTTCCGCTGCCTCAAAATCATATAGAGCCCTGACCTTCCTGCTTTCCGAAGTGCTCGGCGCGGTCAGGGCAGAACTCACACTGGGGTATAAACTCGTGCTTTTCTTAGACATTGGAGAACTATGCGAAGAAGACCCTTGACTATGAGCTTTAGTTTCTTTAAGCGAAAGTTCTATAGCTGTAATACAAGAAAATATATTTAACATAAAGCTATAATAAAAATTACAGCGCTTTAATATTAAGAGTTATATTTAACTAAATAAGAATTAAATATTACCTTTTGCAATATCTTCCTCCTCCTGGGAATTTGTTACTACGTTGGGATCCTTGCTCAAAACACTCGTACGTTTAGGCTAAATAAAAAATTTGCAAGTATATTTCTTTCCGTACGAAGTCATTGGATTAATATAAAATTAGAACCACTGGAATCTAATCGGACAAATTGCACAAATATTCCATTGGATTCTCTGGGTAATTATAATGGTAGCATGACCAGCAAGTAAACGTACAATCAAGCAAAGCAACTGATAGTCTTATCTTTCTCACTGACAATACAAATGCCAGATGAAAGTAAACTACAAGAGAATTAAATAGAGATCTACGTACCATGTCTGAAACTGCAGTAAAATCGTGTCCCTCGCTCTTTAGTTTATTATATAAGCTTGGAATTAAATTCAATTGTGGATCCGTTTTAAAATCGCCTTCTGCCCACTTTTTCAATAGACTTTTAATCTCTGTCGCGATTCTTGGCTGGGTGTTGTTGACAAGCTTCCTCAAGTCATTCTCAAAATCTCTCGATGCAATTTCCAAGTGAAACGTTTTCCCACAGTTGTTGGCACAAGCATCCAATAACTTTGAAAGAGTTTATAGTTAATGTGGATTCTTCCATGACGATAGAAGCCTGAGAGAAAAATGTCTAGTCACTAACTGTTATTGCCTGCATAACAATATGTGGGTCTTGGGAGTAGAGTCTCTTGACGATAGAGCGCAAGCAGTCCTTTGCGTTTTGAGTCGAATTGCCTACTTTGTCACAAATGTCCATTATTTTGCCCCATTCTTCCGATATATTCTTCTCACTGGTTGCTTTCTCTGTCACACACGTCAAAGACATATTGCATTAACTACGTAAACCGACATAGCTTAAACCGCAGAAGAGAGTGCATCGAAATGCATAATAAGAAGTAGCTTATCAATAAGGATAGAGACGATACAAAGGAATCAACCAAACAGAATTTTAATCAAAACATTAATCCTATTACATTATTATACGCATTTCTAGCTTCCAAAAAATATGCTCAATCGAGATTCAATGCATTTCTATCTTGCATCGACGATCCAGTATTACGAACGAAGATAAACATTACGTTGTGCCAATTGCATTCGAGCTACCATCGGCTGTGTCACGACACATTATGGAAGGGTTAATGCGTTTATCGGGTTTAACAAGATCCCAGGAACTCTCTCGGCCTAACTATCCATCGAAACGATTTCCGAAATCAAGAAACGAATGCGAATTCGTGGAAGAACCATCGTTAAGATACTCATTACGATGGTTGGTTCCTTCACAAAATCTGGTGACTTAATTGGAGGTCAAATGTCAACAACCGCTTAACGTAGCCGTCAAACATGTCTAGGAATTCGATGGATCGGAAGAAAATTCGCGTCTCTTTTCGCAGGAGAAATATACTCGAATGTTTCGTAGAGAGTAAGCTTGCTAATTGGGAAAGTAGTAGAGAAAGTAGAGAATATATTGAGAGGGCGACTAAGGGAAGGCTATGGAAACGCAGCTCCATGCTCACCGACGTCAGCGTCGAAAGGCGAGGACGTCTGGAAAAGGCCCATCCCTGCGTCTTCTTCCCGATGCCGATATTCGCAAGGCTATTGCCGTCTCTTGCGCGATGTCACGGAATCCCTTTCTGCCTTGCGTTATGCATCCAGCTGATATTTACTTACAAACACGAGAACGAATGACTAATAACATTCTAATCTGCCATCGAGGGACATCTTTCTTTCGATCTGCCAAAAAAGCTCGATAGTATCGAATCTCTCTTACGTCTTCTCGAACGTAATGTCAACGTA
Source organism: Trypoxylon attenuatum (assembly GCA_963989405.1). Lineage (NCBI taxonomy): Eukaryota > Metazoa > Arthropoda > Insecta > Hymenoptera > Crabronidae > Trypoxylon > Trypoxylon attenuatum. Next base: position 10,857,968 of record OZ022493.1, on the reverse strand, counting down.
GAAGTAAAAACTAAATAAATAGTGTCTTGATCTCGATTAATACCGTAGAAATTGATTGGAAGTAATTCGCACACGTTTCGTTCTATTCTGCGTGTTAGATCGTCTGTTTTAATACCAGGCAATTTGCGCAGTTTTGCGAATGATCAAGTATACATTGAACTGTGATTCATCAATCGAGATATCGAGAGATATCGTTTTTCTTCTTCGCAGCGACATCTAGCGATTATCCGTAGTATATTTTTGAAATGGTAGAAGAACAAGTGGTGTTTGTGCTTCAGTGTTGAAGATCTATCGAAAATTAAGGTATTTCAAGTTATATCGACAAATTTATTCAGTGTATTGTTTATTAATAAGTAGTTGGTAGAACGTTATGATTTAATATTCAACGTCGATAAATTTATCGCGTATACGCCAGTCTGTGCCGCCTCTCGCGGTCTATAACCATACTATATTCACAGCGTAGAAAAGGAGGACGATCTTTGAAGTTTAAACGAACTTAGGAAGTTTATTCTATTACGTTTATACTAAATATTGTAGTATCGATATCCTCTTGATTTTCTTCATAATTTTCTTCACGAACGTTCATATGCGAATTAGTTGTCGAAATCTGTGAATTCCCACGTCCCGAATTCTCGCCGGCGAAAATCGACACCAATTAGGTTGGCCAATTATTCGCGATGGCACCGTTTATTCGGGGCAGTTGAAAATGATGGGTTGCGGAAAGACGCGGGAAAGAGCGACGGGCAGGAAGAGAACTGCGGTTCTTTCAAAGTGCTCTTAAACTTCTACAAACCTTGGGCGGCCGAAATACGCAACCGACTTTGGCATAATGCACCAGCTGCTAACCTGTCATCAAGTTGATATGATTGCAGTAAATCGCGTGAAGATCGTCAAGTGAAAACTACTGGTATTTGCGCAATCAGCCTAGATCTCTGGCATGTTTCTTCCTCGGAAATTCAATTACCTTTCGGAATGACAATAATACAACGAGTGTATATGCATACATAATAATCGTAGAACGATGATGCGCGAACTGAACATCGTTTACGTGCCGAATAACTTCTTTCAAGTATCGTGTGCCGTCAGCTTTCTTCGCGCTGTTTCAAATTAGCCTACAATGCCTGTGAACGGTCGCGCAATCAGGAAGCACCCTCGTCGAAGGAAGTCCCCGGACTTCCGTTATTAGTTACGAGGAGCAAGAGGTGAAAGTTTACTCGTGTCCTCGTAGAATTGCGATCGGATGAAAAAACTGCGAGTTACAATTCTTCCCTCATCTTGAGAAAAACATGGTAACATCTATACAGTGTGATTTAGTGACTTTACACAAAACTCAACCCACTTATTGTATGCGTCAATACAAGTCTAAAAGTCCAGTACCAAAAAAGTGAAAACTCGAGCCTTTCGAAGATATGAGCACCTGAAAGTTGAACAGTTAAAAATTCATATCTCCGAACTGGATAACGCGACAGGCACGATTTTTTTCTAGAATGTATATTTGGGTCGGAGCAATCTGGAAAAAATTGAATTCATATGAAAATTATTGTTAAGTCACATTATTATTCATTTTTCATGATCGAGTATCCAATTCGTGTACGAAAGCGAGCTGATACTGATCTGAAAAAAATCAGGGACAATCTCTGATCCACCGAAATAAATATGCAATCATAAAAAGTTTAATTTAGTTATGAAACCTCGGCGTGTATACAAAATATATCTGTATATTTAATTACTAGTAGTGCAACATACATGGATGATAATTAGAAGTGATATAAGAGACCCTTTTTCTCTCCTACTACCAAGCAACAGTCTCATTCTTCTTCCGCGGTCGACTATTATCCACTAATCTCAGTGTCGCTCTCGCAAATCATCTCCTTGGTCTGCTTGGATGAGCAGATAATTGGAAAGTCGAGCTGCAGGTTGCACCGCGATATTATCGCTATGCAACTCACCGTGCCACGAAGCCCCCGCGGATCATTTAGACAATTACCTCCTCGTGCGCCACCGGAAAATTCCGAGTGTTTACTCACGATTTTTTTTTCTTTCTCTATTCGCAAACAAATGCCGAAACGCACTCGCTTCTTCGGTGATTGCAGCGGAGCTTGCTACAATCTTGGAATGTAAATAGAGCGCATTACAACGCGGCAGGTGAATACATTAAGTAAATCAGGAAGTTTCTCGGGAGTATAGGCGATCAACGTGACTTTATTGCAAGCGAAGAAGAGCAATAATGAACTCTTATCCTCAGTGATCTGAAGTTATTCAACTCAGTGGATTATGTCAGTAAGTGCACGGCAGGAAATTCTGAAATTAAGAACCTTTCACCAGGGTGTAGAATGAGCTTGAATTAAATTCTTCAATAATCCTTATAAATATGTATCAAAAGTTCTGTCATTATCAGATTTATATCAACGCGTTAAGTCTCTTACGGCTTATTTATTGATTTACTTATATTCGCGAGAGAAAATATAAAATCTATGAAATTATTGCATAATCATTAGTCTGTCGTTTAAAAATACTTCTTAAATTTTAATTAATAAATAACAGCCTGATCTATCGCAGGACTCGATAGGTTTAATACTGGTCTCGATTCTTTTTCTCTGGCGGATAAAAATTGCCTAATTAAGATTCGCTTCCGCTCTCGTTTGTCTCAGTGAAACGCTTTTTAGAGACCGACGAGCTACCGAAGGAAAGCCTTTTTTCCCATAGGCAATGCTGGCTACGCACAATACATTTTCACGAGCGTCTGATGTCTCGCTCCTGATAGTCATATAACCATTACAACCTGTTACGTAATCAGTCTTAATTATTTAATTCCCTGTCTATCAGCACCAGAATTTTGCAACGTAGATCCCCATGAATCTCGTTGTCGCGGAGGATCCCCTTGATCGTAGAATTCGGTTAATTTCACTGAAAACTCGTTTCCAATCGCACAGTTAATATGGAACGTGAGATGGAAACCGAGGAGCATTGAATTTGTCGCTTTACTCAAAGTGTGTTATGAGACTTATGAGACATTAGAGGAAACGTTAGAGTCATTTACTCTATCTCTATAAATATTCTATAAATATTCCATTTTTCACCAAATAAGCGGACACTAAATATAGATATTAATTCTAGGCTCACTGATTATTTTCTGCCAATGCCAATGGAAGTAGAGCTAGAAACAACGTTAAGCTATTGTGTGTTAAGAAGTTTGATTCGTGTATTCAACCGAGGGGGTTTGCGAATCGAAAGTGAATTAAAAATCACTCGCCAGAAGAAAGTAACAGCAGGGACCTATAGTCTTCTCGGTGAGGAAGAAAGTGAGGATATATAAATGAAAGAGGTGAGAAAGACCTCGATGTGGATACTCTTACTCACCTTATTCACACCAATAGAGGATACGGTAGAAGAGCCAATCGAAAGGTGATCGCAGTGACGCAAGATTTAATTAACCACAGACCGTACGAATTAAATACCGATCGATTTAAAGCTCGTAATTGACAAGCAACAAAATTGCCAAAGTCATCATTATATGTTAATACACAATTTCTCTCGGTGCCAAAAAAATGAGAGGAAAAAAAAAAATAAATTCACTCTGCTCAATTGAACATTATAATTGACCGTGTAAATGTACCAATTAGATCAAGATTAGCAATTAGGAAAAAAAGGCATCTTGCTGAAGAAGATAATTAAATTAAATTCACAAGTTCAATTTTTCCCTGAACGAAACAGTGAATAAATAAGGGGGGGTAATTTCCGAGTAATTTTTTTCAGTCACAAGCTTCATAGAATGAGTTTATCGCGTTCTCATCGGCTAGCGAGTGAACCAGAGCAATAAACGGAGTCATTGTGGGAGCGCAGTGTATTTCGCGCATGGTATAATAAGAGGATACGTATCTTACGAATGAGATACCCTTTCATTCGGGGGATTCACGCGGCGAGCGTTTGACCAGCTGAAACGAAACTCGTTTTCGTCATAGGATGGAGAGCGGAGAAAGGACGGTACCGGTCGCGTTTTCGTCGCCCGCAGCTATCCAAAAAGGATTCCTTCGCGATCAGTGGCCGCTGGACCTCCACGATCTCTAGACACAGTTTCGTACAAAGTACATATGTACTGTATATATCATACTCCTGCGCTTACTCTTCCGTCACTTTGCATTTGCATGTTGAAGCTGTCGACCTCAATTGTACTTTTACTTCTTAAGTCGCTTGGCTCCTTCTGAGGGATGCGTGCAGTTCGTAGAGAAACGATTAACGATTTACGCATATACATTATACGTTAGATCTAGACTCATAGTACGTAAATATACTACAGATATTATATCTATGTATATGTATATGTAGAATTATGGATTATAGATGCATAGTGACTGATAATATTCGAAAGGAATCTTTTTGGAAGTATGCACGTATCGATTGTCAGGAAATGGCTTAGCAGCCAGAATAAATGATACATAATACCGTCGTATTGTCGGAAGTAATACTTAAAGTGTCTGTAAAACGCTACGACGCGCTTTTACGCGTTCTCCGGAACGCTCGAACGGAATTGCAATAGTTAGTCAGCCGTTATGCTCCAGGTTACATTCGAACACACCTTCTCCGATTAATTAAATTTCCACACTTGTTGTAGAAAATTAATCAGTGAAATTGTCTTTTGTAATGGCGAAAGAAGAAGGAAAGAGAGACTCGGTATAATCGATTTAAAAGAAAGAGAACTGTCGTAAGCGGTTGTAGAAAAATGCTTGCGACACATCGAATGAAAATTTGTTGCTCCAGAATATATCCATGAATGGTGGAAAAATAAGAATCAGTGGGAGGGGGGGGGGAGGGGGGCACTGAGAGAGAATCGCGAGCAGAAACTAGCCGGCTCTTTGTTGACGCTCACCGTCCTACCTGGTCGTCGTATCTCCCACTCGAGAACTGCGCACTCTTCCCACGGAGTAAAACTCCGGAGCCTTTTCCGATCGCCAACAGTCCCGAACTCGTCCTCGTAGAAGTGCGAGCTCGTATCACGACATTCTCGAAGAAGTCTAAACCCCTTAAATCAGTATCCTGTGACATAAATTTCAATTGCATCAATTTGAAAAACCGAAGAATATTGCACATTCGCGAAGAAGAGATTGAGATAGAGAAGAAGAGAGCGTGATCGAAGGTAAAGAGGGTGTCATAGAAGAACGAGGATATCGAAAGGGATTATAAGAAGTTAAAGATCTTCAAAATAACTTCCGGGGAGTGTGGAAAACTCGATGTGCCGGTGGTGAGACTTCAGACGGTATCAGGTGCTCTCAGAAAAAAAAAAAAAAAAGAATTCGCGAGATGAAGAGGAAGGAGATTCTGTGTCTCCTGTGGGCTGCATTCTGCTTGAGGATAGGAGATCTCGCCTCTGGGGATGCTGGTCCGGCTATTCTTCCCAACAGCGATTTATCTCAATTCCAACAAGTAAGTGCTACTACTCACAATATATGACCACACACGTGCAAGCTTTACCCTTCTTGCTACTAGTGTAAATTCTGTATTTTAACTCTTTTAACTGAACGCATATACAGGGAAAGTTGTTAGAGCAGTTATACTGAAAGTGTCGTCAATTTCACTCGTAAGATGGGAGATTATCCTTTTAAGGCTTGTATACCTTTTTCGTCGAGAATTATCTTACCAAACACCGCGTACTCGGCTCCGCATATTTCTAATTACTGATTTCTAAGTATCCTATCAACGAGACACTTTTAAAAAAGTATAAGAAAAACGAGAGATATATTGCACACGTTGAATGCGTTTCCTCTGCGTTCATTAGTTGGACACATGGTTTCGTAAGAAACCGCGGGGAAAAAAAATTATCTGTCTCGGAAATCGCGAAGGGCACTGAGGCAACTGAAGATTCCCATAATAATTCGTAGCTCGGTCTACCAGAAAAGATTGTGTGAAATAAAATTTCGCAGTATACCGCTAACCGCTATTGTTACACATGATTCACGTTAGAATTAGGCAGCTGGTGAAAGTGATCCCGAGTCGTTCGTGGATCCTTCTCTTAAAGTTTTTACGAACAACAGCATTAAGGAAACATCCGAGGAGCGATAAAAGACCCTCGACGATGTCATTAATAATTTTCCAAGTGGCTTTGAAATTATAAAAACGATTATTGAAATGTCTCGTGACAAACTGATTTAAGAATAGAATAATAGATTGAATAATCGTGAACTTTGTGATCTTCTTCTTCTTCGCACGTGTATTTTCTCATTTCTCACTTCTCAATCATCGATCGTATTCAAAAGCCTCAGTGAAATCGGCCTGCTCGTTATCGGTGCAATTATATTAATTAAATAGAACGTAAAAATGAATTAGACACTGGTGATCGTTACAAAAGAAATTCTTGCAGCGGACGCGCTCCTGCAATTAGATACCGTTCGCAGATTTCTCCGGAGCCACTTGGCTGCGTGCTGTATGTTCCATCGTTCAAACCACGTGCTCGCAATGGGCATGCAGATTTGATGAAACTACACCAATGACTCTTATGCTTGATGTAATCAATTTTAAGTACATTACGAATGCTTCTTCCTTTTTCGATAAATTGCATTTCATTTCGGGAAAAAACTATCGTTTCCTTTATTGGACTTGTTAAATTAGCACTCTTATCCATTGGAAATCTATTTCAGGTATTTTTCTAATATGGACAATACTCAGCGAAAATAATTTTAATACTACTATTCTCTACTGTTGCGATTCAATTAATTTTCTCTTATTAGGAATTTCTCGTAATTTCTTATAAAGCGACACTCTTAAAAAACAGTGTTGTCAGTATTCTATTTTTAATTCGACGAATTACGCGGAGAATAAATTGACATATCCATCCGAGAGAAATCTATTTGCCCGAAGTGGAGAGAACTTGGAGAGGGTCATAAGTCACTCTGTTAGTGGGTGAACACTTGCAACTTTCTTGTATCTACAACAGTTCGAATATGTTTCAAAATCCTTCGCAGGATTCACGATGTTAAATCATTCAACACAATTCACGTGTATAGAGTTTTCGGGTCACGGAACATTTGCAGAGAATTCCGGAATTGATCGACTAGAAAAAAAAGGCATCCGCGCAATTGCCGAGTAGGAAACCGCAGCTTGAATTTTTGTAATCAACGTATTTTGAGAGTGGGTCAGTCAGGAAAGAGATAGTATACATAGTAACTGTTCATCCTACAAAGCGTCTGAAAACTTTCGTAATTATGTCACTCAGCCAAGGAGGGAAATGGTAACGCTGACTTTCGTAATGATTCCCGGATTAAAACCGAAAGAGATCTGTGTACCTTTTCAGCTGGAATATCATGGAATTCCTCTGGTACAATTAACAGTCTCCTCGTTAAGCGAATTGTGTTCCATTAGTCATCATTTACTTATTATCTTCACCGCAAAACAAGCCTTTTCCAACGCAATGCGCACTTTCCTTGCAACAAGGTACAGTATGTATTTCGGAATCCTTTGAATTAATGCTCGCTCTAATCAAATTCGTTGGAACAGTGATTTATCAGTGGATATTCGAGCCATTTCTGGAACGATACTCCGAATATGTATGTATGTATACCCTTTCACTCTCGCGAGTGCAAAAAGCTTGAAGAGGTATGCATGCGATGCATGCAGAAGGAAGCGTCGAGCACATCCAATCGATAGCTCGTTTCCTGTCTTGTCGCCGCAGTGCTTCCTCGCTCTCCTCGTTCACTTTCCATTTCGCTGGAGAAATTCTTTGGAAAATATAGTCACCTGACTGTTTTCTAGAAAGATCAACAATTATACATCTGACTTCTCCAACTGTTAATCGAATCGGGGTTAATTAATACTTCCGATTATTGCCTCGATCGTTTTAAATTAGTCACGACGATCGAGAGTGAGATTTATATGAAATAACGCAGCAGGAAACGGCGACGAAGCGTGAGTTCCGCGCGAGAAGAAAGTTCGCGGGATCAGGCGTAACAGATGCAAGACTAGAAGCAAATATCCGTGGAAAACAATTAAAGTTCTGACATAATCTTAGGATACGCCACTGATTCAAAGAGGTTTGCCACAGTAAGCGACATGCTCCATCGACATGATTTCACCGAAAGCCATAATTGCAAAATACTCTGGCAATTCCATAACGATTTTAAGCCACGCATTAGAAATCGCGTGCAAATCATTGCCATATGGTGGTCGTCAGCGAACAAACGGAGAACTGACGTGCAAAAAGAAAAAAAAAAAAAGTGTATTTTCTCCCTGGTAATCATCGATGTAAATGGTGTTTCAACTTTTAGTTTTGCTGTGTGTGCCTCGGGTTTTTTGCTCGCACCAGCCGAGGCTTCCGAAGCATGTTACGCATGGCTGCACGAGGAATGTAAAGCTCATTGTGGCAAGAATTTACGATCACAAGCTTCTGTCAAGATAAATTCTATAGAAGAGAAACTTTAATACCGATTTCGCATTGAATTTGAAAGAAGTACAAGATATAAATAAACAGTATTAAATTTATGAAAAATAAAGTATAAAATATCGAATGATCTCTTTAATTCGTTTAAAGTAAATTTGCAACATTGTTTCTCGATTAGCAGAGGTAGAAGCGGTAGATAAAAGATACGGCAAAGAAGCATACCGTTAAAAATAAAGTTAAGAGCACCCTGCTGCTAGCTAATTAGCAAGCAGAAGGCCACGGAAGCAGCGTGAAATAACCCCGGAGCTTGGGGGCAGTAGACCACAAACGAAAGGAAGCTCGTAACAAAGAAAAGGAAAAAAAAAAAAGGTTGTTGCTCAGCAGTTCACAGCAGCGTAACAATTTTAGCCTCGTTCCTTCTTTACACCTGTGCACCTTAATTTCGCGAATTCGCTTGGAAAGGGAGGTGCTGCGCGGAATGCAGATAATGAACTATTCCTGTAAAAATATTTCGGACTAAAGAGCGCAGTAACCAAGAGAAGAATCCCTTTCTCTTTTCATCTCATCCAGTTGCATCTCTCTTGCCGTTGCCTTGCTCACGACGTCCTCGCGCGCGAGACAGAGAGAGAGAGAGATCAAGGCAAATATGTACGGGACAATGGGTGAAGGTGAAGGATGCTCCTTCTGCTCTCCCACTTTCTCCAGAAACCGAGATGAGATCCTTCGCGAATCGAGCTACCAATTGCAACCTGCTGATCTGAAGAATCGATAGTAAACATTGACACATTGCTCCAGTTCCTCTACGTATTCTCCGAATTACTCTTGTCAGATTTAATCAATCAGAATTAATCAGATCTAATTGGAATAATAGAAGATTCATCGATTCGATTCGAATCTAAATCCCGATTTCAACTTCATCAAATACAGTAAACAGTTTTAATCCGTCTGCACAAGGAACTTTCTCCACTGATATTTAAATAAATTATACAACGGGTATTTTTAATTCGATTGAAGAATTTCTTGAATTATTGTAGAATCGATCAATTTCTCCATTTATAATCGAAAGGTGATGTTGAGTTTGGTTCACATACGAATCCTTGTTGTTCCAGCTGAACCACATGTTGAATTCGCTAACTATCCGTTGCTCACTCCCATTCGCGGTACACTTCACAGCTGCAACGATTGCACAGGCTGAATGAGAGCTCTGCTCGATTCACCCTTTCTAATGGGATACCTTTCACTGTCTTACGTAACACATAGTATTCCACAATATTTCCATCCCATTTAGTACGTGGCAGAATGTAGAAAAATCCAAATTAATAACCGAATCTAATATATTTTTGATACTTTAGTCTCACGCTGTTACGTTGTTAAGAGGAGAAGAGTCTTCGACTCGGTTTCAATGGATCACGTTTAAATTCTATTTGCGCATCGATACTTTAGTGGTGGAAATACATACGAGAACAGAGCTCATGGTAGACAGTGAAACGGAAAGTGTGACTTCCGAATGACCCCAGGGTGAAGTTTCTCTCTCCGGCGATTGCTGGGCTGGTAATAAAACAGAGGAAGTCACCTATAAGCGCGTTAAGAGAAATTTCTATGTGCCGTTAACCGTGAAACTGAAACCCATTGTCGATCATAGGGCGAGAATGATAAGCTTAATAAGTAAGTACGTTTAACTTGCTCGTGATCCGAAACCACTGAGAAATGTATTATGAAATTCTACTTGATCACTTTCTTCTTCGATACACACGTGCGATGGAAATAAATTCGCGATCCTTGATGTATCCAGAATTCGATCTCGTTACGCAGCAATTTAATTAGAGATTACATTCTGATGGCACGTAATTGCTAATTGTAAATTGGATCCTCTGGATTAGGCAACGAATCCACGGTTTTTCTTGATATGCTAATGAACGTTGGATGAGAAGTGGCTTTCGCGAAATGTATAATTGTAGCATAATGATCCAGTAATTGCATTATTCTAGCAATTGGGATTATGTAACGTAGCTTTGACTATTTTCGGTAGTATAATAATAATTGTTGTTGGAAGACGAGTTACGATCATTTGGCGAGGGATGATAAAAAGTTGCTTGCAAAGGAAATTAGTTAGTTGATTGTGAGTGGAACTGTTTTGTACGCGTAAGGTGAGAGAGAAGATGCTTTGGTAGAAACTTACTTCTGGACAGAGGCATCCAGTTAGGTTTTATAGCATGGGTCATCCTTTCACTGGAACCGAACGATCCAGCATACGATTGAAAGTAAGAGCGATCGAACGGTGAATCTTACTTTCCACGAAGAGACAAAGACCAGAAGCTTATTCTTTCGTCGTTATCATATCGTACTTCGAAACATTGAATTTTACTCTAAAACTCTTAGCGTTTGTTTTAATGTTACATCAAAGTGTCTTTGGTTTCACGACGCTTTTTACAACTTTACTTTATCACCAGAAAGCGTTGGGAGATTAGTGTTACGGAATAGGAATGCTTTTAGTGGTACTAGAAGTTTATCGGCAATCAAGCGAGGAGCGATAAAGGTTCATCGGGAAACTTTGTATTAATCAGGAAGAGGATAGAGTAGCAGTTACTTTCGAAAGTCGTGGGAAGAGGGATGGATGGATGGATGGATGGATGGATCGTACCTTTGAAAAGTATCGCCGACTTTCTCTGCGCTTTAATAGCGCCTCGTTATTTCGCGGCATTCTCCAAAACGCTTTCGATTTCGGCTTCTTCCTCCCACCTATAGATTTCTGACTTGGCGAAATTCCAATCTCTCAAGATCCTCCTTCGAATAGGAATTTTCACACGCGGTTTCTAGAATACCTGAATATCAAGTATCTAATCGATATCTCTTACACCAGTCGGCATCGAATTCCAATTTCATTTCCAACTTTTCTACATCTCCAGTACTTATTATTTGACGTAATTAAAAATCCTCGATTACTAGCAATAATTAAAATTCTAAAAGAATAATCCGGAAGCGAGCTGAAACAGCGAGTAAATTGTCCCGACTTAATTTTAGTGACAGAATGAAGTCTTCCAAAGTTAAAATTAATTACCCTTTAGTCTCGACATTACTTAATTGCCCCAGGTAATCGCGACATATAATTGCACTAATCTGTCAGGGAAAATTGCCAGAGAGAAAAATATCTGTATTTTAATTCCGAGAATATTGCAAAGATCGGAGCGATGAGAAATATGAGAGTTCTTTCTCGAGAATTCCAGAAGCTTTATATTCGCATTGGACGACTGGATACAAGAGGAGAGGGCAGCTTGTGCAATGCAATGCTTCGAATTGCAATTACGCAACCGTGTGCATAATAAGGGTGGCAGCGGTCAGCTTCGAAGCTGATGTGCAAGTATGCGTTGAAAAAAGGAATTGCACGAGATGAAGCCTGAGCAGGAAGACCACACGAAACCTGCGAGAGGCGTGTAGAAAGTAGGTTCCTCGAACCGATGGAGTTCGTATCAGAAACAGGAATGCTCATATATATATATATATACCTACATCTTCAATATTTCGAAATTCCACAATCTTCATTTTCTGCAGTTAGAGCAGTTGAAATATAATTAGACCATAATCACTAGTCTACTCTTGAACCGACGACACTAATTAAAAATAGCTATTAAAAGTAAATGATTAGATGCAAGACATTTTATCTCAGAATTATCTACGGTCAATGGCACCAAATGAATTCTCTTTTCCTGCATTCTCCATTCCAACGAGCGAGTTGTTCTGGTCAAGAATCAAACGATATCGTTCGAGTCGAGTCTTATCGACGTGCGACTGGTTCACCGCAAACGGTGTAATGCAACTAAGAAAGAGAGCAGCATGCACGTAATCCTAAATGTAGATTACGTGCTTCGGCGCGCGTTCGAAGGAGACTGTTACACGGCTGACCACAATTTTCCCACAGGGAGCGGGGAAAAAGAGAGGCAGCATGAATCTAGGCGCGGCGGCGGTGGTGGCGCGGCTTCCTATCTTGTCTAGTGGCGATCTGTTCGACTCGATCTTTCGGATCAACGATCTTGCACCGTAAAAAAACGCCTCGGGCAAACGTTATTCTTGCTCGGAAAGTGAGAGGATCGGGAGTACCGTAATACTCTGTGGAATTAGGTCCCTTGCAACGCATAGCACTGTAATTACTCGCATCACCTGGACACACTGATTAATCAGTGACGAAGACGTGAAAGAGACACGAAAGATCTCGACATGAAAGATCTACCGTTGTAAGATAAAGCACGCTTTTACTATTTATTGTGTGCTAATAATAATCCTACTAAGGATTCGGTTGTCTCGATCTCAGATTAATTCATTGAATATGGAACGTATATGGAGATGTACCTGAGGCAATGTATTCATGTGAATTACTAGATATTCTTCCTAGCAGTAAGAATTGAGGTTTATACAGACACGTGTGTACATATGATCAAGCAAAGATGTCCTAGCATCGCCGTTAGGATTCCGCAGAGTTTCTCCGACGCCTCCACTTTCTAGGCCTCAATTATCCTCCGGTGGAAATGTTCCTCTGTGGAGAAGCCGAGGACGCCGGAAACTATACGCCGGTTCCTCTCTCTCTCTCTCTTTCTTTCTCTTAGTTTAGATACAAATATGAAAATGACCGAATCCGACAGGATTTTACCGAGAAAAATACTCAATCCATTTTTTAATAACTTGATGAATTTAAAAGTGAATTGCATGCTCAATTAGCGATGCTACTTTGTTCAAAAGAAAGTTTATTTTGTTTGAAGGAAATCTGGATTTAAGGGGTAGAGTGATTTTTCAATTTTGTACAAATCGATGAGAATCGATTCAAACGCTGATCTTATGTTCCTCGGCGAGCGAGAGGCGCGAGCAATTAAAATCGCTGTAATTAAACGAGGCATTGTTCTGTCGCGTAGTCTGTCGAGGCTGTGGGACCATCTTGCTGAACACTCGAGAAAGTATAACTCTTGGGTCTCTTCGTTCCGCGATGTGTTTCTCTCGCGTAATAACTGCCGTTTTGACGGCCACAAATGGTCACTAGCGGACCAACCGCACGATTCACCTTTCGATTTTACTACAACCTTAGTTAGCCCCATTCTCAGACAATTGAATCTCGACCTACAAATTGACGAGTGAAAAATGTAACTCGGTAACACACGTATGCTCTTCTCCAATTTCTCAAATAAATCTTTAATAAATAAAAGAATTATTTTTCACGCCTTCGAATCATTGAGTTTGTCAACAATTTTTTGGCAAAAATTCCAACTGATCTTCTTTATTTCCTCAAGTTACATTTGCATTTCTAATCGTTCTCGCTGGTTGTCGAACGACAAGAAATTTGCATGAACAATATATATATATATATATACCTTACATGATTTTGCTGACTGCTTTCTTTCCTGATACATTACGTTAACTGAAAAATAATTTTGTCACTCGATAAGATAAGCGATCGTGACGCGAATCGGTTCGGTTCGGTTTTGTAACGATACAAATATCCCGTTACATAAATAACTGCAGTATTGTGCAATTTTGGGTTTGAGAAGTGATGGTACTATTTGGCGTGGAATTTCAAGCTACGTCGGATTGCATTACCGAATCAGGATGCACGCGTGTATAAATTGATTCACGAAATTACTAGAGATAAATAGATGGACAATCTCTTAAACAATATCACTGTAATTCCGATTGCACAAAACCCTTCCTCGAGTTACATAATCCCAGAATACCTCGAAAGCAAGATCCTTTCGCAGTTGACGATAATCGAAAACCACATGATCGTTCCCTAGAATACACGGATAAAAATTTTACAGCCAAGTGAAATCCTCTTCAGTCTTACATGATAATAGGGCCAGCCACTAAGCGTTCTAATATTAATTAAAAAAGTTCGGGAAGTAAATCAGAAATCTTTTGGCAGATTGCAATTATAAAGAAAATCTTATAATTAATCAAAATATGTAAGTGCCAATTTTCCAGTAAAAAGAATATCGAAAGTGTCGACTGACACTTACTTTTTTGTCACTACTGTCTTTTGTTACGGCGAGAAAAGTACAAACACGAGGTAGTTATATAACAACAGGAGTAAATCTGTGTCCGAGATTTTCCTGGAAGCGTTTTCTCCAGCGCAATTCCCCGTTGTTTTTAAGAGATCCCAATGGATCCTTGCGAGTGGATACAATCAGCGCGAAAATCCGAATCCTTTATTTCTTCACTTACTTCGCTAGCTAGCATGAGAAACGATAGTGTATCTATGTTACAATGCTTCCTTCGTACTACTGCCGCGCCTGCTATTAAGTAGTTACGACTTGAATCGATCAGGCGCGCGGCCGTCTAGCGATCAGTAAAATCTCCTGTGCAGTGGGATTTAAATTCTGTCCCAGATTCTATTTACATTCCATTCGTGCTTTTGCCAAGTTGCAATTGCATTTATCGATACTTACCTTTCAGGGTCGACAACCGCACGATGCACGGCCCCGCTTATCAGCTTCTCAACAAGCTCAAATTCTAAGCGACGTGCAACAACACCAACAAAGATATCGTCGGCCTCAACAAGATCTGACGAACACGCGAGGTTCATCTTTCCCCAATTTCGAGCTCGGAAACTCGAATCAACCCAGTAGCACAGTCTTTCCGTCCCTGGCAAAGTACAAAGTCGATAGGACGAAGCAACAACAAATACAACAATTGCTACAGCAACAACAGCAAGTACAACAATTGATCAATCAACAACAGCAAAAATTAGCACAGCAACTCGGACCGAATTTCCTCAGTAACGTTCCCACTCAAGTCCAGTCACCGAAAGTTCAGCAATATCAGCAACAGTACAATCAATTCCCAACACAATCCAGCAACTATCGGAATCTCCAGCAAGACCTTTCGCAACCGTTGTTCAGTGATCAGCAAGCCGTGCAGTTGCAGGAGTACATTGAAAAACAACGAGAATTAGAACTTGTACAGAAACAACGGCAGCAACTGCTTCTTGAACAGCAAGAGTTAAGGAGGCAACAAGAATTATTGCGGTTGGAACAGTTGAAGCAATTGACTTCTACTACGCTACCACCATCACCTACACCTTCGACCACTATTTCCACTCCTGTAGCAATTGGCACGACCTTATCACCGATCTTGGTATCTTTGCCAAGCGCCAGGAAGATCACTCCATCCGAGGCAGATCTCTTCCTCAAAGCAATCGCCAGTCATCAGAAGAAGTACTCGACCACAACTACTCCCAAGCCGACAACGATTAAGACGGTGATTAAAACTACTCCGGAAAAGGTAGAAACCACTTCGATACCGGAAAATCTGCTTTCCTTGTTACAAGAGCAGGAGAGCCAATTGATTCAGAGAGGGAAGTCAAAGCCGCAGATCAAGGTGATTTACCAGACAGACCGGCCAACGACCGAAAGAACAACTACCAGAAGCAAATCACCAAGTACAACTTCATACGAGAGAGATTTATTGCTGAAACAATTGAAAATTGCTCTAGCACAGTCGGCTGACGATGACATTCGAAATGTTAGCGCGAGAGACATAATTCTACCGAATGGAAAGAAAGTACAAGTGATCAATGCACCTAGCGATTTATCCTCAAGTTTATCTACCGATACTTCGAGTACAATTCATTCGTTGACTTCGATTCTAAATACTCCAACGACTACTATCAGACCACCCAAAGCGATCTTCGACGAGCTGACGAAAGGTGTATTGCCACCTGGCGCTGACTTCGAAGTGATTCGACAGAAGAGTGATGGAAAGCTCGAGGAAATTGGCAAAGCTCCGATTCAGAGTTTGCCAGGGAAGAAAGTAACGTTCGTAGTATTGGAAGAGCAACCCGATGGCACTTATAAAGTCCAAGGTGTCAAGGGTAATACCGAGAAGGAAACGCCAGACGTAGAGTCGATTGTTGAGAGAATCAAAAATGGAGAATTGAAATTACCACCTAGTTCTCTCAATCCAACTACCCCAAGATCTTTGTCTACCCTTCAAGATATTTCAGCACCAAGCATCAGCTCCACGTTTATACCCACTAGACATTCTTCCACTGCACCAACTACTTACAGACCCAGTACTATCAGATCTACACCCATCTCTACTAGGTATACAGAAAGGTAACTCATAATTTATATCCCGATTTCAACAGTGGGACAAATATATATATCTCTGAATTATTTTTTTTTAATTGTTTACAATTGAAATTAAGAATCTATAACTTCAACAATGCACAACTTTCAGTTCGAGCGTGAAATCAACGTCAGATTATTTTCCTCTCGGCACCGTCTCTCCGAACTCAGTGTCCTCGACGGACAAGTATGTAACATCAGCTTCCAGTATAACAGGGCACGTGTTCAATTCCTTGGGAACCGTCAGCACCACTGCCAAACCCACTACCAGTAACCAAGATTCAAGGTTTTCCACGAGATACCCAACAGTAACCAGAAGCCATTTCATCCCGACGATGGCACCGGTCAGCGAGATCGTTACCACAACGACAACACCACTTCCAACGACTTTTTCACCTCACTTGGCTAACACATACGTGCAGTACTCCATCAGGCCATCCGACGTCCCCTCCATCCCGAAAACTGGTGGCACCACTCCCAGAGCTATCAATAATATGCAAAATGACAATATTGTGTATCAAGATGGCTTTGATAAAACTACAACGGTAACTGTGACCGAGCCGAGTTCTGGAAAAGGTCAGAATGGATTAACAACCCTGTTGAAGAGAGAGGGATTATTCGCTATGGCAAAGTACTTGAAACTGTCTGGACTCGATAGCGTGCTCAATGAAACTGGTTAGTATAAGTTGTTGTGTTTTTCCTGAAATAGAGCGAAGCTCCGTGTATTTTTCCCTATATCGAGATTTGCCTATCCAATATCTTTCTTTTAAACGATTCATGGAACAAAGTAATGATACTAATCGGAAGATTGGATTTTTCTGACGCGATCAAGACCAGAATGGTACAGATCCGTGTACTGGTTCACGAGATATCGATTTTAGAAATGAAGTTTTTGACGAAACGATTCGCCGAGGCTGTGACGTCGATAAAAGTCTCTTGAGTAATAATACTATTCTTACACCATTGTGTAAAGAACAGCAAAACAGATGATTTATTCCCATAAGTAGCAGATGTCACCAAAGTTCTCACGGTGTGATGTTCGCATTTTTCCCACAAAATTCGCGTTAATTATATTATGACAACGGGTAAAAATGGCAAGTGATAGTTTATTCGACAAAGGAAGACAATTAATTTTCAATTACATTATCTAAGAAATAAAATATTTCTCGTTTGACTTTTCCATGTGGATTTTCTTGAATTTCCCACGATTCAGCAATTGTTCGAAACTGGGAAAGTGGAGAAAATTCTAAATGGGTTGTTATCGATTCATCGCGAAGTTCCATTTTGATCGATCATCTAGGTCAATTAACGTGACGAGCGATTGTTCTCTCCAATTAAATCGCGCGTAAGTACTTTAGTTGTCTGTAGGATCGAACGAGAAGATCGTTACGGGGGAAGACCTGGCGCTGATGAAACCACTCGCAACGACCGTGAGAACGATTTTTTCTTTCTTCTTTACCTCGGTTGGAGCGTTGCTCAAGAGGAAATTTGATTTAGGCTCGTTAGCCGAACTTCAGAGACACAATTAGTAGCTTAAGATTTCATTGAAAAATTGAATTTTTGGAATACAGCAACATCCTCCAATAGATAATAATTAATCCAAAATTCCAACGTTTCGATTTATCGCAAAAATCTCCAATGAATTATCCCACTTTAATTACAATTTATTTCTTCCCCTATAATTTATTCATTACGCGCTTAATTTACTATTCAAAGTACGCGGAACGATAAACAACTTTTTTCATCTGGAATTCATTTATGCTTCTTTGCAAAGAACTGTCAATGAAGTACATATGTATTCAGCGACGTTAATACCGTATCGCAAATTGCAGAGGAAACCGTTGACTGTACTGCGAATTGTGAAATTTCCGCAGTCTATTTCGCTGGAGCGTAAGTGGAGTGTGATCCACGCGTTCAATCCAAGTGCGAAATGGTAGCGGTGGAAAACTATTCGCGTGCTAAACAGAGCATTAAACATCGTCTGGCATTAATACACGCAACTTACGCATCGTTATAAGATTCTTTGGATAAATGCTAATCGATTTATGATTTTCAGGTCCGTATACGATATTTGTCCCGACAGACAAAGCATTCCGAACGCTGATGGTGCAGCTTGGTGGACCGGAAAAAGCCGAGCAGAAATTTAGGGATAATCCTCGACTGCTCAGTGGAGTAAATATATAATTAATATTAATTATAACTCTAGACTCCGGATTTTTATACAAATATGAATTTTAATTATTGGTTATTCTAATTTAATTACTGATTCTGGTCATTTTGCATGAAAATCTGAAGTCTAATTATAACGTTAAAGTATCTTCTGAGAATGAATATGTATCTTCACATTGTGTGATTTTATAGCTACTACTTCACCATGTGATACCAGGAGCGTTCAGAATAGACAGTTTACAAGACGAAATGACCGGAGTGAGTCTTGCTGGCACTCAGCTACGAGTAAACGAATACGCGATGCACGATCATGAATGGAACGACGTGAAGGTAATGAAATCTTCATTCTCCTTCGCCGAGTGATGATCGCACTTGGCGAAGAGTTCATCGCTCCTGGAAATGCGTGTCCAACTGTTTTTAATACTCGCTTCGGTAAATAAATCTTTATTCGTTGTGAGTGAGGTGCGTGCATTTAATTCACGCTGATAAGTAAACATAGCTTATATCAGACGATTAGTAATCACAGTCTCGAGAGAAAGTAAAAGGGAAACACGAAGAGGATGAAAATATCAAACAAGTCTGTCTTCCGTGAGAATTAAATTGAACTTACGCTATTTCCTCGTAGAAATCCTATTTCAGATTGATTTATAACAAGAAAACCTTGATTGTTATAAATTGAATACCTCATTCCTAATTGCTAGTTCCTTTAATTTCTACAATTGGACATATACACCAGATCATAAGTAACACGTGACGCAGAAGGCACTCATTATCTCTGCAGCGAAATTGCATCTAATTGATCCAGTTTAGCGACCTTCGCGAAAAAGCCATTCACTCCTAAAGTACTACTTATTCTCAGCTTTCGAAATGCGAACGAAGTTAAGTAACAGTAATATACAAATCAGCTTCATTTCTGACTTTTTTTAAAAAAAACAGGTGTTAACGATAAACGGTGCGAAAGTGGCTCTCAACAAGCGGGACGTCGAGATTCCGCAAGGAATCGCTCATGCCATTGACAGAGTCATGTTCCCACTTCCTGTTGGAGATTTGGTGCAAACTTTGCAAGCGGACCGCGAACGTCGATTCACTACCTTCTTGCGAATGCTTCACGTGTCTGGATTAGAAGAAACTCTGTCAGGTAGTACTCGAATAATTTATCGATTTAAATAAAAAATTATATGATATATAATAATAATTTGTTAACTGTTTTTAACAGGACCGAAAACCTTCACGATCTTCGCGCCAACGGACTCCGCGTTCGAAGCGGCAACTTCGAAAGATGGAGGACCAGTTTGGACCGAGGATGATGGAGCGGAAGCTGCGAAAACGATTATCTCGAAACACATTGTGCCTACGACTCTCTACACCGCTGGGATGAGGTATTACTTGCAGAAGGATACTCTTCGTCCTCAAGTCCCAATTCACATTCACAAGAATGGGGGTAGGTATCTTTTTCTCCTAATTTAGTAATTATAGTAATCAAGATGTTTCACTAGTCTCGTCTTTCAAGTCTCACAATCAGTTGTGTTAAACGAAAAGTAGGCGGATTCTAGCGCCTTTTCACTTCAGTTCGCTAAGTGCGTAATAGTATAATTCAAGACCATCAGTCATCTAGTGGTGAGAATAATGAAGTGCGAGACGCGAATAATCAAGAGTCTAACTATCTGAAAAGTAGTTTCTTCCTGTAATTTGGAACGAAATATTTGCGCTGAGTCAAAGCGTAAACAAGGCTGCGAAGATTTGTGGTTCTAATAACACTGAAACTTTTCTGTTTTAGGCCGGGTACGAATAAACGAAGCGCATGTTGTAACACTGAATGTGCCAGCGACGAATGGAGTGCTACATGCGATTGACGGTGTCCTATAAATGCGACACCGTTTGACAATTAATCTTTCAATCACGCATCTCACAGTATAAATTATTATTGTCCTTGATTACGAAATATTTTTCGGCATGTAGCTCCATTGATCGTGGAGGGGGGTTATACGGATCCACGACGAAAGATTTGCCATAAGTATTGTGAATCTGACGAAAAGGTAATAAGGAAAGGATGTTAGCCTGGTAGATACTTATAAAATTACTAATTTATGGAAAAGAAGTCGAATAGATCGTTCGTGTGTACATGTGTGTGCCATGACGGCACATCGATACGGATCATTCATCTGTATTGTATAGTATGGTGACGCAATACTGTCATTAGTATTACTATAGTATATATTATTTTATAAATAAATAAATAAATGTACAGTATATTTTTCACAAAACTACTATATCTCTTTATTATGCGCGTGTGAATTCTACTATTATTATTTCGTATTGAATAACGTTATAATGGCGATTGTAATTGTTATAGAAATATTTTACTAACAAATTAATAACGATTTATCATAAACATATAGTATTGAGAGATAGAATAAGAATTATAGGGGATTTGCTTATTTTGGGTACGTGTATCGTAGCTTGGATCCCTGCAGTTTGCTTGATAAGCGTTAGAAGGCGGGGTGGTCGGCCCTGACCTAGGCCAATCGGCGCGTCGTGCTGCGCCCCACTCCGCGGCATCGGGTGAGTCGTCTATATCTACCGGTGTATCAGTGCCCTCTGCCACTTTGGTTCGGCCGGCTTGACCCATCGAGGGATTTATGACGTAGATTTTGACTCAAAGCAGAACAACTTTAAATCTTCAGCTGGTCCATTGCCTTTAACAATCTAATATTTACTGCACGAAAATCACGCCTAGAAACCGCAATCGAATCGAGAAATCAGCTCTACCGGGCCAGTAACCCTAACTTCTCACAGAAACATCCGATCCTGACGAACAAAAGCTTAAATTGCGTATTTTGACGTGAAAAGACGATGCGAATTAGCAACATTCTTCTTATCGCTTTCGATTTACCCAATTAAGTTGGATAGACAGTAAGTACGAAAGGCATAAACATTCATACGAAACTTTTCGTGAGATAATGTCAGAGTACTCGGCAGATAGCACTACTGTAGCAAGTTTCGAATAAGCCACAGGCGCTACGATGCCAGACGACCATTAAATTCCTCGAAGCGAAGTTGTCTACGAGCCTCAAGAGAATGCCAGAATATATATATTTTCAGGTTCATATATACATTTGTCGCGCACACAATTAAACGCGGTACGTGTGTACGTGTGCGTCGCGTACTGTCGCAAATCGGCGTAAACACAGTTCTACGTTGTTCTACGTGTACACAGGAGCCGAACGCGTTTTGCGTGTACGTATGTATTTACGACCAGTCTAAGATGTAAATTAAGACATCAGTAAAAAGTCTACAAAGTGTTCGAATGCATGAAACCTGTTAAGGAAGCAGAGTGTATAAGGATGAGCCAGTCGGTCTATCATAGCAGGAACGGTAAGACGTCGATCCAATACGAATTGCAGACTATATTCCCGATAGCGTTAATCCTATATCTTAGGATTTCGAGGAGCTCGATATAATGAGAGAAGAAAAGAGTACGCAGTAGGTTACAGAATTGTATACCGATCGCGAGGAAAGCATTAACTGGCTACCGCTTCACATTCTTAACGAATAGCGGTGGCGAACGGTGATCTATGAGAGATATAAAAAGAGCTAGCATCGGTACGTCGAATGTGTTATGGAAAGGAGCTGACGAAATTCAGGATCGTTACGAATGGGGCCGCGAAGAATAAAATGTTGATCAAGCAACTGCGGCCAAACACTTGCGAACTCGTTAGTTGGTCCGAGACGTGCGAATTGAGAGGGGAACCAAGAACGGCAGAAGCTAGACAAGCTAGCCGTGCCGAGGAACGTATCGGAGAATCAAAAGGGACAGGATTCTTCGTGCTCCAAGTGATTTCTGTGATCCACGGGACCAAAAGATCACAGGATCAGTGGTTATCGCGCATGGCTCTCCGCGAGAAAACATGGCCACTACATTCGAAAGATCCTTTCCATCGAGCACAGCCCGCTGGGTGTCAGAACGATACGAAGAGCCGTCAAGTACTTTTGGAAGATGCGACTGCACCAGCTACAGCTACCTCGCGTTGAGTGTTGTACTCTTCACCGTGGGTACAGCCATCACTATCTTCGCTCTCGGCGATGTCTCCGATGTTCATGTATTCTCGAATCTCGGTCACATGTGGCTGATCGGTCCGATTTTTATTTGTTCGGGTCTCATGGTTGCCATCAAGTGTATGCTCTACCTCCGGCGGAAATCCGTGATACAAATTATCTTTCGTCAGCGGCAACTCTTCAGGGTAGGCTTTGATCGAGAAAAGAATTTTTACTCCAAAATCAACCGCTATGAAATATTGAATCGAGGAATGTCAGGCGCGTTCGTTAACGTCAGTTTCTCTTGGCAATTGTAGGAATTAGCGGCCAATTACGGTATCAGCAGTACCAGTTTAGGAAGTTCAAGACCACCATCCTACGAGGTCATCGCTCATGGAGCAAACGAAGAATCACCTCCACCGTCATACGCAGAAGCTATATCTATTCTACGTCGAACTACTGGTAATGGTAAGTTTAAGCTGGAATTTATTTTTTTTCTCTTATACCATTTATGTATACTGTCGATACTATTTTGTATGCCAATCGTAACTCAGATGCGAAGGCCGACTGCGGAGCAGTATCGTGTGACTCTGGAGGCATTGCCGAAACAGCAAGGCGAAAGCCCTGAAGGATAAAACATCGATCGACCGTTACGATCGAGGATCGCTTACACATATCTTCCATTGGACGTTCTCCAAATGTATTCGATTGACATCGTGGAACTGGGAGAATCAATTATTCCTATGATAGAAACCAACAAGAACGATGCCCCGAGTTTTGACGATCTTTAATCGATCGATGAATTATGGGCTGCAGTATATATAAAAGATAAAGGAACCACTGATAAGAAAAAAAAAGAAATAAAGCCGACCGAATCGATCAGTGGTCAAGATTCGAAATTTATATCGTGGCGAAAAAACAGGCTAATTATCTGCAGCCACTGGATCGCGAAATATTCACGCAAAATATACTGCGATCTTGATGGTATGGTTTCCTATAATCTGTGGTATTGCTCGTGGAATTTCCACGGGTGTCATGAGTGCCTTCTTTAATGGATATAATTGTTTTACGCGAAAAAGGTATAATGAATCGATTTAGCAACTGTTTGTTCGAGTTGAGTTGATGACGATTCGATCATTCGCAGTTTGCACTGTGATCCAGTCAGGCGACGCGCGTACGAAACAGTGAAGAGATTAAGTAACGTACTGGTAAATCGTACATGTGTAATATACATACATAGATCCTATTTTTTTATTCTCTATAAGGCTGAAATAACTGATCTTTTATCGCACATATGAATTTTTCACGTTCGGTATCGCGCTAATTACTAAGCAACTAGTATGGATTAGGTTTCTTTATTATTCGAACGTTCCCGATGATTCATCCTCTCGGCATCATACACAGACGGATTGATTTCGATTCGTGCATTTTACCAGATAGCATTTCAATCCTGGATACTTTACCGAAACTTTGACTATTATCATTTTAATTTTTGATAACAAGTTCTTTTGTCAATAAAAACCAAAGACTCTTCGATCATTTGAGACGTCCTTTTTGATATGCCATATACGCGCTACAGTTCCGCATTACTTTTTTTCTCGGTTTGGGTGAAAACGTGAATATTACGACAATTATATCGCCATTTTTCGTTCGTACTTCATCGGAACAATGATGATAAGATATCACGCGAGAGAACACCTTTCTCCGGGTGAAAGGTATATATATACATAAAATTACGTATTTTTAATTATCATTTATCTACAACGTTTACGTACACCGTATATTAATAAATGAAATGAAGAAACAAGCGAGTGCAGCATCGAATAGGTCATTTATTCTTATAATGCCGTACACGTGTGGTGATTCGGACTCACTTTTCTGACACTTCGTATAGATTCCCTCTCCCTCCCCCCCGAGGATGTACATCGCATTACACAAAAATGACTTGCCAAGACTGCGAGAAGGAGAGGAATACATAGAGAACACATGTTAGAAAAGAACAATGTTTATACTCTAGGGATTTAAAGCGCATTGAAATAGCGCATTAGGACTGCGCAGCAGCCAGCATCTCTTCTTGGTGAATTAAATGAGTTGTATGATTAACCAGGCTCATCAATTTAGACAAGGAAGCTGCCCATGCGTCGAGAAGAGCTGCAGGTTCTTGGGTACCCGTGAAACGGACAACACCAGCTGGACGATCCGTGCGAGCACTAATTATTCCTGTCTCGACAAGATTGCAAAGACAAGCTTCAGTCTCCTCAACTGGAAGATCTAACAATTCTGCCATGCGGGTTAAAGTGATCTTCGTATAATATTTCGCCATTATTCTGATATTCTGAAATGAATAGGTTTTTGGTAAATAATGCAAATTCAACGGTGATGGATTTAGCAATTAATAGTGGAATATTAATTAGTAGTTTTCTTACATGCTCCACAACCCGGTTGCGCAAATCAGTCCATCGTTTACGACCTTCCTCGGTCAGAGCAGAAAAAACTTCGGTAGCGCGTAGATCATTCTCATAAATTTCACATAAGCCAGACCATTTTATTAATTCCGGATTGACAAACAAGCGAAGGAGTTCCCTGTATTGATTTGAATTTTATTTTCGATAGGTTCTTAGCATTTTTAATCTGTTTACTTACTTGTAAGTTGGTATCTCATCGAGAAGTTTATCCGCGAGTAATCTGTGAGTTAGGTCGGCTTGCTCGGGTTCGTGGGGTGCGAGAATTAAATACAAAACGGCACGTGATAGAGCAGTATGCCTTTTTTTCGGATCATTTCGAACTGCCGGTGTTTCTAACACAGCTCTATTGTGTCTGCACAATTCTAAATGCCAGCCTTCGTGACGCGCTAGTTCCATCATCAGACTGCAAGCAATGATATTGTTGTGTTAAATTAATGAAAAGTAATTAATAACTTGAAGCGTAGAGATTACTTACTCGTAATACTTCAATTTCAGCGCTTGGGTCTCATCATCGTTCTCATCATTAAAGAACTTAACACTAATTTTTTTTGCTATAATTTGAGTCCTCGTGAAATCCTGCTTGGCCAAGCACAATCTCATTTGCTCCAAAATTAGTGAGGCCTTTTCTCGGCGCGACATGCTGCCATAGGTTTCTACCTGTGCGATGAATTAAAGCGTTTTAAGAGTGTCAGTTTGTAGTATCAACGATATTAGCTAGATTATTTCATTAATTTCACTGTACTTGTAATTCTAACATCGCTGCTGCAGCGCCACTGATATCGCCTTCCTCTTCTTTAATTTTGGCTAATTTGTGTGTAAGCCTAGCTCTTTCGACTTCCACGTAAATCTAAATATTGGGGCATTCATCATTATGCTCTTTAATCAAATTCTCATACAGAATTATCAAACTATCCTTCTTTTTTTCATACCTTTCCTTCGGTGACCGAACGGAGAGTTTCTATAAGTTTGACCATCGTTTCTTTGTCTTGTATTTTGTCTACATAAGTACAGCACTCTCTCACCATTTTTGTCACAGCTTGCTTTAACTGAGACCTTCTCTTCGAAAGCAATATTATGTGTTCATTGAGCGCATTCCAATTTTGTGCCTCGAAACAAATTTCTACTATCGCCACTAGAATTCTGGATGTCGAATGCATGTCCGCACTCTAAAAACAAAACAATTAAAAAACTAAGCTATGGTACGGCGTAAGAGAAATACTCATACTCAACTGTTCTCGATAGTTTTTCAAGTGCCAGTAACTGATCCAACGCGTCGTGTAGCTTTCCCTCCTTCGCCAATTTCTGACATTGGGGTATTTTGGTATCGCACTGGCTACTGTAATCAACTTCCATTTTTACAAGTCTCCCCGAATCCATGATTGTTGGTGAGATACGATTCCCGTTTCGTTATACCTAAGTCAACAAGGTTAACGAGTTATTGTTACATTTACCATAAACGAAGCATCTCGTCAGAAATAACACAAATTAAGATACTTGTTACAATAGAATCTTCGTTTAAAGGAAACTTACCGCTTAATTTATTCTTTCGTCCGGTAATTCTACAGTTTGCCCGCGTACTACTTAGCTCCTTAAAATCCTGTTAGTTCGTTGTTATACTCCTCCCAAAATTAACAGTTCTTCCGGCGACCGCGAAAACGGTGCAGAGCGATTATCTTCGCGTTCTTCACCACTTTCTTCATACACTACTTGCTATATTTTCTCCTGAAAATTCGAAGAAGCGTGCCTAACCACCCACTGACACAAAGCGCAACCACCAAAAGCGATTGTCATGCATGTATCCAGAGAGATGTACAGCAGCTACCTATTTCTACATCAGAAAACCTCGTAAGACGGATGTAGACGGCGCCGTGTTCAATTACAGCTCACTTCAAAGCGAAGCTTCAATAATCGCACTCTCGACGATTTCCCTTTAATTCCTGCTGAACTATCAAACCTATACTTTTGCCTTTTACAAAACATTGGATCGAAAGATCAAGTGCTCCAAAAAACGGGAGCATGCCGTCTGATAGAAAAACTTGGCAGGAAAATTAAAGTCCAGAAACGGTTGAATTATTCTACAGAATCAATGATTCTCAGTGTTTCATTTGAAATTACTTATGTGTAATGAAGATTGTGACGTATGTTTTTATAAGACGGCAATCTGTTCTGTTCAGTGGAATGAGATAGTATCAAATTAGTTTTCATAGTTACTAGTGAGCGAATTTATATAGAAAGAATGTCAGAAAAAAGCGAATCAACAACGGATACTCCTACGAGTGAGCCAACGAGCAAGCCAGCTGATTTGCCGGAAAGCTCAAACGAAGAAGCACCAACCAGCTTGGAGAATATCTCTTCAGAAACGACGCTAACGCGAAACGAAACGCAGACAGTACCTAAAGACAAGACTAAAAGTAATCTTTCTATTAATAATGAAATTTATCGAATATATCAGATAATTTCTCCAATTAATCTACAATTATATTGTCCTTGGTTTCAGTCGACATACTGCTAAGGGCAACTGCTAACGCACCAATTATGAAGCAGAAGAAATGGTCCGTTAGTCAAGATAATTCGATAGGGAAAATTTCTGATTTCGTTAGAAGATATTTAAAGCTGGAACCGAACGAAAGATTAGTAAGTTTTATCTTCGCAGAATCTATAGATGTTTGCAATTTTAGTAACGAGCGGTATTTTATTTGCATTTTAGTTCCTTTATGTCAATCAGACGTTCGCTCCAGCTCCGGATCAAACAGTGAAGAATTTGTACGATTGCTACGGTGCTAATGGAAAATTGGTTCTTCATTATTGTAAAGGTCAAGCTTGGGGTTGATCCGTGTATTTATCAAACTGGAACTAGATCGTTATGTTTCATAAGA
Source organism: Trypoxylon attenuatum (assembly GCA_963989405.1). Taxonomy (NCBI): domain Eukaryota; kingdom Metazoa; phylum Arthropoda; class Insecta; order Hymenoptera; family Crabronidae; genus Trypoxylon; species Trypoxylon attenuatum. The sequence continues at coordinate 10,829,950 of OZ022493.1, read as the reverse complement.
TTCATACAACGCAGGATGAAGGAACCTATAAGTTTAACTTATTATCCAATCCTTTGTGTACATTCTGTTTTTTCTTGATAACCTTAAATTATCACGCTGACAGGTAACGGCGAAAGAAAGGACAGTGATTATGAACTATGGAACTTAATGTGTTGTGTACATATATGTATCGAAGTATACAAGAGATTCCAAAGGATTGCAATGTGATATTGTGTTATATACACGTGTATAATGTTACTTTTTAATTTTCGAATAGCAAAATACATATTTAAGCGATTAGTTTGTATTCAGCCTTTGAAGCTGTCCAGTACCAACTTGTAAAATAACAGATATTATTTATTTGGTAGACGGTCGTTTGATTTTCTTGCTCTCTAAGCATTTACAACTAAGTTGAATTTTCTTATTGATCGGAGCACTCTGGGATGACCCGACTCTCTGACACTTTGCTAAAATTATATCGATCATTATGACTAACGAATACATTACTAATAAAATTCTGTGGAATAAGCTCTTATGAAAACTGCGTTATGTTACCGATTGAATCAGGTGCTTCTGTTGGCAATTTTTCTGCTGACGTAGCTAATACAGGCATTTTTGATTCATCCGCTGCAATGAAATTCTTCTCAAGAGCAATTGAGATTTCATCGGTATTTTCAGAAGTTTCAGTATCTTGTGGATAATCCCAAATTATAATAGCTCCGTCACTGCTGACCGTAACAATATATTTACTATCAGGACTAAATGCACATGCGGTGATTGCTGCTGCATGAGCAGAACCCACGCAGACTGTGTTTGCAGTGCGATAATCCCAGAATTTAACAATCGAGTCACTCGTCCCAGTAACAAAATATCGACCATCGGGACTGACGTCAATGCAATTGAGTGATGCACTGATCGAGCCAACAACTTCCCGAGCTAACGAACCGTCCCAAACTTCCCAATAAGCTATTTTGCGATCTGTACCGCAAGTCAATACTTGCACGCAATTTGGAATGAAAATTGCAGCTGTGTACATTGTATTGCCCATTAAAACATGTTTTCGAGTTAGATGCCTGTGGGAATTAATCATATTAATAGAGAAGTCGAAGATGAGAATTGTAAAATACTTACGTTGTATCCCACAGAACACAAGTACCATCCGTACTAGAACTAATGAGATACTTGTCGTCCTGCGACATTCGAAGACACGTTATGGGACCTTTGTGCTCTTTAAAGGTACAAAGCAATCGGTGTGCAACGGATTTAGCATCCCATACTTTTATCTTAGAAATTTGAGAAATTTATGCTACATATTTGAATTTGGATTAAACATATGATTCGTATATGCAAGTAGGATTACCTGACCGTCACAGCCTCCACTGAAGAGTTTAGTGCCATCATACGAACAAACGATCGACGAAACTGCTTTAGTATGTGCATTGTGGATCATGAAGACAAGCTTGCCACCAGCCAATGCAAATCCTCTTATCATCCCATCGTTCCAAGCTTTCTCGAATTAATCAAGTAAAGAGTATTTAATGCAATCTGCTAATTTAAAGAAAACAAGTTTCACTTACCGGATAGTATATTCTGGCTAATATCATCAAAGCAAAGACTAGTGCAGATGAAATTCGGCACACCAATTCGTAATAATTCTTTTTGCGTGTTCGATCTCCATAATCGTATATCGTTTTTGCTTGCGGTCGCAAATATTTCTGAGGTATTTCTGCAATAAGAAGAATGAAGAAAGTTTAGATATTTAGCAATCGTTTGTGAATTATCGAATTGGCGATTTACCGAGGAAAGGCGATGTCGCGAATCGAATCAGTGTGACAAGTGACAAGAGTGCGAATGAAGAAATCGGATAGATCGATTTCATAGATCTCACATAACTCTGTGCCAACAAGAATATATCGATCTTTATAAAGATTCATCGATGTCACTGCACCGCATACGTTGACTGCGCGTTGCTGTACGAAGAATGAAAAATAATAATCCTATGTTATAGAAATTTGTTTAATTACATACCGTAGATATACATGGATAAATTGGCGATTTCTTCATTTTCGCATCCATCCGATGAGTACTAATTATTTCTATCAATTCAACAGTACCGTCACCAGTTCCAATAATAATCTTTCCACTTGGCAATAAAATCAGGTTTCTAATTCCACCGGAATATAAATCAGGTCCAAGTGAAATTTCTCGCTTTGTTTTTCGTGGGATTTTCGAGTAACAGCCAATTAAAACTGACGAACTCAGAGATTCCTCTTTTTCGCAGAAATGTAATCTATTCAAAGATTAATCATTGTTGAACAATTATCCTTTGCGGATACGGATAATAAACGTGTGGATACCTTGCTTTGATTATATCACCAGTCGTCGTGCCACAATAAGCGATTTCATCTTTTTCATCTATTGCTACGCAATTGATAGTACGTTTAAGTTTTCCAAATTTTACATCGCTACCATAAAGTTTCCGACTTTCCGTATTGAATCGCCATATTCTGAATGTTCCTTCTCCGATGCTAACGAAACAGTTTCCATAAGTGTTAGCAGCGCAAACACTATAAGCATTTCCAGCTATTTCGTTACTTGCAAATGATCCTAATCGATTGCAATAATTTATTAGGGAAAAAAATACTATTAATATCTCTACTAGAAAATTGCTGGAATTTACCACAAAGTGCTTCGGCATTATGAACATCCCAGACAAGGAGACAACCATCGTCTCTTCCACCGAGACTAATCAAATAATTACTATCGCAAGTGAAGCACAGAGATTCCACTCTAACTTTGTGAATCTCGTAACTATTCTTTATCTTTTGTTCCTGATAATCCCATATTATTACTGTCGCCTGGGGGAAATCGCATTTTGATCACAAGCGTCTTTCTAAAGAATATCATTAAAATCGAAGTGATTTATTACTTTGAATCCGTGATGAATTGCTTGTCCGGATGCAATAAACTTCCCGCAAGGAGATACACAAAGAGCACATATTGCATTACGGTGTCCAGTTAAATAATGTTGCTGAGCCGATTTCACATTGCGGATCACAACTTTGCTACCCATGGGGTAAAGGATGTGTTCTTGAGCTTTGTGCAATCGAAGTCCATTTCTAACTAAACCTGCGAATTGAACACTTCTGGGTTATTTTGTTTGTATTATTTCTTCTATTATGGATTTTGCTAATAAGCCCACCATCGAAAGATATAACTCCTAATAGATTGAGATCCTTTGCAGTCATTATGAGCACAGTAAAAATAGGCTAAAGGGCGTGTAAAATTATTTGTAACACCGTGATACAATAGTTTGTCCTATTTCCGGGTATCCATGCCTCATAGGTCACCATGGTAATCGTACACATTGCTTTCAACACACATAGAATATGTACCATTGCATCACTGCAGTATCAAAATTACTCAATTCGGTAATTTCTATTGAATTATGCTTCTGTAATATCAACTATATTAAGTTTTTACTGAAATTAACTTTTGTGCATCACGGCGTTGAAAGCGCGGCAAAATTTAGTTTAAATTTCGATTAAAATCGAAATGCGAGTCTCGGTGCGATTCGACTGTTCGATATTCGAATATCAAAGTGCGATGGAAATAGTGGAAAGGCGGTTGCCGAGAACGGCGAAGAGACGCCGAAAATTCTTGACGAGGATTGAACGAAAATTCAATTAACTATGGACGTTCTACCGTGAGTAATTAATTATTTATTATCAAAGATTTATATAGATTACTCAAATTGTACTTTCTTCGGAATTTAAGTCACAGATACTATCTCGTTCGATTATAACCTCTATGTATTTTGTTTACCGCTCGATTTCAAATCTGGAAGAAGTTCGCGAGCAGACAAGATATTCGTACGTTTATCTTTGCAGTGGGAATGACTCGATGTTCTGGACGGTGGGGAGAGTAAAAACTTTCCAAAACTGGCCGTTTCAATCAAACGATAAATCCTGTAATCCCCAGCGGATGGCCGCGGCTGGGTTTTATTGTCTCGGTGACGAGCAGGAACCCGATTTAGTCGAATGTTTTATATGCGGCAAGCAGCTTGATGGCTGGGAACCCAACGATGATCCTTGGTATGAAAAATCCCTTTCATTATCCAATATCCTCAGCTACTGTATTTCGTAATTAGTAAGAGAATTTCTACACTTATTTTACTGGTGTCTTTTTTTTTTAGGGATGAGCATTTGAAACATCAGAGTAGTTGTCCATTTTTAATGCTGGGAAAGAAGGATGAGTCAGCGTGGACCATACAGGACTTGTTCGAGATGTTCAAAAAGTTTCTCGTCAAGGAATGTGTAAGTATTGATATACGATACAAGTATTCCATATAGACTTTTATATATGTGGCAAATTATCTAAAGTGGTTATGGACTGTGTACTTCTCAGGCACAAGAAGTCAACAAGGCAAAGGCAGTAGCAAGGGATAGTAGTGTGGCACTCGCGAGTAAGATACCACAGATATGCAAGAATTTAAGGAAGAGCGTTAGCAACTCATGAAGATAATGAATTATTAGAATTAGAAGAATTTCGCAATTAGATTTTCCATGGAACCTTACCACGGACTTCCTATATATCTTTTTATACGCATATTTTTTTCATCAATATTTTTCTACTTAATATAAGACACGTTGATTGATATGTTTTTGATAATTCACTTAAATCCACTATGAACGCTATTTTCGTCGTTCAAATATTTGTTCGCCGTAAGTAGCTTCGTGTAATAGTATCGTGAGCTAGAATACTAAGTTCACAATTCTCTGATACACGGCCAAGGAAATCGTTTTACGAGAAAGTTTCATGGTGCACCGATTCGTGCCAATGTTGACATTATTATGCACACGGGTATCCATATTGCGCGAATTTGCAAATCGTCGCAAGTTATTTATGGCGATCAAGTAATTGAAAATGTTCCGTGGTTGTCGGTAGCACCAGGAATACTTGGAAGAGTACGAGTACAAGTAAAGTGATGTTTCATCCACTTGCGAAGTACGATAGCAAACACGTATAACTCAATAAGCAGCAATATTTCACAGAAGTTCCGTAGTCGAGTGATTAATTTGGATGGTCGCGTTATCGCGTCCTCGATCAACAGTTAACCGCGTGTCAGAGCGAATCATTGATCTAAACGGTTTGTGTTTCATCGGCAATGATAAAGCATGCCTACGTTTATCAACATTGCTGATTACATACATAGCATACACGAGGCGTCTGGTTTTTTAATCAGACACTTAGAGGAGGTGTGCATCCAATCGAACAACTCCAAAATAATCGTCATAGTACGGATCAAAGTGAAGGGGATGACAAAGCAGCAAAGCATAAAATGGATCAAGTATAACTGAATGATCGAAGTAGCAGTAGTAGCTTTCGCTTTTCCTTGGCTCAAAGATTCAGGAGATACGACTGTCCACATCCCCTCTTTGAGAACTCAACGCAAGGATTACGATCGACAGCAAACCATCCGATACCTGAAAGAATCTATAAAGACACAAATCACCGAATCGCGTTATCGTTTCCCCACCCGCATTCTCCAACGGCTGTCGTTCTCGTCGTCACTTGCTTGCTCCTTCCACTTACCCCCTTAACGGAGCTTTACCCACGCCTCTTTCCTCCGCTCTCATACCTGACTCGAAGAACACGTGTGGCTATAAAATGAATTTGCAAGAAGGGTGCGGATTTAGTTGGCTTCTATACGTGTGTGAGGTGCTTTAGAGCGGTGGTGCGAGGATCGACAGGAGTGGAAAATACGCGACGAAATCACCTGGAGAAGATTCGACACTTCCTCGTTGATTCTACGAACTACCGCTTTGATTATCTACAGGAAAATTGTTGAGATTTCTACGGAAAATGTTAACGGCATGGAAAGCGTGTTGTAAGTATACAGATCAGTAGATTTTCCCGATTACCACATAGTTCTCTTATAAAGTTTACTGACCACATATACTTCCGCTGAATGTTTCCTCTATCAATTATGGAATTTCTCATCTAAGAAGAGACTCTTTTCAAAATGAACCGCACTCTGAGAACGGTCGGCTTTTTCAATTCGACCGTTCACTCGAGCATGGCAAGACGAGGTAATTACTGTTGTCGTAGGCGTGACCGGTTACTAGAAATTGGTATTCTCGCTGCATATTGACCAAGGCTCTTTTTTTTTTTTTCTTCCTCGGTATTTTCATGGTAAATAATGCGATCCCTGTTGCAAAAACGCTCCTTTAATTCTAATGATATCGGTCGCTTTTTATCAATCGTTATCGCGATCAGGAGCAAGCGCAATTAATCAAACGATTAATCGAAGCCGATAATTGAGGAGATTCCCCTAAGTAACACAGTCATTGGCGTAGACTCCAATCGCATGGAAGATAACAATAATAGGTGGAATATCGATGAAGTGGCAAATTACTCGAAATGCTTCGGTATGTAGGATTCCGAAGTTCCGCAATTCTCACATGAGGATTACACATATTCGCGCATATATGTATATATATTTCGCAATTCCGTGATCAACTCGGTGGCTACTTAAATCGTTGAAGATAATGACACCTATCGAAATTGGTCACTGACGATTCAAATGCGGGAACATTAAGTCAGTAGATTACAGGTTTTTGCTGCACCCGCGCATCAAGCCGACTGCTCGTTATCTTTCCTAGCAAGACGCATTGCTAACACTGATCCAGTCTGTAAATTACAATGGAATATTATCGGTAGCTCACTCGGGAATCGGTTTCTCCAGTATTGCGCGATAAGATAACCAGCGATTACATTCAAGAAATCCTAATGCTACTTGACAGAAGGTAGCATCGCAAGGTCCAGTGCACTTAGTACATAGTCCTTCTTCGACGACCCTTAAAAAAACTGTCGACTAAAGATTAAGATACCAAATAGGATGTACTATCGACATCATCAGACTTTATCTATTCAATGGGAATACTGAAATATCTACACCTCATTCTATGATAAAGCTCTATATTTATCGTCAACAATATGTTTGCGGCTTAGTATCCTAGTGTTTGTTTCGCGGACCAGATAAATCCCGATGCTCCCACTCGATTCCATTATCGAAAATATAAATTAACACTTGTCACCATTCACACAATGCTATCTCTGATGCTCGTATTTAATTGCGATCCCGAACCTTATCAAGATCTCGCAGGTATTACGTCGAAATTCCTTTGAGCGTGTTTATTTATGTTCGTCTAGATCTGCCGCATATGTGCATATATCAGCTGTTGAATTAGTTTGACCAAGCAAGGATAATTATCTTTGCCAATGTAATTGAGATAGCGATCCTGACGTGACCTCGGTTACGCCAGGAAGACCTTGCTTCGAGGAACGTGAGAATTCGAATCACGCATCTTCCTTTGACCTCATGACGTTCAGGGTAACCAAAAATCCCCAGGTAATCGGCACGTCCAAGTCACGTTGCATCGGGCGTATAGCTAATGCTCTTGACTACAAAGAAGAGTCTGACCTTTATCTATGTAGCATCGCTCCAGCCAATGTTGAGCTCATCGTTATTCCTTTCGCGTTCTTCGCTTCGGAACCACGCGCTCTTCCCTGCGTTCTTCCTTACGCCCTTCTTCTTCACGCGTGACCCTGACAATGTAGGTAACTAGGAATATTGTGACATTTCACCGAACACCGTGCACACGGTGGAAATGTAAAAGGAAAAATCGCGTAGCCTCGGAATCGTGTCGAGAGAAAGGTATAGACAGAGCCAAGGCAGCTCCTTGATTAATTTCGTGGTGGAATGCGCGAAAGGTGAAGCGTTTTTCAATTCGCTTGTTGATCTAAAATCGAAAACAAAAATTTGAAAGGGAACAGAACCGATGGCCTTGTCATTTCTACGTTTTTCAGTCGGTCACTGTGGGACGATAACGCGAAATTAAGATGCAAAATTTAAACGATGTATACTACATTTGGCTTTCCGAAGAAAGTACTAATCAATGCTAATGTCTTACGACTAATAGGTGCGCACATACCGCAGCGATGGGTATTCGGGATCATGGGATTCCTAGCGGTATTCAATGCCTATACAATGCGTGTATGTTTATCAATCGCGATCACGGAGATGGTCATCCCGGCAAATCACAGTTCCAGTGAAAGTAAAGACGATCGGTGTCCTGTACTGGATAATCCGGAGACGTCCAATAATCGTACGATCGGTTACGATGCTAGCACTCGCTACGATTGGGACGAATATACCCAGGTATAAATCTCAATCCCAAGATTATAAATAAGAACTTATCAATTTGAGGAAAAAGAACAAAATCATTCTTTATTCTCACAAATACACATTTATACAGGGAATAATTCTATCGTCATTCTACTGGGGCTACGTATTGACACACTTGCCAGGAGGAATTATGGCTGAGAAATTTGGCGGAAAGTACTCACTGGGATTAGGAATTCTATCGACAGCAGTATTCACTCTCTTAACTCCAGTCGCAGTATTTTGGGGCGAAGCTTCTGCTTTGATCGGCGTCAGATTTTTGATGGGTCTCGGCGAGGGTACAACGTATCCGGCGTTGAATGCTATGTTAGCACAATGGACACCACCTGAGGAAAGATCGAAGATCGGCTCATTGGTTTTTGCTGGCGCTCAACTGGGCACGGTATTTGCTACCTCGTTGTCCGGAGTGATTTTACATTACCCAGAGTTCGGCTGGCCAGCTGTGTTTTACGTGTTCGGCGGTATAGGTGTCTTCTGGTTCCTCGTCTGGTTGGTGGTCTGTTACAATAATCCAGAGGAACATCCATTCATCTCGGAGAAGGAGCTTAAGTATCTTCACGATAGTATGAGTGCACACACACACAAGAAACCACCTCCAGTACCATGGAGGCATCTTCTTACTTCCGTGCCGGTTTGGACGTTAGTAGCAGCGCAGATTGGCCATGACTGGGGTTTCTTCACCATGGTGACTGACTTACCAAAGTACATGAGCAGTGTACTCAAGTATCCGATAAAGAACAATGGCCTGCTGTCCTCGCTGCCGTATTTAACAATGTGGCTTAGTAGCGTCGCATCTTCATGGTTCGCTGACTGGATGATCACCAAAGGGATCATGTCACGTACCAATGTCAGGAAACTAGGAACGACTATCGCTTCGATTGGCCCTGGTCTCTTCATCATCGGTGCTTCTTACGCGGAATGCGATAGGACCCTGGTTGTCGCTATGTTCACTCTTGGAATGACTCTTATGGGTATGTGATTTTAATTATTCTCAATAATAATACAAAATCATTTTTGTTATATTAACATCAATTTCTTGTATTTCAGGCACTTTTTACCCAGGCATGAAAGTCAACGCTCTCGACTTAAGTCCCAATTATTCTGGCACTCTAATGGCGCTTGTCAATGGAATCGGTGCGCTTACCGGAATAGTCACACCGTATATTGTTGGTCTACTGACGCCAAATCAAACATTTACCGAATGGAGAATGGTATTTTGGATTGTTCTTGCCGTGTTCGTCGCGACGGATCTCATCTTCATCTTTTGCGCTAGTGGAGAGGTTCAATATTGGAACGATCCGGATTTCGTTAGGAACGACGAAGCGGAAAAGAGGAAGATCCAGGATGGGAGAAGGGCGAATGTGGAGAAAGGTTTGCCAGCAGGCAACTATGATTAGGGAGACTCATTTTCCGAGTGTAATGTTATTTACTCTAAAACCTCTGTGAGAGAGACTGAAGTGGACTTAGGTGGATACTGACTCGATCTCGTACGATTTGTACGATCACGATTGTAGATAGTCCAGATCCCCGAACCCAATCGGAATTCTCCTGTATCGGGAGAACATTTCGGGATGGTAAGACGTACATACAGCCGCGATTACGAGTTCCTTTCGATGGATAATATCGGGCAGTATGTTATCTCGTTGATGCTTCGAGAATGTAGCTCGCAAATACTTTATGTATTATGAGTACTTATTTTTTGCACTCACGCAAGCCGATGCATTATCATACGTGTCACGGTAAAAATGATAAGACACGCTGTCTTCATATTTGTATACAGTTTCATACATCCTCTCCCTTTTGCGCAAGCATTAATTTCAACTCGAATGTGTTCCTGCGGGTTTTAACACAAATAAGGGATAAGGATTAATATTGTCAATCCCTCTCATCAGTATTGCAATCGATTACCGCTGTCTTGTTCATATCGCGAAACGCCATGAAAAAAGTTTGTAGCTCAGCGATTAAAACGAGTACAATATGACTTGCGGTTTTTTTCTCATTGAAGCAAAGCCACTGTAGCGTGGCTTCGGCTGAAAGTCTGATTTAGAATAATCGAATAGAGAAAAAATATAAATAGGACAACCACTCTCCTTACAAACTACGCTACAAGAAGTCAAGCTTGGGAAATTGTCTTCAAGCCGGCCGACAACTTCGCTCCCATTAAATAAAAATATGCACTATGATTAAAGTGCTAAAAAAGATATTCTTTTGCATTTTTATTTCTCCCACTTAAGTGAATAATGTATGAGTGGTGGTCATACGTGATCATTTACATATGTATGAGCGCAAGTCTGACATGCGTAGTTATTATACATGCATGGTGGCGGTATGTAGCAGTTCGTGGCGCAATGTGTACATTAGTAGTGCATCAGTAGTATGTGCAGTAGTGATTAGTCGTTGATTCGGTGAAATCCTTTGAACGAGGGTGAGTTGTAGTCAAATTAGAAGCGTAATTTGAAGGACAAAAAAATTATAGTTTCTCTCATCGAGCGACGTTTCGTTCGTCAAAAATCTTCAAGGATCTAACCAACGATAAGACAGATAGTCCAGAACAGTCCGTAGTGGACAGATAAGACACAGAATAGTACACAGAGCAAGCAGGTTATGTTTTATAAGCATCAAACTGCGGCTTCGTTCTTTCTCTTCCTCGGCGATTCCTCTGGTCTGTGGCGGCCGGATCCAGACACTCAAACAACAAATTGCGTAGCTGAGAATAATAATACGCAAGGTCAAACGGTAGATACTCTCGAAGTGTATGCAACGAATCGCCGAAAGGGGTGAACGAAAATGGACGGACAGTACGATGAGGATATTCGAGAAAATCGCTTTTTTCAAGAATTAAAAAAGCACGAAGCTTTAATCCACCGAGCGATTACCGATGGATGGATTATTTGTGTACCGCGTCGCGGAAGTTTCGCACAGGACACTTTTGATGAAGAGACCCTGAATGCGCATATTTTGATACCGAACGAAGATCGTTCGAGCATCTGCTATAGCAATTTGAATAACACGAAAGTTGACTTAAAAAATAAGATACTCAGTGTGCGCGATGGAGTCGAAGAAATTTTCAGTTCCTATCTTCTCTTTGAGGAAACATTTTACGACGAGGGCCATTGTAAATATCGCATATGGTAAGCGTTTCCGCTTTCAAATATTTACCGAGCGACTCGTGTTGTATGAGTTTTTCGAGGATCGTGAGATTACATATTATCTGTAATCGTTGCAGGTGCATCGACCGGCCACTAATAGCTGGATCTGCTTTAGACCGTGGATTATCTCGTATAACTACGATCAGCAATCTACAGGAGGCTGCTACCTTCTTGTGGACTGAAGTTTCGGATACAAAGCTGTTGAAAACATTGACTACTCTCATTGAAACCTTCGAATATAGTCACGGCGATCTGGATGAAAAAAGCATCGAAGTACAAGCAGATCTTGTAGCTAATTTGTACACCACATGCTTCAACTCTCTCTTAAAAGACAGTAATTTAAAGAGCCTCTGTTCGAGCAATGAGCATTTATACAAAACTCTTAGACTTTCGTTAGAAACTTATTTGCTTTACGCTCTGCGCGGTACGTTACGTAGATCGGTGTCGGCAGTTACAGCCAGTACAGATGCGGCTTTAAACAAGATACTTAGGAATTCGAACGATTTAGAATTGGCAAGTTTAAGCGTGCGCGTAGATCTATGCGATCGCGTACATACTGCAAAATTGAAATTATCTCGTCTAGATAGGTTTGCCACGGTGCTCGGTAAAACCGAGTGTCTTAAGCGGACAGTGCGTTGCCTCTCGGATGGTTTACCATCAATCTCCTCGGACGATTTACTCCCAGTACTCGTCTATCTCGTTGTTAAATCCGGATTGTCTAATTGGATCGCGCAGTTAATGTTCATGAAGTATTTTCGTTTCTCGACATCGTCCGCTTACGAAGCAGACGAATCGAGTTTCTTAATTACGTCGCTGGAAGCAGCGATCGAGCACTTGCGAACTAGCGCATCGGCTTACGTTACGTTCGACTCTATCGACGACGAGTTCGAATTGTGCAGCAGTTCGAAAGGTTTGAACGGCCAGCAGGAAAAAGAACGAGCCTCGTTGAATCGGTTGTTCGCTTGCATCGAGACGGGTGATTTACTCGAGGCGAGGAAAATTTTGTCGGAAAGAAGCAACGACGGGAACAGTCCGGAGAAATTATCACTTTGTCATCCCTTGTGCACATGCGACTCGTGCGAGGGTAATCGTACGCACCGTGATCTATCGAATTGGGTGCTGGTACGCTCGAAAGATGACAAAGGGTTCACCGCGCTTCATTTGGCTGCGTCTTGCGGGCGTAAGGGTATCGTTAATTTACTCTTGACTCGCGATGCAGACGTAAACATGATGGATAACGATGGGCGTACACCACTTCATCATGCTGCAGCAAAGGGCTATCGTGATGTTGTGTCCTTGTTGCTTTGTGGAAACGCAGATCCCACGATTGGTGACCTGGAAAAGGACACACCGTTGCACTTGGCTACGGAGAATGGACACGCCGAGTGCGTGGAAGTAATCTTGAGGCTCAGTGCGGAGATGAATTCAGGTTGGATGGATCCGAATCCAGTGAATTTGAAGGGCGATACTCCGTTGCATAGAGCGTCAAAATGGGGCTACGAAGAGATAGTTTTGCTCTTGTTAGAATACGGCGCAACCCCAACTCTTCGCAATAAAAATGGGCAGACAGCTTTAACAATCGCGCACTGCCAACGTATCTCGGAACTTTTGAGTAGTAGCGTAGCTCGCCATTCTTCCCCTTGTCTACCAGCCTTCGATGCTTCACCGCGCTCGAGTCCTTCGTGTCGATCGAGCCCTGAGAAGCGTAATTCCGCGTTGGATCAATCGGCAGAAAATTCTGTTACTTCCACTTCAGAAAGGACAGTGGATAAATTGTTTGCTGCCATAAACCAAGGTGACACATGCTTAGCATGTTTTTACCTTGGCTTAGAGAATCAGCGCAAGGAGACTGATAGACGAACCGAAGATATGTGTCATCCTTTGTGCAATTGCGAACGATGCGCTACCAATGACGAATTTCCAGAGATACGTCGGAGCAGCGGGATAAGAGTTCCTGCTGTAAATGCTAGAAATCGAGCCGGTGAAACTGCACTACATTTGGCTAGTGCCGTTGGCTTAACCGATCTTGTGCGAATTCTTTTAGATGCCGGAGCCAATGTGAATGCTCTTACGGAAGTAGAACGTCGTACTCCATTACACTTGGCGTGTCTATGCGATCACGCTGACGTGCTTAAACTACTTTTAAACTGTGCGACTGCTGAATTGAACTCGAAAGATCGTTATGGTGATACTCCGTTACATTTAGCCGTAAAGAATGGGAATGCACAACTCGTTAGATTACTCGTTAGACAAGGTGCCAATACGGAAATTAGGAACTGTCAAGGTATTACACCATTTCAGCAACTTCAGGAAGAGATTCAAAAGGATTCGATGTCTTCCTTACATCTCGTAACTATATCGAATATACTCAAAAGAAATTCGGTCGAGAATACATCTTACTAATACTCGAATTATTCCAAATATCCATTAATTATCGGAAAAAAATACTCATGCCAATGATTGGTAGTTATTTTTTATAGAATTCTCGAATTAAATCAATTGAGACTGGAAAAATGTAAGATAACGTAAATCATATATATATATTACTCGCAACAGTTTCTCTTACAAATATTCTCTGCTAGTCCGCGGGTATTTGTACGTATTCCACATATAAAATATAGCTTATGAAGTAAACCTCATCGGGTAGAAAAGGTCTTAACGCGATACTTGATCAATTGTCATTCAGCATCGTTGCGTATCGAGTCACAAGTAACACACCGGTAACACAGAACACACACACACACACACACACTAGACATTTAACTGGCCGGTAATATCCATGTGATAGGTTCTTCGACTTTTTTCTTTTCTTGCTTTCGTCGCTGTCCCCGATAACGGGTCTTGTTCGGTCTCCAATCAACTGGCTCTCGCGTTCTCCAATTCGGATGAACTTCTGGCGGCGGTACGGGACACGGAGAGTAGAAATCATTGTTCGACAAATCCAATGTCTCCGCGTATGTGAAATTGTACTTTGCGTGGTAATAATTTCTTACGCTAAACTCATCGCGAAATGACTGCATGGCACACCAAACGTGGCAAAGCAATTTCGGGAATCTGGAGAGCCAGTATTCCGTGAATTTGTCAGGTAATTGACCCAGACTGGTTTGCGCTTCTATACTAAGTTCTCGGTAGTGATGTTTCTGGGAAAAACAACAGAGTGGAAATTAATTACGAGTTGATACAGGTAATTGAGGTCTAATGATAAATACCTTGTTCCTCAGTGCTCTAAGTAAATCGCGTAAACTATCGCCGCGATAACTTCGATACTTTCGAAGATCAGATGCAATTTCCGCGTCGATGAGTGCCCTCCAGTCGCCGTGCACAACACGATTACTGTCGGATTCTAAAGACATGAGTGCAGGACTATGAGGCAGGTCCTTTTCCACGCGATCGCTCACGTCCTAGAAAAATACGCACATCCTCGTCAATATTGCACACACACACACAGACAGACAGACAAAGACCTGGTGTCAGACATCGAAGTACCTGTAAAAATTCAAGAATCTGCACTGATTCCCAAAAAATAGGGTAATCATGGACGGCACTTGCAGGAGGACGTTTCGTTGGGTCATCCGCTATCATCGCTTGTATCAATGTTAAACCAAGTTGCCTGTCACTTTCGGACAGAGTCTGCAAGCCTGACAAATTACTTTCTCCACCTGAAATTCCCAAGTGATATAATTAGAATCGATTTTCGATAAGGTATCAATTGAGATCACGGAAATTCACAGAATCTCACAGAGAATATTCGCTTGTCGTCGTAACGGATCGCCAAACGGATGCTTTCCTTCTGAGAGGACGTAATAGAAAACGCATCCTAAGGAAAAGATATCCACGGCACAAGTCGTTCTATCTCCATTGAGCATTTCAGGAGCTATCCAACCATCGGTCCCTGTTACTCCAGACCTTCGCGAGAAAGATACTCGGCCTAATTGCAATTTCTTACACAGTCCAAAGTCAGATATCATCGCTCGAATTTCACCACGTGGACCAGGTGCCGATAATAGCACGTTGTGTGGCTTTATGTCTCTGTGTACTGCAAAATTTTAAATTACAGTGAAATCCAAAATTGCGATGTATTGTTAAATACGTGTATGTATCTTTTACCAATATCTAGAAAATGTAAATGTGCTAAGCCAGATGTAGCTTGTCGCAAGATATTCTTGACAGCTATCTTATCCCTATCATACCGGCCAGCAACATAATCTTGCAAGGTTGCTTCAGCTAATTCCAAAGCAATGTATCTAAACATTCTATCTTGTTCCGTACAAAAATATCGCACAACATTCGCGTGAGCATCGGATTCTCGCAATAAAGCTACCTCTCGATCGGCAAATGTAAAACAGTCTGGTAATAGACGTTTTACTGCGACTGATCGCCCATCGAATTCTCCTCTAAAAATATGACAATTGTTAAAATAGCGCATAACTTAGTAATCTTAAACGTAAGACTACTTACTTGTAAACAAATGTTCCTTCACAGCCTTTTCCTAAAACTTGGCTAGTATCAAAAGTAATTTTTCCAACTTTTACTAGCCCTTCACCTACGTCTTCCGCGGTAGTGAGACTCCTAAAACGACCGGAATCGCTAGTTCGACTGTTTTCTCGTGACCCCTATATAACAATGATTAACAATTATGTTTTCTTTCTTTTCTTTTCTTTCCTTCCCATTCATGTACATTTTCCCATACCTGTGATAGCTGTTGAAATTCTTTAAATTGTGCATTTAGATACCAAAACATTGCTATGATACATCCAACAAGAATAATAAGAGTTAATTTTAATCCTTTATTCTCTTGCTGATTGAGCCAATTTTTGCTTGCATTGTAGGCGGTTCTTATAGAAACAGTCCAATTGCTGCTTTTTTTGATTTCGCTTGATGTATTTAATTCAAGCGGATGATCACTAGAGTTGAAGTATTGCCAAGTTGGTACATAAATCACAGGATCCGAGCGGCCAGTGATCTGGAGAGGTTGTTGCGCGTGTATTTTATATTCTGCTGGTACTCTATAATGACCTGTGTGAGATTCATCGAATTATACGATTATGTTAGACACTTCTGTCAAATTCTGTCTTGACAATACGATCGAATTGATTCCTTACCTAAGGTAACAATACTCTTTTCAGACTTAAGACTTTGATAGTCGTTACTAACAGTTTCCACGTTACCGAGATATACGTGTTCACCGGGTAATGGTACGCTATTGTCGTTCTTTCTGTGTTGCGGAACAGAGAGCGGCCCTTCTAGCAACAAGTGGTCGGCATTGCTCGATATGGTCGCCGTTGCGGAATCCACGAGTGATGGCAATGCGTAAAGTCCGTGGCTGTGCTGGCCAATGTAGAGAGTAGGACTGAAGCAACAATTATCAGAGGATGTTGAGATCGAATTATTTGCCAGAAAATCGACTATTTTATATGGCGATTAAGCAAAATAGTATTTCTTACAACAATTGAATATCACTGGGTTTATTTGCGAAACGCTCGAGCAATAAATCGAGTGTATTGTCAGCAACACTGGTGAACGGAACTGTCACCAAGCCTTCCTTACTGACCATATAAACTGCAGTGACTGGACTTTCAATATCCAATTCCCATAAAACTACTCCTAATCGTCTATCTAACGTAACGACACGTCCCGTAGAACTCGTCGTGAAATGCACTAGTTCTGAAAATGTGCAATTAAAGATTAAGAGATAAGAAAGAGTTGTATTCTGTTTTTACGCAATGAAATTAATCGTGGTAAACAACTGACCATAATTATCTATTCTATCTGGTTCCATTTTGGTGGATGAGTAATCGTAAAAAGTAACATTCCATTTTCGATTTGTTCTTTTACTGTCTATCATGATAATATTGTATTCTGTGCGTCCAATAAACAGAGCATCCTGCACCTCGACAGGACAAGTATTCTCTGCTTTGTCAAAGCCTAGAAGTTGTTTTCTTCTACCGGTTCGGGGATCGACACTGAACCACGTGTCGATTTTTCTTCCGGTGTAAAGAATACCATCGCTACTCCTGCAAGGACTACTAGCCACCAATTGAGGAATAGTAAACGGTAGCTTTTTCAAAGCTTCGTTCTCCGTGCCAAAGAGATATAAGGAACCGTCCTTAGGATCTGGCAGAAACACTGGTCTGCAAGATATAGATACTACTTAGAAATCTAATTGCGATCAAGATCCAATTCGCAAATACATACATAGTGTTTCGTGTTAGATCGACCGGTACTTTGACAACGGGTTCTAAAAAAACATTTTATTCGTTTAACCATCGTCGAACATAGTCGAATAAGTTTACGAAGGCCAATGGCTTTACCATCAGTTTGTCGCCAGAGTATATCCCCTGTGCGCTGTCCTATTCCAATCAACGAGCCATCCAGAGTAGAGAACATCAGCAAGGGATCCTCTTGCTCGGATGCTAGTTCGGTATTATGTTTCTGGAATAAAAATCTATGAGGAACGCAGCCCACGTTTATCCTCCACAATGGTAAGAATATAGTTTACATACATCTTGCCGTGGATCTTCTGGTTTAGCGGTACAAAGTACCGCCAATAAAACAAAAAAAACTATCGACTTCATTCTCTCCTTGTGATTCTATCAGAATAACTGATCTAAAGAGTTCGAGTGTTCTCACTTGCCAAATAGTTTGTAGTTTGTTTCGAACAATTGACAATGCATTATTATCGCAAATGCAAGTGAACTTATAAAATCCATTTAAAGAAGCGCGCCAAGAAATTAGCCATCTTTATCGCGTCCCCGCTGTCGCATCTCTCCTTCTTTCTCATTCATCCTCGTTCACCATAATATTGTTTAATCCAAGCGAACAGTTCGAGATCGCGATATAAACACAAAGAATCGTTTTCTCTGCAACGAAGATTCCTATAATATCTTAAGAAGGCCGTGCTTCTCAAGCAAACCAGCTGGCTGGTGGGCCGATCATTTCGATGACGTATATCGTTATCAGAGGACATTCGATGATCTATTGGACTCCCGAACAGTCTCGAACGTATCCTCTCAACACGAATGTCACACTTTTAAAGATTTCCTTCCCAGAATCCATTTTCAACAAAAGTTGCCCTAGAGCAATTTATCCTGGTAGCAGGATCTGGCAATGTCAACCGCGTATTACGTTCCGTGTTTGTTGTGTGCATCGTTAGTGAGGATGCGCGTAATCCAGTACGTGGACACGTGGCTTGCGTGCGTTCGCGCGCGTCGATATTTTCCAGGTAGCATGCGCCGCACAAGTGTTGCTTCGGTTGATAAACGGTGCTGGATAGTCTCAGCACGAACAGAACAGTATTTTTTCCAATTTTCAGTGTAATAGTACGCACACAGCTCCGAATGTCTTTCGTACGCAGCCCTTGAACGTCAAGAATCACGGATACACGTGACACAGTTTACTGTCTGACGTAAAATGATTCGTATAAATTAATCGACGCCTCCTACTTCGCCACCCCGTATAACCGCGTTCTTTAGATGACAGAGGCGCCGTTATTGTACCGTCCAATGTCACTGTTTGATCCCAGAATTACTTGATTCTCTAAATTATTTTCTGAAATCAATTATGTTGCTGATTTTAATTCACGTTGTTCAATTTGCTTTCTTCCCGTTAATGATTCATCGACTCATGGCGGGGGAAGAAAAATGAGAAGCAGAACATTGTAGACAATAGCAACCTCGCTGATAGTAAAAAAGTATTTATATTAAGTGTAATAAATATAATATTAAATGTAATATTAGAGAATATATATAAATAAGCAGAATTTTACTGGATTTTTCTTTTATGGACGGAGGGTATAATTCATTGTGATTTTGAATCTGACGCCAAAAATACGAGCGATCGGATTGGGCCTGTGGTTCGTGTCGAAAATGTGGCGGTATTACCGCGTGGTAGAATCGCAGATCAGGGTGTACTGCGCAACCATTGTAAATCGAATAGCTTCGTCCAGTCTAGATAGTACATTGAGAAAAAAAAGTGTCGAGAGCAATTGTAAATCGAAAAATGAAGATACGTTGTTTTTCCGTGTGTATTATCACGTGCAGGAAAAAGAAATCTTGTCAAAAGAATAGATAAAAGAAAAGATTCAATAGAATGAATCGCTTCATATATCAGTTGTATGCGTAGATGCGTGTATGTGTTCATTCCATTAAATAATCGCATTCCTTGCTGTTCTTGTTAGTGTTTTCTTCTTCGTGCTTGTATTTCCTGTGGTTTTGGAGGTTTAGTGATCTTACTGTGTATTATTGCGATCTAACTTGGCATCCAGGGTGTCGAAGCGGAATGTTTTACTCGTTTTCCGAGAAACGACGAGGAATTATGTACCTGTGTATCAATTGGACGCTTCTTCAATATGGCTTGACGCGATTTCAGACGCCGTTCATCAATGATGGGTTAAATTTTAGGTAACGTATACAATTTACTTATGTTTTACAATTTTGGAGTATTACGATCTTTCGATTTAAACCACGTTGTTGAAACGGAGTGGAAATATACATTTCTTTTAAACTTTAGTTTTCAAAGTTCTGACGAAAATTTCGCAAAACCACTGCCTAACCATTATTTCTCGTTTATGTAGAATCTTTATTTATACGTTGCATAGAAACTATATAATATTATTAGGAAATTTGATGAAATTTGTGTGAAATGATTAATTTACCTATACTAAAAATTCTTTAATTTTATTATAGCCCAATGGTGATTGGAATACATAGAAGTTAATAAGAAGGATACAGGAATAGATAGTCTGTCTGGATTACTCATCTTTCCATGCAAATTCAAGAGAATGCCGCAACCTTCAATAACAAATTCCCACAATTATTTGCACAAAATATTTCATTTCCAAATCCAATACACAAAAATGAAGCTCAAACTTTGCACAACAATGTACCTCTTGTAACAGGAGCCTTTAATTCCGGATATAATTTATTTGTACCTCCAATGGCTCCTCACAATCAGACCAACAATGTTCCCTTATACCAGAGCAATCCAGTTAATGTTTCTACATTTCCCACTTATATTCCGCCTATTGGTGTATTTTGGGATATTGAGAATTGCAGAGTAAGTATCGGTATCATTGTAATCACGTACGAGTTTAATAAAACATATATTTTTCAAGATTAAATCATTTTATAGGTTCCGTCTGGAAGATCCGCTTTGGCAGCAGTACAACTAATTAGGAATACATTTTTTAGTCGATATAAGGAAACTGAATTTATCGTTGTGTGCGATGTCCAAAAAGAGAATCACTATATGGTCGAAGAATTAAACGATGCTCAGGTATATATTCCAAATATTAAGATTACGTAAAAGACAGTAAAATATTTATGAAACGAACTCAATTATATATTTTTTAAATCAGGTTAATTTGATACACGTCGCTTCGAAGTGTAAAAATGCAGCCGATGTAAAATTAAAACAATGCATCAGAAGATTCGCCGATATTCACAATAGTCCAGCAGCTATAATTTTAATATCGAACGATATTAATTTTGCAGCAGATTTGAGCGATATACGCTATAGGAAAAAGTTTCGTGTTATTTTGTTACACGGAACTCACCCTTCAAAAGCATTAATATCGTGTGCGGACGAACACTATAACTTTTGGAAGTTAATGGAATCGCTCCCTTTTAGAAAATTTGAGGTAAAGAGAGATTTCTTATATCTTTTCACTACAGCTTCTTTTTTTTTTTATCCAACAAGTATAAAATTTTATATTTGGTACAAGCAAACACGCAATTTTGCCACAGCTAATATAACTTTTAACGTTTCGGTCATTTTTCATTTTCACATGTACGAACCTAATAAAAAATTTGACAAATCACATTTACGGAAATTAATTTTGACATTTTGTATTTGTTTTATTGTTCACGATTGTCTATATGTGTATGTGTTTATGTCAAAATGTGTCAAGTTGTTAATAGAAACTTGCCTTTCAAAATAACTCCTTTTTTTTTGTATTTTAAATGACTACTATAAATTACCTATTGTTTGCTCTAACAACAATCTATCATTAAACATATACGTTGTATCGTACGTTTTGTGACTGTTCCATAATTTTCAGGTTCTTGTATTCTCCGACCTTATCATTAGTAATCTTCCCCAGGACCAAACTACAGAAATTGTTCGGCGTCATCTTAAGCAAATTCTAAAAAACTATAATGGACGTGTACTTAACATCAATTCAAATACTGCAATAGTGCGGTTTAATTCAATGAATTTTGCATTGAGGTACATATTTTTCTATTAATCTGTCGAAGAACGTAATGTGTCTTACATATTTAGTTTCATTGTCATTTTGAGTTCTATCGGACAGTATATGATTTGATTTTAAATATCCCGCGTGTCAAAGCAAGATGTCGATAGTTTGTATTTGTATACATTTGGCTAGATTAGTGTTTACAAAAAAAAGGGGGAGGGAGTATAATAGAGCAATGGACTTACAATAGAGTTTCTCGCACATAAATAAGAATTTAAACTAGAAACGACAGTGTAACGAACGCGTTATCCGGGGGAAGACCGTGTCGTGCGTATGATTAATATAATATATTCGATATTGGGTGTATATAAGTTTAAACAATTCCCGTGAAGAAATTTGTGCCATATATTGTTATTATTTATTATTTATTTATGTGTTGTAATATATTCTTCGTGAATTTCACTGGTTCAATCTAATGGTAGCTTTTACATTCGAGGTAAGCGTAATGGATGAATATTATCGTGAATGTCTGCTGAAGAAGTTATTTGCAACTAAAAAGACTTAATTTGAGATATAAACTATTCTTTGTAGAAAGTATCTAATAGTTCAACTGAAACTTTATTATATATACAAATTTTTATACTGATTCCTTTAAATATGTCCTACAAGGTCATTTGTTCCGAAACTTAATTGTGTTATACATCTTAGTTATCTTACTCAAACAATAACTCTATTTTTTTTTTTTTATAGAGCTCAGAAACGGATAGATGGAGAATTTGTCCTTGGGTCGAAAGTTTCCGTAAAGTTCCTCGCGGGGAACGAAACTTCGCCTGAGGAAATCGAAGGTAAAATCTAGAATATTTTGAATGAGTCAACTGCCAATTATATCAATTTTCCAGTAGCTTTTATTCAAATTTTTATATCCGATCGATTCGAAATATTTAGATCAAGTTTATACTTAGGTAGTGTATAAGCTAATACAATGTGTGTATATTATATGTGTATACCATCGATATATAAAATGTATGTTTTTGGTTTTAAAGGTGGTAGCGTAAGTACAAACGAAACAGAAGGCAAAATTCAACTTGTAGCTGAGCCTTGTAACCAAATGTATGGTGCAAGTGCTTCCATAGCGGGTGGAAGACCCCTTCCAATGCAACATTACGCATCTTCTTCATCGATAATTGGACCATATTCAGGATGGGGAAATCATTGTGCGCCTTTAACTGCACCACCCGGGTAATTATCAGTTTCTATTAGAAATAGAATAACTTAATAGTATAATAAACTCCTGAATTTTAATGATGAGACACCGAGAAAGAGCTCTTGAGTCACGAGTAGACTTAAGCTTTGTCCTCATTGATTCGAGCTATGAGATTTAAGCTTTGATCTTATCTGAGATTATACAATATCGCTTGAAATTGTTACATTCTTATATTTCACATAATTAATACATTCTCAATTTTCTTTTTCTCTTAGCATGATTCAGCCACATCCAATTTTTATTGGAAGGCCATATGCGAATAACGGTAATGCATCGTTCGATCGATCGTACAATGAACTTGCGAAAATACAGTCACCAGCTTTTCGGCCGGTGCCAGCTTCTCAGCAATGTCAGCTATGGGAGGAGCAATATAAGGTACTTATTATCTTTTAAACAAATTCTTTATAATATTTATATTCAAGAGAATATTTGTATAACAATATATAATATGTTTATTTGAAGATTGAGAAGACAAAAGTGCTGACAAAGAGAATCCATATCCCGCAGGTTCGGGATACGACAGTTAACAATGTAACTGGTCCTCGGACTCCTGAAGGATTACGGCGTACCAGAGGAACTAATAATCCTCTTGTTCAACCAACCGAATGGACAGGACCACAGAGGCAATCGTATTATCCAGTAAATCCTCCTCCATCAATTTACAATGGAAATGGTTCGTAAATATTATATTGAATTTAATATGTTATCGCGAAATAAAAATATTTATTAATCGTTGTTATTTAACGAATGGATAGCAACGCACAATCAGCCCAGCTCTTTTAAACGCCGGAGCGTGTCGCCAATGTGCGATGTACAATTACGAGATCGAGCTCAGTGGAACAGTCAGGTGATTATATATATATATATATATAGATATATATATATATATATCAAATTTCCTTGTTTATAATAGTTCAAACACTTTACTTATTGTTTTCGTTCTTCGTAGAATCAACAGACAGTATCGTTGCTATACCAGCCAAACCTTGTACCAGTATCCGTCAACAGTCGAACACCGTCTCCGTATGATAATAATAGTTCACTACAAAGTATAAGTAATCAAAATACTCGCACTTCACCTTACCAACCAAGTGAGGCCGAAAACGAAGAAGTCGAGGTACGTGTTGAAAATGAATCATCACTCGATTTTGATCGATTTCGTATATATTTTCATGATGAATTATTCTTATTCAGAAATTGTTCAATCCTATCAATCATCATAATGGATCAAATTCGGGAAACGAGACGTATACACCAATCGAATTACAAGTGACCAATTTAGACCAAAGTATTAATCCAAAAAAAATGAGACACATGCTAGCTTCTATATTCTTAGAATACGTGATGGTATGTCTTTGTTTAATTATATTAATTGAAGATACTGGGAATCAGTGATTTTTTTTTTCTTCTTTTTTAATTAACATTCCACTCTATGTTACAGGTATTAACCGTATCTGTTTTTATGCAATCTGACGGTAATTTTGCCGCGAGTGTTAAAGTACCTTCGCTGTCAGATGCGCAATATGCGATCTCAAAATTACATCGGCGTAAAGTAGGATATAAACGTATTTTAATATCGTACGCTCACACTGGTAGAGCAAGTCCCCAAGTAATTCGTGCACAAATCGTAATGCTTTTACAAGAAGTACCGGGTCATAAACTTCCATTGTTCAAATTTCGTGAGATGTATGAAAGCCGATTTATGATCTCCATTAGTGTCTCCGAATTATATAAAATGAAAGATGTTTGCATAGTAACGGAAGATCCAGGTGGTAGAATGGTTTCATTGAATCCAGATCACAGAAATACACCATCGCCTTGCTTCAACAATACGTCTCAAGTACGTAACATTTATTAAGTTTTTATACTTCGAATATAAAAGTTAATTATTAATTACTCATTTTGAATAATCGTTATTAATCATGAATAAAAGCTATTCGAAATTTTTACTTGATCATAAATGATGACATATCATGCCGAGTCTTAGCTTTTCCAGTAACGATTGAACTATTTCTTTTGATACTGTTGAGAAGCAGTGACTACTTGCAGCGATACACGAATTAACTGATTATTTTTCCTTGAATTGCTATAGCTAGGATATATGATGATGATTATAAGTATTAATAGATCGTATAATTTTGTTTAGGATGAACAAGTTGAGTTACCGTATTGTGCAATTCACATGGTTAAACCATGGTCCGATAAAGGATGGGCAGAACAAAAAGTCGCATCGTTACCAAACGTAAAAGTATCCTTGAAACTTCTTGATTCTCGAATACATCAATTATTAACCACGCATAATGGAAGTCTACCTTTACCAAGGTACATTTAAATTACAGAGAATATTTCAAATACACACACATATATATATATATATATATATATATATATATATATATATATATATACATAGTTATCAATATCAAAACAGTTTATTCTAATTTATAATATGCGTTTCAGTTTGCCGAACTGTTACGACGCCGAGTTCAAAGAGAAATTACAAGTTGATGAAAATGGAGTACCTTTAGAACATTTAGTTTCGTGTTTATCGTGCGTCGATCTAAAACAAGGTATTGGGAGTGTGAAATACCTCGTTTGGACCGGAAACAAAACTCACGAAATCTCACACGAAGGTACGTTTCGAATATCAATTTCCTTTTAATTTCAATAACAATATTTGTGAAAGATTTCTTTTCTCAGAATTATAAAATTGTCTGTTTCAGACAATAAATGTGTCAGTCCTTCGCTTGCAAATCAATTAGCGTTATTTAGTCGGGAATTAGTTGATCTTCTTAAAACAGCACCGCATTGTCAATTACCATTCAATCGATTTATACCAGCTTATCATCATCATTTCGGAAGACAGTGCAGAGTAGCCGATTATGGATTCACAAAATTGATTGACTTATTAGAAGCACTCACGCACACTGTTCAAGTACGTTGTAATTACAATAGTTTTCTCTTTTGAGATTTTTCATTTCAACGGTTCGAAGCTTCTAGATACTTAACGCAATATACAAAATGAAATCTATTATTCTTATTGTCGTTTTAGGTGATGGGTGAAGGTAGCAATCGAGTGGTAACGTTATCACATCGAGCACAAGTTCGTCGTTTCACATCAGACTTATTGAGAGTCTTGAAATCAAAAGCCAGCAAACAAGTAGCACTCTCCGAGTTTCCGAACGTTTATGCGAGAGTAATAGGTAAACAAAAGTTGATTGAACACGAATTTTCAAATATTCTATTTCTATCTATAGATCAAATATATACTATTTTATTATCGTCTCATAGATTTAACTTATTATAATTTTTTAGCTAAACCGTGGGACATCGTTGATTACGGGGTTTGCGAAATCGATGATATATTGAGTGAAGTGTCCGAAAACACGGTAGTCGTTACTAATATCAATGGAGGCGATAGAATGATAGCTATCCCGAAACGTGAACAAACTGCTAAAGAGATCGAGCGAACAAAAGAATTTGCAGTTGAAGTAAGTACAATAAGAATTAAATTGTTGTAATACAATACTTGTATTATGGTCATAAAATATCGGCTATCAATTGATTATTTTTAGGTCGTTGAATTATTACGACATGCACCACAATGTAGAATGCTTTTTAATAAATTTGTCCCATCTTACCACCATCATTTCGGTCATCAATGCCGCGTATCTGATTACGGTTTCACAAAGCTGATCGAACTATTCGAGGCAATTCCGGATGTGGTTAAAATTGAAGATGATAACTGTGGAGAAAGAATAATCTCGTTAACGGAGAAAGAAGGTCTACGTGTTCTCTCTGAACAAATAACAAAATTGATTATGCGTTCGAGAGGGTGTCTTCCTCTTTTAAACATTGCTCAAGCTTTCGTACTTGAATTTGGTTATGCCATGAAACCTGAATTGTTCGGATGCTCGTCCATACTGCAAATTATACAAAAACTCAAAGATTCTGTGAAGGTAATATATTTATTACTGTAATAGAAAAAGAGAAGAAAAAAACGACTTTTTTTAATCATCATTCTCATATAATTTTATTTATTTATATTTTCCAGCTGATAGATACAGCTACTGGAATGTCAGTTGTGACCGTAGACAAATTTCATGTGCAACAATTAACCCTGCAATGTAGACGAGTACTAATGGATCAGCAACAACGTAAAATGTCCGTAAAACAGTTTCAGCAAGTTTATTCGCAACATTACTCAAAATCGTGTAACATTGATGAACTTAAGCAAAATCTTTCAAGCGTTGTACGTGTAAGTAAAAAAAAAAGTGTTTTGCAAGATATATGTTAAATACTTGAAGAATATATTCAATTTGTCTAATTGTTATATATTTAGTTCACAGTTGCAAAAGATGAAGAATTCATAGAATTGACACCTTTGCACAATTTTGCTTGTGATTTGTATCGCGTTATGATGAATCATAATGGGAGTATTAAACTCTCACAATTCGAGGCTGCGTATCAGTCTATTATAGGATCTTCGTGCAAACCGTCCCAATATGGATTTTCGACAATCTTCGCATTAATGCAAGCTCTGCCCTGTACCGTGTCAATTAAAGTATCAAAAGGAAAAAGGAACGTTGTATATCTTAATAAGAAACTAACTGGTACGTATGAAATGATACAATTTTCAAATAGTTATAAACAACTTTCTGCTGAAGTAAAAAGTTTTATAAATACTTTCTCAAATGCAGATAAACAGATATATCACGAAAGAAATACAAATTCTAATAGTTTCGATTTATTTTTATAAAATTTCATCTTTTTATCAAATGATGCTACATTATTTTCTTCAAGAGTAATTGAAAAAAGAAAAATATATATTTATTTAATCATTTATTTTTTTTTTTAGCTGTAGGTATACCACTTCCGGCGAAGTATACAGGCACTTCGTCGTCTTATCGCGATACGGACTCCAGTAACGAATCATTTGAAAGCGATTCATCGTTACGCATAAATACAATTAGTAATTCATCTACTATCGAAGAGAAAGATAAAGTTCCAAGCCAACAGTTGGAACGACATAATTCTTGGAGTCAATCGGAAGAAACAAGTTTATGGTTGAAAGAACGCAATTGGGAATCATCGAAATCCGAAGATGTACCTACAAATTGGAGTTTACCAGATATGTGTCGCGAAAGCTTCTTAAAGCACTTGATACCGACATCAGTATTGCAGCATGGATTTCCACCACCTCCTCCGAAACCAGATTCTCCACCAGAGGTAAACATTATTTCCCAATCGATTCTTTATTCGGATTATTCAACTCTCGACTCTCTGATTTATATATAATTTTTCTCAATTTTTTTTTGCATATAATTATATGAAATTTTCACATAATTATCAAATTAATTAAATCAATTAATTAAATCATAATTAATCAAAAAACTTACATTTTCAGGGTACCGCTAGTAAGGATGAATGGGAATCTTCTGTTTGGACAACACCCAAGAAGTTTACGTATCCGCAAGATGTACATGCGACTAGTGTTAAAGTTCCACCATTAACTTTACCTGCTTCTTGGAATCTAATAGTTTCCGATAACAGTACAGCGAATTTACTTTCGCCAACGAAAAATCTATTACCTGCGGCTGCTAATCCACTTAATCCACGCAGTTCCCCATTCTTTTCCGCAAATCGAAGTTTAGTAGTTGCGCCACATCCATCGGAATTACCGCTTCCATCGCTCGCGTTAACACCAAAGAAGAGTCATGTTTCGGAGAGTATTGGATTTCCTGAGGATGTAACGGAGAAATCGGAAATATCT
This sequence comes from Trypoxylon attenuatum, assembly GCA_963989405.1. NCBI lineage: Eukaryota > Metazoa > Arthropoda > Insecta > Hymenoptera > Crabronidae > Trypoxylon > Trypoxylon attenuatum. The sequence goes on along the minus strand of OZ022493.1, from coordinate 10,801,345 downwards.
TCCAGTGTTACGTTGAAGGAAACAAATGCAGAGAACGGTAACAGTGATGCTAAAACTAATGGAAAAGATGAAACTGAGAAACGTATCCCGGTAAAAGCTTGTACGTATCGTTAATTGATATTAATCAATTATTTGTGTAGTTATAATAGAAATTTTTTTTTTTCAACCAGTTAAAATTATTGTTTCTTTTTTCCTTTCAGCATTTCCAGGAAAGCGACGATTGGCAGCGCAGTTTAGTCAACCAATTGAATCGTGAAGACTCGAGAGTGATAGGAGACATACGAATATATCAGGCCTATCGTAATATTAAAAGACAATATAGTAAAATTTAATGGTACCCGGTTTATAGCATTAGACTCTGCATCACAACTGATTTCAAAAATACCTATACATTATCTCTCGGATGGTAGGTACTTTTTTCTTAAATAATCTCTCAAAGAAAAAACCAAAAAAAAAAACAAACAATAAAGCCTGATATATCGTAACGTGAATTCAGTAAGCTTGAGTCATGTAAAATTTTATTTTCACATATTCTGAAAATATGTATACGCTATACAACTGCAGTTTTTCGGTTCCAAAGTGTACGCATATGTGCATTCAAAGTTCAAATAGCCTTTCCGATACTGTGATATAGGGTAGAAATGAAGTGTATGTGGTATTATATGATGATACGAAAATCAGTTCAAAAAGAAACAAAAAAAAGAAAGTGGCAAATATGCACAGTTCTTCTAGGTTTACACTGAACCGTGTTTAATTTAATTAATAGTGTGATACGCCTACAAACGTTACAAAACGGCTGTTACGCAATTATTTCTACTTTTTATATTTATAATGAAAAAGGCGTATTATACCTCGAAATATTTGTTTTTCTGATTGGTCATATATTGTTTTATTTAATACAAGGGATTTAGTTCATACTGTCTCACAATGAATTATTAATACGAAAAAAAGTTGCATTTTGTGATCGTATTATATACATTCGAGTACTGTGTACGATTAATGTTTAAGCCATAAATCGATTGCAACTCATTTTCGATGATCATCGATCTACTAATTCTTATTTATGAATTCTTCGCTGTTATTTACACTGTACTTCTTTCCATCGCTATCGGTACATCCATATTTTTCTTTTTTCTTTTTTTTATAATCGAATGTGTAATTTTATATTGCATCATGAGTGAATGCGTTTCCGAATTTTGATAAGAATCCTTGTAGATTATGTTCGAGTCTTTATTGTATGATGTCGTAAATGTCATACGAATTTCCGCGAGGGAGAAACGTTTTTATCAATGAAAACACTTGTCGTATTTAATAATGTAGGTATTATTAAGTAATTCGATTTCATGGATATTATATATACATATACACGAAATAATGGATTTACGGTAATGCGAAATTTTAATGGATGTAAAATTTTAATCAATTTTAATTAGTGGAAATTCTTTAAATTATAAGTACAGCTTATTCTAATTTTTAATAAATTATGTTTATTCTTTTATCAAAACGTGCGTAGATTTCGATTTTGATACTCGATTTCGAGTTTGCCACTCGTTAAAAGAAAATATTATAGGCGGTATGTTAAAAGTACTATATTTAAGTTCATAATTGAACATCGTAGTAGGTATATCCAGATGTGATGCGACTAAATTTTCAAAGTGTTTATACTCTTTTTTTTCTTTTTTCTTTTATATTGGATTATTAAAAACTACGCGAATGTTCACGATCTCTCATTTTAATTTTATTGCCAGGGATAATTTTTATTGCGTCCAAATGCGTGTACATTAATGGAACCATAAAAAAACTTTTATGGATCTTGAATTCTGGCTCGTTGTGTAATCATATCACGTTGTATTTAATGCAAGAAATTATAACGGATGAGTCTAAAATAGAAACAACAGTTTCGATGAAAAACTTAAAATTTCTTCTGTCACCCGATGATCCTGTATCTATTGAAACATTCTAAGGGATACTTAGACTACGTCTATTCTGTTGCTGGATACATCACTGTTGCGTTATGTAAACAACTTGATGCACAGCTTAGCTGCAACTGTGGTAACTTAGTTTTATTAAATTAACGATATACAGACTCTGTACAAAGTCGTTTGATGCAAAGTCATCATTCATTTCTTAAATTGATGTTTTACACTTTGCGTTATTCATTATCTACAGTATACAACAGAAAATTGTTAGATTTGGTTCTTCATTCCAGTACCTACTGGCCCGTGACGCCTTTCCCATATCATACGATGCTTCTGTTTCATGTATGCATATTTTACGTGCATATAAATACCCATTTCACCGTCTAAAATAAAACATCGACAAGGTTAAAATTAAATAATTAATAAAATAATATTCCAGATTAATTTTCTCTTTTTCACGAATCTAAATGTATGAACTGTTACATTTCATGAACCAGGCATCGGCGGCTTTCTCGTACTCCTTATAAATTTCTGTACAGAACTGTTCGCGATCTTCTCCATGATCCCACGCACATTGCTCGTACCGTTTTCTTAGAATCGATAGAATCTGATCGTCGACTAATCTGAAATAAAAAGGAATCTTGTACATTTGAGACAAATATAAATGTCAAACGATAGTAGTAGATTGAATTATTACGTTTCACGCTATCGCCTATCTTGTGGGTACGTTACGCTAAGGCAATAGTTTCAAAGATTTAAATAACGATATAAAATATTGCCTCTGTGTGCAAACATTCAACAAAATTGATTAAAAGAATATTGGAAAAATTTGTAGAAGAAGCGTAATATGCAATTAAACTAGGTAACATCATTCAACATTGTATTCTTTCAAAACAGTAATGTCAGTGAGAAATCTTACTTATCGCGTTGATATTGAGCGTTTGCTTCAAATACACAAAGTTCATCGTCGGTGTAGCATTCGTCAATGGTTGGCACACGACGAAATTTTTGATGATAGTATGGATAATGCTGTTGATTCGGTTCAACGAATTTTTCTGTAACGAAAGTTCAATTTTTACTCTCGTCATACTGTACGACGTGGGTATTCCATTATACCCTACTTCACAACAATATAACCAAGTCTTATTAGATAATACCTCGAACGAAGGTAACAGGAGTGTCTAACACATAATGAACAGCATTCACAAATCGCATGACAAAATTATCGTCGCTTGCCATGATTTTTCCCTTTGACACCGATCAACACCCTACTAGGAATTAAAAAGAGTATTCTCTTAATAAATTCTCGATCAAGATCATCAGCTACATCACACCATCGCACGAATGCCTCGTAACACACACTGACACACACGCATAAAGGCACTATATACTGTACTATACAGTCTAGTGCTACATAGTACTGTAAAAGAGAATGAAAGATAGAAAAAATACTCAACAATATCACACGAGCACTTCCAGGGTTTCGATTCCTTTAATTTGACATTTTTCAATTGCAATAATATAAGGTATTTAACGGTATCTAATGACTAAAAGGCTGGATATTACCTTTGGAAACCCAAAATTTTGTTTGGTACAAAAATTGGAACAATTTTGAGATGGAAGCGCCCTCTAAAGTATATTCTTCCAAATTATTGATTAAGTAACGTTTCCATTTTACTTACAGCCGATAAAACAACATGAGACAATACCAACTGAGTGTGAGTTCAAAAAAGGAACTAGTAAGGACCAATCAGAATCCAGTTTAGCTTGAAGAATCAGGAATACCACAATGACGCATAAACCAAGCACCATTTTTTTATATCTGGTATTTTTACTATCTAAGATTGCCCAACCTGGTACTACCTCATATAAAACGATGCACAGTGCTCGAATCCTCCATTTTCTCCGAGGATTGGACGATGGTGAGTACATAGAGTATTGTGGAAAATCCGAAATTATCTTTTCAATCTTTATACACGTGACTCTGAATACTAAATAATTGCACTTACCTATCTTCAATGCAAATTTACTAATTGTTATTATACCTTCAATTTCTTGTTTATGTATTTATTTCAATAGTTTAATCTGAACAGATTTAACCAGAGTTGAAACAGAATCCCATCTTTGTATTTTGAGCCACGTGTTTAGATTTTCTTTTATTTAACCGTATGATGATTTAGATATATTAATGTTTATGGTTTAAACTGAATAACCCATGAAGAAAGTATTCTAGGGCGGTCTGACGATTAATATTTCGAATCAATATTTTATCGTAGATTTCTCGATTTCCGTTTACATGAGCTTTTATATTTCAGTCTCACAGAAAGTTCAGTGCACCCCGTCATGGGTCCATGGGATTCTATCCCAAAAAGAGGTCCCAGAGGCATCGTGGTAAAGTTAAGGCTTTCCCAAAAGACGACCCAAATAAGCCAGTTCACTTAACGGCTTTTGTCGGTTACAAAGCCGGTATGACTCACGTTGTTCGGGAAGCAGATCGTCCAGGATCAAGTAAGTGCACTATCTATATGTATTTTACACGTTTATCCAATTTTACGACTTTCACATTAAATATTCCATCCAAGACGAAACTGAAAACTATTATTAAACAATTCTGATTTTATCCTATAATATGGTCTTTGTTTTCATGTACCATGTGATTTATTTCTAAACTATATTCTTAAAACAAATATTTTATTATTACGATTCATTAACTAGATATTTATTAACATGGTATTGACCAGATTTTTATATCTTTCATTGATTTATGCAAAAGTCACATATCATAAGATACGTTAGAACCGACGCCAGAATCACAATCTGATAGACACTCCAGTGTCGGTCGATTGTGATCGCGGTCCAAGAGCTGCTTGATATTGTGCAGTATGGTCTTAACCGCGGTGTCGAATAATAACTCTGTGTTACTACATTGTAGCAAACACGGAGGCATGGCATATTCCATAAACTCTTTGTAGCCCATTGGGCAATGACCACTGAGACAAACCATGTCCGGCACAGTTCTTTTAGATTTCTTTAATTATATTTCTTGCACAATTTTACTATTGATTTTTAATTCATTTTTTCCTACGACTTTCAGAGGTGAACAAGAAGGAAATCGTAGAAGCAGTTACGATTTTGGAAACACCGCCAATGATTGTCGTTGGCGTAGTTGGTTATATCGAAACCCCGCATGGTTTGCGTGCGCTAACAACTGTTTGGGCAGAACACTTGTCGGAAGACTGCCGCAGACGATTTTACAAGAACTGGTAAGATAGTACATAAATATTATGCTTAAAATATATTCTTTATTTTTATTTGGAAAATTTCACTAAACTCTGCGAAAAAAGCTCTCCGCTCAGAATGATGAGAGCAATCGGTTGAATATAGCCGCAGAGAAACATTCTTTGAAAGGCTGATTCAATAAATGTGTCTAGTCTCCGCTCGTATCATGAAGAGACTAGCACGTTGCAGATGACGCTTGGTGTAATTTATACAGAAAAAGACGGGCATTGCAATTGCTTTTCTCCAGGTATAAGAGTAAGAAGAAGGCATTTACAAAGGCTTCCAAAAAATGGCAAGACGATCTTGGTCGCAAGTCCATCGAAAAGGATCTTAAAAAGATCATTAAATACTGCAAAGTTGTCCGAGTTATCGCTCACACTCAGGTAAATTTTTCCATAGTCCATATATTACAATTGCCCGGTTTAAAAAAAAATGAAGAAAAAAGTGTAACATAACTTTGTTCTGTGGAAAATCAGATGAAACTGTTGAGACAACGACAGAAGAAAGCCCATATTATGGAAATCCAGTTGAATGGTGGTACAATCGAGCAAAAAGTTCAATGGGCACGAGAACACTTGGAAAAGCCCGTTCCGGTTAATAATGTATTCGCTCCTGACGAGATGATTGATGTCATCGGTGTCACTAAAGGAAAGGGTTTCAAAGGTATGTATATTTCCTTATTACTTCTTCTTTTTTTTTTTCTCGTACCATTGCTTTTTGAGAAACTATACTTTGGACTATATGATGAAAACGCATGATGTGCCTTGTCTGATTATCTTGAGGATAACACATGCTGCCTTCCTACTGAAGTCCTTTTAATAACCATTACTGCATGTTAACGTTACTGGAATGTTCAATTCTATATTAGCTACAATTTAAGTTCAATTTTGCACACACGGAGATATTTAGAAACATTTTTCCTTATATATAGGTGTAACATCGCGTTGGCATACAAAGAAACTGCCACGTAAGACACACAAGGGTCTCAGGAAGGTTGCTTGTATCGGAGCTTGGCATCCGAGTCGCGTATCCTTCACTGTCGCTCGCGCTGGTCAAAAAGGATACCATCATCGAACGGAAATGAATAAGAAAATCTATAGGATTGGACAGGGCATCCACACTAAAGATGGAAAGGTAAATGTGATATATTTTCTTTCTTTTTTTTTTAAGGATATTAGAAGCCCCTTCCCCATTGGTGTTGTTTTGTAACGCACTGAGTCATTAAAAGGGGCTATAGTAATGCTTGTACATAGTACCCCATGAATGTAATTCTCTTTCTTTGGGTCTCCATTCAAGCGACAATTATCTTATAGTACCACTAGTTTGAACCATACCGGAATTCGCAAACAAGCAACAGTTCATAAATATGAAATTTATTTATGATAATATCATACGATCATCATATAATAATTGAATTTCTTATGTTATAAATGATTCAATTATTTTAGATCGTCAAAAACAATGCTTCGACTGAATATGATTTAACCGAGAAAACTATCACTCCTATGGGTGGTTTCCCGCATTATGGTGAAGTTAACAACGACTTCATCATGCTTAAGGGATGCTGTATGGGCCCGAAGAAACGTGTCATCACTCTGCGTAAGGTAAGATGATAATCCTGATCCTTTATTTGTATGTTTTGGGAGATAATTAAGCTTATGATGATAATATACGAGCCAAAAATCACTTATGAATCACATTGATCTTTAATGATAGGACTGACGCTTTAACACAATTTAAGAAGTTTTCTTATTCTGAGGGTAATTGTGATGAACATGTCATTTTTTGTTTGTAGTCCCTGTTGGTACACACCAAACGAGCTGCTTTGGAGAAGATCAATCTCAAGTTTATTGATACTAGCTCGAAGTTTGGCCACGGTCGCTTCCAGACAGCCGAAGACAAGGCTTCTTTCATGGGTCAACTCAAGAAGCATCGCGTCCGCGAGGAACAGGCGCAAGCCACAACCGCGGCACCCACTGCCGCTGCTGCACAGTAATTATTTTACTGTACTCATGGCGGATAATAAAAAATCAAACAGAATATTTGTTGTACTTCTTTATACACAGATCCAAAAAAAAATGAATCTAGTTTTGTAAATTTAAGCGTTCAAATTTGGAAACTGAGCACAGTTTCAAACTACATTAATTAAACAAGGATAATCTTTGTAACATTGGATATGTTACGTAAAATATTAAATCAATATGAATCATTTTATTACAATGTCACCTTAATATGTTTAGCTCGTGTCTTGAGTCAAATTGTGCAACTTTTTATATTGAGAACTTAGCAGGTTACAATTTGACTTCGAGATATTCGATAAACGAGAAAAAATCACGTCAATTTTTCCGGATTATATTTGCAAGAAAGATTAATTATATTCGATAGAAATATAGCGGAAGAGATTTTCGAAAAAATTTGGTAACATGAGTTCACGGCTGGTAATACCCCACCTCTAAAAAGTGCAGTTCAGAAGTCGACAAGTAGTGTCCTCGCGTCTACCACCATTTTGCGATTGGTAAATAGGCGCGCCATTCGTGGTCCGAGGATCGCGGAAGATCCTCATCTTGACCAAAGACTATATCAATCCTTACTGAATGATTGGTCGAGTGATCGAGAACCGTGTAGCTTTGGTTCGTTTCATTGAGAGTGCATTGAGACACTCGACCCTCGAATCGCTCATTCGACACGGAAGCCGTCTCTACGTATTTGCTATATATATACGTGTGCTACAAATTTTTCTGCCTTACCATAGCGAACAGTGACTCATAAATACACGGTAATGACATTTGTGTCAGACGCGTGCGATACTTGCATACGTTGTTTCACCTGCTAGCATTTTGCTCAAGGTCTCTCTTATTTATATGCTCCCGAAAAAGTTTCTCTTCATCTATTCGATACGCACCACGTCGTTTTCGTGGTGTGAAGTGTTCGCATCGCCAAACGACAATTATACATACACTCCGATCGATCGTGGCCTTTATTTACGACGGAACTGCTTTTAAAGCAGCTTTCTTCCCACGTAAGTCAAACTAGCTTTTGATTTTCGGTTATGTCTTTCAGATTCACTCCACTTTGACCCTGAATATTTTGCACTTGACATCTTGACACCCTGTTTCTTTTGAATCTTTTATAATTTTCAAATACTTCCTTGTTTTTGTTAATGTGAATCTTTCGTATAGCTTTGTCGGTGACAAACTAGTCCTCCTAGGTTAGATCAAAATGATACACTTGTTATCGATGCTAACGAGCTACACTTTGATATCTTGATTTTCATTTTCAATGAAGCGTAGCTTTCACTGTGTACTTTGTCGCGCATTACGTTTCACATCCCGGAATTCCACGAAAATTGGAAAACTAACGTCGAAAGTTGATTTAGCATTCTGTGTTTTACTTGCTCCGTTTTTCTAACTTAAAAAGATGTTACTCGTTTAGAGGATTCTTGATTCGATTATTTCGTTTTCTGGCTTCCATAGAATGTCGATGAACCATCAGTAGAACAAAACCGAATATTGCCTTGGTTTGTCCTCCAAGTGACGCGTTAAAAAGAATTTGGTACTATCCAAACTCGTTTAAAATGATGGAACTGGATCCTCCAATTTTTTCGTCACAAGCAGACGAAGTTCAGTATTGGATGAAGGTTGCACGTGAGATGCATCAAAGGTAAATACAATTCGTTACGAAGAATTGCGTTGATGTAAAAGTTGCATAAGAGATATTTTAAATAACTTTTGCAGTTGTAATCGAACGTATAAAGTTTTGCGTTCGGGAGGCTCGTTCGATCGTACAATATCTGTTGCGGGTCTAAAAGAATCTTAGAAATGTTCTTATTTGATATCGTAGGACAATGGAGGTAGAGAGAGAACTCGTCGAATTCCAAGAAAACTCACAACTCTTAGAGAAGGAACTAGAGGCTTCGTTAGACCAGGCAGACCAAAGAAACAAGGAACTGCGTCAGCGAAATACAAGACTCGCCACCGAAGTGGAACAGTTGAGAGCGAGATTAGATCAGCAAACAGCAGACTGTGCCATGTTTCAAGGAAAGGCACAAGATATCGAGGCACAACACGATCGACTACTAAAATACATTAGGGAATTAGAACAAAAAAACGATGACTTGGAAAGGGCACACAGGTATTTAACGCAGTTCCTATTCCACGCTAATAATAACGAACCTCTATTTTAAGTAAACAAACTAATGACATTCCAAATGGATCATCCTAATTTAATAGGATAAATAGGGTAACGTTAGAAGAAATTGAAGCTAAGCTCAATTCTGCAATAGAGAAAAATGCTTTGCTAGAGTCGGAACTCGATGAGAAGGAGGGTCAAAAAGTAATAGTACAGAGACTAATGGATGAAATCAGAGGTCAGTAGAATAAGTCATATTTCTCTAAAGTATTTCTTAAGAAACTTTATACGTGACAATTTAATTAAATGTTTCAATTTTCTCTAATTGCAGATTTAAAACAAGAGATTCAAGTTAATGAGCGACATCTTTCGGACACCGAAAAGCCAACGGAAAGAGTTCGTAATCATGTCGATAGTAATAAGCTGCAAGTTGAGTTGGAAACACACATGCAACCTTCTAGCCCGTTAGTCCCACAAACCATAACTCCAAGTAACACAACAACTTCGCCACTAAAAAGTAAGATACATAATACTCTTCGTAAGACTAAGCGCATGTTTTGCTTTGGACCCAAAAGATGACTTTTGATCTTATTGAAGTCACAATTTGCTCGAGAAATTACTTTTAAAAAACGGAGCAGCGACAAAAAACGTTAAATAAATGCTCTTGATGAAGACATGATTTAACAGCGTAATGCAGTACGCTTTTTTTTTTTTACGTTGGTGGACTTCTTTCGATTAAAGAACCGATCTTCTCATTTACTTTGAACCGATTCCATTCAAGACTGTTCGGCTCAGCAAAAGTTTGTTTTAAGTGACTAATCTTTCAACTTTAATTACGTATTTAATATTCCAATATGCCTTACTTAATTTCTTCTGTGTAAATATACATATATACATTACCTATATATATATATACAATATTGTCATTAATGAAATAAAAATTATTTTGACAAACCTGTTCTTTATTTAGCTTTTCAAGAGAACGGATATTTCTTTTCTTCTTTTTTTTTCTGTATGCATGAATAATGAGTTGTTTTGATTTTTTCACTTGACATCCAAGTAGCTCGTACTATATTTAATGCCTGTATGATCTTGTCATTATCGATACTATTTTTATCTATACGTTTATATGTCTGTAGTAACTTGTATCTTTTCCTGTTTGCAATTAGTGGGAAACAGAATTGTAGGGGGTGTAACTGGAAGCAACAATAATAATGTCAATCCGTCGTTGACACCGTGCACGAGAATATTAGCGATGAATATGATCGGTGATCTTATGCGGAAAGTCGGAGTAAGTATAGTACAGTTTCATTGAGTATTGTATATTCCGATTGTCTGTGTAAATGTAAGAGTTTGACGCATGGCTTGTGAGTTTCTACATTTCCAAATTATACATATATACATATATATGTGTGTTTCTGGGTATTGTCAATTGTCATAGATATATCTATTTTAACTTAAGGCAATTCATACAATTACATCCCCTTTGCTTCTCATCATTTTACGTGAAATTTCCTTGTGAACTAAGTAGTGGAAAACTGTGACCTATCCATGCATCCGTACGATCAGTAGTTTCAACGTATACATTTGACTATGAGATAGTTTAAAAAAGAATCCTATCATGCGACGTGTCGATTATTCCCCATTTTTTTGCTTATAATTTTTTTTGAAGCGTACGTTATAGTGGTGAAACGAAAGAATCGAAAAGCTATCTAGAAGAATTCTTGAACCATTGCAAAGAACACGAGCCCAAGCCCTTAATGTTTAAGCGGCAATCCTATGTGTAAAATCACATGTATGATTTGCATGGCAATATTAAATACGGTAAACTAGTAGTTAGTGTGATGTAGCTGGTGTTTTGGTAGCTTGACAGGTGGGTCTGCATGGAGTGTAGGAGGGTAAAGTGCACTTGTCCGAGTGGGAAAAAAACGAATACCACTTCATCCACTGATTTACCACCCGTCCAGGTTCATTCGCCTACACCGTGTATACGCCAACAATCTAGACCAACCAAGTGCTGATTGAATCTCCGTGACACAACACCGCTAGATTACTTTTCGTCTCCTTACACAGGTCTTTATTTGGTTTTCTTTTTTTTTTATCAACCGCATGTTTTTGTTTCTTGTTTATCCTATGATCCTGCGACGCTTCCTCGCATGCTCCTAACGTTGAAACCTCAGAATTATCCTCTAATTTTCTATAACGCTATATCTACCGAAATCCTGTTAAGAAGAAGAGACTTTTGAATTACGAATAATAAAATTCTGATATCTCGCAATAAAAGAAATGAGAATTAATAAATAAGGATATAGATTCTTAAACGGTAGGTAAAGTGTTGAATTTCCATAAGGAGAAAAATTGCTAATTTTTCTTGCATTTTTACATGCGTTTGAATCATTACGTGCGATTTTACTTTGGCAATCTAATTAATTAACATACACACTAAGAAAGAAACGTTTGTTTATGTGTATAATATACTAAACCCTGTTAAATATCACATCACTCGTCAGTAGATATTGCAATAATGAAGATCTTCCTCGTTAGCTGCTGATCATTCATAGGTTAATTAAAACCTGCAGCGATAAATCTAATTGCAAGATCTAATTTATTGTCATATTCAGTGAAAGTACGAAAGCAGCCAATGTTTCTGGGAATTCTTCTTTGAGCTTATGATACATTGAAATTAGATTCATAAGATGGTACTGCAGGAGCGCACGAATCATGATCAAATAACAGTAACATTGGAGCATGAATGCAATTGAATTCTAACGATGATTGTTTAATCACACAGGCCTTGGAGAATAAATTAAACACGGTCCAAACACCATCACGAGAGAATCAGCCAGTTCGGGATCTCTACAGGTAACATTACAGTAATATAATACTTAAGAAAATTATTGTCGTTGTTTTGCAATTCCATGCATCGCGTCCAGTGAATAAGTGTCATGTGCTAATGACCATTAGCAATATTAATTGATATCTTCAAGTTAATTGTGACTGCAATTGTACATGGAAGATCAGAATCCTTTCGGCGAAAGGATAATAACGTTGTGACATAAATCAAGAAACATGACATTCACTGAGCGAATTGTACTTATTTGTTAATTTAAAATTAACTGAATCCCAAGTACGTAGTGCTTCCTGTGAAGAATAGACGTTCGTGGTTAACTAAAGCTTTTCTTTTACCCTAGATTGCAATTTTGAGTCTTTGAGCGTTCAAAATATTTTATAAGACTGCATTATTTCTTTGTACAATAGGTATTACTGCTTGTGCTACTAATTAGGAGTAAAAAAAAGACGTTTATTTTTTTATATCCATTTAAATTGCGAATCTTTTTTCTCATGCTGAATTGTTAATACGAATATACATATACGGCTCGAGACCGATAAAAGCAAGACAGAATCCATACTTGACGCAAAACGAAAAGTGTCTAAAAATCATTCCTCTATATCAGTGTTTATGTTTATCGTTTAATTTGGCGTGATCGTTGTGTTCTTGCGATTATTAGAATCTTTGCTTCAGCAGTAGTCCCTTTCCCGTTGTCTGCGGTATGATTCGTTAACGTTTGTGACGTTATGCTATCATTTTGCGTAGTTTTTCAGCTTCACTTTTTCTCATGTGAACTGTGAAACACCGTTTTCGTTATGTTCTGTTGTTCGCATCTCGATTATAGTAAAGGCAGCAAAAAAGTAATCAACAGACACACCGGTATGCGTGGTTCCTTTTAAGTAAGAACGCCAACGAAACATCGTAAAATACCTTATCGATTTAAAGAGAACAGTTCCTAATCCTTTGCTTATTCGTTTTACGAAAGTTGCACAGTATCTGGGTCAATTGCGATTCTTTTATAATAAAACGGATACACAATATTATTTATCGTTAGGTAATTAAATATGTTGAAATTAAATTCAATTATACTGTCAATTGTACAGATTCATAATTAATGGAAATTGTAAATTTTTTGCTAGATCTTAACACTACTTTGATACTGTGCAAAATGAATACTTTTATTGACAATAGCTAATGTATGTCGTGTATGTCGATGAATCTTCTTAAGATGGACCAATTAGTTCGAATTAATCGTCTTTTCGTTTTTTCTCCTTTAAAGGATTGTAATTTTTTTTACATTCCTCACTTTCGAGAGTATTTATCTTCACTCGATCGAACGACAATCATTTGATTCTCATAATCAAAATCCACGTGGTCCTTGTTAGAATTTAGTACTGTTCTTTCGGTTAGGACGTTACGTATTAATTATAAGTGCTTTTTACGTTATTTTAAACGTTTTTTTAACGTGGGATTGAGCCATTAATTAAGTGTCATGCAATTTTATCCGTTTAAAATTTCTAATATCACAGATTGACAACTCTTTGTTTTTTAAGTTGAAATTCCAATTTATCTCAATACAATTGTTTTGGTTGACTGTGGATTTCAAACTTTTGAATTTTGCATGGCAATACTTTTCGAAATTCACCTGCGATATCTTAGGCGTAAATGTATATAATACTAGATATACATGTATACACAAGAGTAGCGATAACTTGTGCAATGAATCTAGAACTTTATGATAGATTATAATATGCCTATCAAGTACAATTACAATCTGTTATCGAACGCGAGTATATTTAATTGATATGCTAATGTGATACCAGTTATGACAATCGTCACTTTAGAACTATCGTACTATTTCCTTCAATTTTATCGTCACTCCATTAAATTATGTGATTTTCAGGTAAATAATTCGTGGCTCAATCTTTTGATAAAAATGAATAAAACTTCATACGAACTTTTTGCGTTTGAATTCGAATCTTCCATGTGACTTATTGTTAGATCTGACGAATTATCAATAATTAATTTTAACAACGAACTTTCGATTCAGTTTTTGTAATTTTGATAATTCAAATGCAGATTCGTTACGATATATTAGATATATAAAAATCTGGCGTGAAATCACAATCACTTTTTTAACATTATCTCCCCCGCATGAAATTTATATGTCAATTTTCTATTTTTTTTTTATCACTCACGTCTGCATAATTGTACGTAATAAAACTTGTTACTTGTATTTGTTGTCTTCAGCTGCTTGAATCCGCGTAGAATTGCACAATAGCACATTTGTCTTGATTCCATCCAAATCATTCTTAAAGACATACGTATATCCACACATAGATTATTAAGTGTCTTGGCACGTATGAACGAACGAACCGTTAAAATAATGGAATTCCTGAAGAATCCAGGAATGTGTACTGTAGTACAAAGAATTTTAAGCGTGATTGTTCGTGATGTTTGTTAACAAGCATGTAATGTTGTACGACTTATGCACGATTCATAAATAGGTACAGCATTTCTCAATCAATATCTATGAATCTCGGCTTCGTGATTATCCATTCGAAAGAGACATTTCTAAAGAAGATAATTTGTCGAACTGTCGTCAACGATCACTCAATAACTTATGTTAAAAGTAACGTGGAATATTTAGAACTTATTAAATAATAACGATTGGGAAATGCTGATTTTCGATAGAAAGAAAATCATCTAGTTAATGCAAATAAAAGCATTGAATTCCAGCAGAAAATGGTAACGACGAATATGTAACTCTGTTTGATTAGGACTAGACGACAAATCAGAGGCCTTGCCTCAGCCAACAACAACCACATTCGTTTATAAACAGAGGATAATGTCACAACAATAAATTTTTATCCAGCGCATCGTGCTGTTATGCCTATTAGACTACTACACTATCTCTATGTTAGAGACTATACTGTCGAATTTGAATTTATTTCAACCCGACGCAAAGGTAATGAACGACAAGGAGACGGAATGGCGCGTAGTTAATTGAAAATTTTAGAGATTACGTTTAACGATTATACATATAAAACTGTCTTTTCTTCTTTCTCGATATTTATTGCTGTTTTCATGCTACGAAATTTTGAAAGGAAGAGTCCGTCAGTGGTATATGAGTCGAATTATTTATGTTACTGTTGTAAATACACAGAAATGATATAAATAATTTGTAACCTGCTCGTTTTTAATAATATATATATAGCTCTAGGCAATTTTCGGTATTCCTTCGGCATTGTTAGAAAACTTGATAAATGTCTGATTAGTGCGAATAGCTTTTCTAGCGTGTTAATTAAAATATACATGCGTATATAATAGTATATCTATTTTTTAACAATGAAACAAAATCATATCTCATCTTATTAATAATCCAATTTCATACTTCGAAAGATCCAAGTATAGCTGAAATATCAATTTTCCTATATTCCCGCCTGTCGAGGTTAAATATGCCTAGTTACAATAGTTTGGTAACCCGAAATATTTATGTAAACATAGAGAATTTGTATCATGTCATTAAATACAATTATTTTTAATTACAATTCACCTGTACTGCTCTAATCGGTATCAACCTGTTAATAATGTCATAATTCATTCAACCGTCTTTAATGAGTAAGAATAAAACTGTTATAATCAGCCAAAATTATAATCTTATCTGAAACACTGACAATTTACTTTTTCAGTGTCCAAAAAATAAAATCAGAAAATCATCCATTTCACGCTTGTGTTATATCGAGCATTTGTAACAAGTATGAAGTTTATAGAATAAAGTTATGATAAAAGCTATCCAAAGATTCAAGTTTTTCTTTTCTCCAACAAACCAAAAGTATTAATTAATGAATACGCAGGTAATAAAGGCAAAGCCTGTTCTAAGGTAATTTCTACCAAAATTTCCTTAAAAAAAAAGCATGTATTATAGGATCGATGAAGAGTCCCACATATATTCCCAGAAGATAAAATACGCCGATAGTTAAATTTAGAATATTTATTTACGAAACGTTTATTTTTACATGAACAATGAAAATAATGAGAATTCGACTGATCGAAATGACTTACTTAAGTTTCATAGGGTAGTTTTATCATAAGCACTACACTGGGATCTCTATGAAGAAACTTACCTATGTTCTAATGCACACCTGCCTTTCTATGAACGGTACTCATGACAATGACAAGGTTATGTGTCGTAATAATAATTATAATAATAATAATAATAAAGTCGTAATAGTAATAATATTAATGGAGTAATGAAGAGAAAGAAAAGCTGCCATTTCCTTTGATCGTCCGGAAATCAGTTGCAGCAAAATGAATTATTCTGTAGTGAAGGAGATATTTCTTTTAATGAATATTAATTCAAGTTAAGTCGAATTGTATGAATAATTATCTTCAACGAAAACAATAAAATATCTAAAGTGCTATGAAACTGTTGATTCTCATATTATAACTGACGTAAAGTTCGACTGAATATAATTTGTATAAATCAAAAGTTCTGTCGTCGACACAGTACTTCAACCATTATCCCAAGCCCTTTTTTTTATTTCTCTTGCTTTTTCACTTTCTTTCGTTCTTTTTCATTCTTCCGCTCTCTCTCTCTCTCTCTATCTCTCTTTCTCGCTCGTTTACTTCACGAAAGATGAACTTGTACAGTGTTTCACCGGTGTACAGCGACAAAATGTTGCTTGGAATGAGAATGTTTTCGACCATGGTTGTTATGAATGGTAATAATAATAATTATTGATAGTAGTAAACGGTATGCATGTGAGTTACATATCATAACTTAAGCACGCTCGCCGCGAATTCGTCGTGCGAGCTGGATATCTTTCGGCATAATTGTTACACGCTTTGCGTGGATCGCGCACAAGTTTGTATCTTCAAAGAGACCGACAAGATATGCTTCGGAAGCTTCTTGAAGAGCTCCAATAGCAGCGCTTTGGAAACGCAAGTCAGTTTTGAAATCCTGTGCAATTTCACGAACCAATCGTTGAAACGGTAATTTTCTGATCAGCAACTCCGTCGATTTCTGATATCTTCTGATTTCTCGAAGAGCTACCGTTCCTGGCCTGGAATAATATAGATTTGTTAAATTTTCGAATGACGAAAGTGACGTGATTGGTTATAGTAGTACGGTGGTAATATTGTAAACAAAGTGGAAAATATCAATTTTGTACGATATTACTATTGGAAATAGAAGTTACCGTTACGTTCAATATGGAAATATTTATTTTCTTTTATCCTGTTGAAATTTCCTAAATTCAAATAACAAGAGCTACGAATAGCGTACATACCTATATCGATGAGGCTTCTTTACACCACCGGTTGAAGGTGCACTTTTACGTGCTGCCTTAGTAGCAAGTTGCTTACGTGGAGCTTTACCTCCAGTAGATTTACGAGCTGTCTGCTTTGTACGAGCCATGGTTTAACCTGAAGAAGACAACGTAATATTACAAATAAATAAATAAATAAATAACTACAAACTATAATAAGTAATTTTTCTAAATATTCAATTGAATAGTACAGTCGACTCCGTTTAAACTATTATTATTCCCAAAATACATTTACAATCATCAAGTAAAAGCATTAGGGAATTGTAAATATTAGAAATTTTATTAAAATAAGAAATAATTCAAATATTAAAAAAACGTACTAAATAATATTTGCAATGTAAATATTTGTTTTATAATTACTTATCGTGAACTCTATGCCAGGAGTAATTTACTATGTGGAGAATTAAAGTTAAGGAAATCAAAAGCGTAAGTCTCCTCGAGTCTCCCGCGAAATGTGAAACATGAATGGCTGTATAACACTTATGCACAAGTAAATACGCGCATTGGCACTACGTTGGTGACAGTTGGGGATAGAGAAGGGGCGAGAGGAAGGTATTACGCTCGGCGGTGCAGAATTCCAATATTTCGGCGTAAACGCAAGAGCGAAATCGAGTGGTGGGATACAAGGAGCGTGGTAAAAGGAGAATGGTGGGGAGGAGAATAAGGGTGGGGGCAGAATCCGTTGCTGTTCGCGCGGAGGAACCGCGCACCGAGGAACGCTGCGCGTTGCGCAATGCACAAACTTTCGTTCCTTCTGCATCAATGGAAAAAAAGCCATAACGGCGCGAAAAAATCACGGAATGACTAGAAATTGTTTTGATCAGTGTTTTCGGTCATGGTGCTGAAAACAAGAAAGTTCACGTAGAAGCAATCAAAGAAATAGGATCCAAGTGCGGCAAAGCGAGAGCGTCGGTCGCGAGAGCCTTACCGATGATTCCCTCCACGAACGTCAATCGCAAAATGGAGGCAACACGATGGTACATCGCGTTCACAACCGTGAAAACTCTGATTTTTCCGACACTTTTCATATCTCTATCGTAAACATTAGTACGAGTGGCGCGCGTAAATTGATGGACACACGTGATACGGGATACAGAATGAATGTTTCTGGAAAATTACATACCTGCGAGGGGGAAAACTGAACGAGAAGCAGGAGCTAGCACTATCCGTTTCCTTGTACTTCGATGGCAGTGGACGCTCTCTCAAGTCACAACTCCCTTGTCCCTACCCCCTAGAAATTAAATCGCGAGAGGCACGTAAGCCCGCGATGCAGTGCATCCAATGGGATGCCGGATAGCAGCTGAGCTTCGTGACGCGAACCACGCGATTGGTTCGGCCTCCTACGCCTAGAGTGCAAACGGAGTACCCTGTCAATTGTAATATGTACGACACTACTCACTGCTATCTCGTTTTACTTGCAATAATTGACGGACTATTGTTCACCGAAGGTGCGTTGATCGGTCGATATTTTGGCCTTTGGTCAACTTGATCCCGTAAAGAAAAATCCCGCGATAAGAATTCCTTCGTGTGAGGGCGACTAGCTATCAGCTGTCTTAGAATTCGCACCCCTGTCACGAATGAATATTGTCAGACCTTTTTGTTAGGCATGTAACAATATCATTCTCAAATCAACCATTTTGACATGAAACTCAAGCTGCCATGTATTCCGAGTGGAAGGGTCACGAATGATTTACTTCGATTTTCTGATGAAGGAAATGCACTTTCACGGAAAAATCCTGGTTAGTGTAATATACATCCAGCATCATTTCAGTGACACGGCGTGCTCGCAATACCGTCTGGTAAAGGAAAAGTAGACGCCATAGTTTCTCTAAACGAAACAATATTGTATCGAAATTCCATTTCCATAGTTGCTTCTTCTATCGTTATATCCGGTTTTATCTGTCATTTTGTATGTATAAGATTCATGTTTACCTCTTGATTTCTATTTCGTATGCCAGATTCTTGGAATCGTGGAATAATTTTGATCTACGTTAAATATTGCGACTCATTCGTATAAGGAACAACCATACATGGACACGTACACACATTCTCATACGATACGTAGTTCCGTTTGTTGTATTTTCTGACTGCAGCCAATCACCGATACGCTCTATGTGTGTATATGTTTTTGTGTGACGCGTACATAAAGGAAAAATTGTCGATCGAACACGTGCATTTGGCTGAACTCGTACATGCACAAAATGCGCGTACCTACGTCATGATTCATTCGCGGATGAAACATGAATCTACATTAGTAAAACATGTTTATCGCGCGCTCCGGCTTGCGTAATGTCCACAATTAGTAGTATCCATGAAACGTAATCCTAATTTATGTCGTGCACCTTTCCAAAAATATTGATTCACTTCGGAATTTCGATATAAAGGATTATAAAGGATTATGAATGGAAATAATCGAATTTTTACGCATAAACGAATTATTGATCAACGTGCTTTTTACTTTTCGTCCCATTCTTTTAATCTGAGGCAATGCATGTTCATGAAAAACCTCGATATACTCTTCGGAGATGAAAACAAGAAGACTCTTTTTTCGCATTAAATATAGTTATATATATATATATAGCTGATGTGTGATAAGAGGATACGGCAATGAAAAAATCTTTCCACTCAGGATTTCGACAGTCCAAATGTTTATTAAAAAGGTTTGAGATCCTGATTTACATCAAAATCGGTAACTGATGTATTTTTTCACATACAGTTATTATTACGAACATATATTTAGGGTCAATTTATTTAATTACGAATCGATTTAAGGATACGATCGATACTAAATTTCCAATGAATTTCTAAGCAACGCATAAATGCAAAACCGATAAGGGAAATTTACTTATATAATACTACTAATGTAATTACCTAATTCCTACGGCACTCGTGGTAGATGATCATGCCTGAAAATCTCTCACTTTCTATCTTAACTTTTACGAAATTTTTTAATGTTAAGTATGACGTATTTGTACGTAAAGATCATTTTTGAACAGAAATATTTGTTACGTCTATCCGAAAATGAAGCTTTTGTGTCAATAGAAAACATAAAAGTAAAACAGAGTGAAGCGATGAATCTAAGTGTACATATTATCATTTATCAGAAAAAAATAAAAGAACGTTAAATCTACGAGGAATAATATTGCTTGTACATTGTGTGTTCGAGATAATTGGGTAGTGTACATAAATCTAGCGATTATGCGGGCATACGACTATCCCAGACAAAGAATAAGTAAGATACTTGTTTCTCCGTGTTGTCTTACCTCGCATAATTGCTTATTGTTAAATCATGTGTGTATATCTGCCTAAGCTAACAATAACTAATTAATACACACCCCACAATTGTGATCTACCGTTCCATAGTGCTTGGCAGTGTCAACTATAGCAAATATCGTGGAAACAAACTCAACTGCAATGGATTTGTCGATCGTTCGTATGAACGTCCGAAGAAGAAGAAGAAAAGATGATAACAAAATGAAGTTAGAGAAATCGAGAAATTTTTTTCGTTTGATCGTTTAAGCGCGTTCACCGCGAATTCGTCGCGCCAATTGTATATCTTTAGGCATGATCGTTACACGTTTCGCGTGAATTGCACAAAGATTGGTATCTTCGAACAATCCGACAAGGTATGCTTCCGATGCTTCTTGAAGCGCTCCAATAGCAGCACTCTGGAAACGTAAATCGGTTTTGAAGTCCTGGGCAATTTCACGAACCAGACGTTGGAATGGTAATTTTCGAATAAGCAGCTCAGTAGATTTTTGATATCTTCTGATTTCTCTGAGGGCTACGGTACCAGGCCTGTAATTTACGGTATAAACCTTAGTTCGTGAATTGTAAACCGAAGCGAATCAAAAATAATTACCAAAAGCGACATTTACCTGTAACGATGTGGCTTCTTGACACCACCCGTGGATGGTGCACTTTTTCGTGCTGCTTTCGTAGCAAGTTGCTTCCTAGGAGCTTTACCTCCTGTCGACTTACGCGCCGTCTGCTTTGTACGAGCCATGTCTACGAGGAAGACTCTTATTAGATACTACTACTCGTATGCTGAATTATCACAAACCGCTGACTTTTACAAGTGGTTGTCTCTGACAAGTCACTCAAAAAAAAAAAAATAAACAATATTCTAAAAGACAAATTTAAATTTTTAAACAATTCTTTAACTTTCTTTTTCAGAGAAGAGATAAAGAATCGTTGATGTTATCTGTTGCATGTAATAAATATGTAATAAAAGAAAATCAGTGACTGTTTCCCTCCAAAAGAGATTATAAACAAAATGGCGAATGGCGTGCATGATCACCTCAGACGCGTGCGACTTATGCGTATCAACCAGCGTAAATTTCACTTCTTCGCGAGAGTATCTTTCGTTCTTTCTCTTGTAATTTGACAGAATATCACTTGTACGATAGTTCGTGCGGTTATAATGCGATAGAAAAACGCAAACACATACCTTACTTTCACTGTCCAAAAAGTCGTAACTCAAGAGACTTCCAAGCAACCTCGATCGACGATGTTTAACTGATGTCCGTTACCGTGTGTTTGTACAGAAACGCAGTTTCGTTCTGTCGAAGTTTGGCGACAGCACTGCGCTATGATAGACACCACGGGATTGGTGGTTATTTCGTAACACACCTTGCGATTAGTCACTTCCCAACGAATAAACGTTTTTGTTATGGAATTCACAAATTATCTTATTTTAATAATAAGTCATGGAAGATAACCATTAAAATAGATGTATAGTTATTGGACAAGTATAAAATTGTGAAATGATCGAGCTTTTTGGATTGGTAGAGAACCATGTCGGAAGCTCAATTTGGAATTATCAACAAAAAAAAAAAAAGAAAACAAATATCATCGTAGTAATCTCAAAATTTAGCATAAGTTCGCCAATTATAGCAGTATTTCTGTTTATTTGTGCCTCATACTTATTCCACATTCTTATTTAGTGTAAGAGCGAGATAATTCAGAAAGTTATTTGAAATCCTTGAGTGTACTGTCATAAATAATATGGACAATAAAATACATGTTGCGCAATATAACGCAAAAGCTTGATGTGTGCGTGGAAGTAAATCAGAGAATAAAGCCAATGTAGAAAGACGAATAAATTCTGCTTTAAATAAATAGTAAAGACTAACGTAAACAAGTTTGATGATACATAAACGACCGATTCCAATCGTGACAATAACAAGTTGCAGTCTCCCCGATTCTTTCTTACGCACTGCATTGTTATTTATATGAATTTTGCGTTTCCTGTTGCAAAGGAGCATTGAGATAAGGAATTGAGGTCGAAAGGAATCAATGAATTCTTGTGGAAAATAAGCTTCGATAGAGAACAATGTTGATTGGTAACCACAAACTTTTCGGAAGCAACAAATTCTGCGATTGGTGCTGCGACGTCCTAGAAAGCTGACAAAGATCAGCAGCTATTGGTGGTTGGTTTTAAGGTAAGGTTGGTTTCCTAAAGGAGAACCAATCAACAGTAACTTTGCATCGAGTAGAGATGTTGCTACATAGTCGACTGAAAAAGACTTTGCCGAAGCCTTTGAAAAGTATACGCTGTATACTGTATCTCAATACATAACACAAAAAGATTACGAGAGGAAAAACCGGGTTATAGGAATTCAATGAATCCTAGATTAAAACAACTGGTCTAAATTCATGTATGTCATTGTAATTAATGTGATTGATTGACTTTTCTCGGTTTACAGAATTTGTTTTTTTTAATAACTACCTACCAATAGTAGAAGAAGCATTAATGAACAATCATCCTAAAAATTACACACGCCACAAGTTATGATCGACGTTACCAATGTTATAAAGAGTATTGTTGTTACGATAATAATTATATAATTCTTGCTTGAATATAATTTTCTCAGTCATATCGGAAAAATATCAGGCAAAAATTTGTTATGCTAGTATCTCTATCTATCAATGCCACATTAGCAGCACATACGTTAAAATTGTATTGCCAAAAATACATGTCGCTAATATCTTTTATCCTCCGTTTACGCAAACCATGGTTTCTCTCACTTCGCCTTTATTATTCAATTTGTACTGACATCCATTACAGTTCGCTAAAGCATCAATGATAACGGGAGATCTTATTATTTGCTCTCGTGATCAGTCAGTCGCTTTCATGCGACAAGATATGAGACCGTTTGTACGACGCGAGGAGTATGCAAACCCTTTTTTGGAATGTTATTATACTGAAACCTTTACCAAGAGAGGATATTATATGCTTATTTCCTCCCGCCGATTCTTTCATGCGCGTCGCAAACAAACGAAAACACCGGGAAGCTCGTGTAAAAGTAGGTCATGGTAATTAAAAACATTGATGATATTATTATTCTTGTTTGTATCTCACGTTCGTACCACTTTCGTTATTGTATCTAGTCACCAACGACAAAGTCTTTCATACTTTACATACAAAATATTGCGAAAATAATCTTGCAACTCGACGCGATTATTCTCTCTGTTTAATTCTAATAGCACAAATGTGTAGTACGGTGAATCAATGACTGTTCGAATGACGATGAAAATGAGAATATGAGGAAATAGACAATAGGTTGCGTTTTGTGATATTGTTGTAAGTTCTCGATAACTTGAGTTAAGAAATTGACTAAAATGAATGATATATGTTCTAAAGTGATTTGGGGTTAATAAATGGTATTAGTGTTTGACTACAATCACTATTACACACACGTGCATTGAAAACATAGTCTATTATCTATTTTCTCATTGAATATTTATTAATTGGAAAAAGAAAAAAATAAAGGTTGAACGAGCATTGCAACAATCTTGCGGTTTATATTAATCACTAAACACATAAATGCAGTCTAACTACGATTTTTTATGACAATAATTAGTAAACGTAGTACAAAAAAGATATTCGTCTTCAGCGCTCTACGGAATATCTTCAGATTTAAAGCGACGTACAAGAACTTTAACACTCTAAAACTTTTAATGCCTTTCTGTTTAACTGTATACCATGAATTGGCATTATATCGCTAAATTCACCATTCGACTTAAGGCGACATTTAGCCGATCAGTGTCGGACATCTCTAAATTCGCACAAATCCTTTTGATCAGCGTGGTTTGTTACATTAAGATTGATATTTAAAATGATTCTATTTAAAGTCTCAATTAATTTTTCACACGAAGATATCCGACACCGATTGCACTCTTGTCATATACTTTCGACAATGTTACGATATACATTATAGTGCCAATATTACTGAAGGACGTGGTAGATCATTGGAAATGCATTCGAGATGCAGAAAGTGAAAACTTGTACATTTCGCAAAGAGTTTGAAATTTCTCTTTGTTACAATTCCCACAAGTCGAATGGGAAAAAAATTCGTTTGATCTTGCAACATTATAAAAATTGAATTACAACACGGAGCGCTATATTAAAATTCTATGTTGTACATGTTGCCTGGCATATATGATAATAATACTACACAGTCATCGCCTTATAACTATGTTTCTGGTTGTTTCGGATATTCGCATTGTTCGCTCGTGTTCTATCGGCAGCACCTTCAATCAATTTTTTTATTTTCTTCTTTCTTTTTTTTTCTTTTAAAGCGAAATATCAATAAGAACTTGTAGTTTTAATCCTGCGCGATTTTTACGTATTCAAAGAGACGGGCATTTTAATCTATTGAATCTAGATAATGAAAAAGATTCGAAACATAGAAAATAGTAGATTGACTGCTTCTCCATGAATCGTTCTTATTTCCTTCCACTCTCTTCTTTCCCGATGATTTTCTTTACTTTTGTTAAGAGATTCAGAATACGGAAAATAGTTGATCGTACGAAATTACACGTGCCCGTCTTGATTAAGCTCGAAGTAGTATGGGAGGAAAGCTGGCACCCCAGAAGGCTCCACTCGAAAAATGTACAAAATCCAAATCCATAAGAAAAGTGATGGTGATATATGAGTTGAGAATAACAGTCGTGTAGAAAATTGCCCAAATAGAGAAGCGGCCACACAACCAGAGCGAACTTTGAAGATTCACAATTTCTTTTGCGTTTTTTATTTTTTCCTTTTAATATCCTGTGCGGAGGACTGTTGCAATTAGTTGCTACACTCGTCTCATTCTCAGGGCGACCGCATACTTTTTTTCCTTTTTTCTCTTTCTCTCTCTCTCTCTTACTACAACAGTAATTTCAAAGTACAATTGTAATCATCTAATCTGTCCTAAACTCTTCTTTGTCTGTTTGCAAGTGACTAGATTCCAAACACTTTTTTTTTATATCTTTCATTATCTACTTTTTTAACTGCTTGTGCCCCAGACGCTACATTTGCAATACACACCGTCGAAAAATATCTACAAATTCACATTTGAATCTTGTATAAAATTATACCGTGGTATATTATTTAGATTAATCGTATAGTTTAACCACGAGTACAATTAGAATCGGTGCTTCAGCATTACATGTACACAGATACGTAAAGACGGAGGTAGTAAAAACACTTTCGAAGAAAATGTGATATAATTACGTCAAATCGTCGAATCTTAACAGAAGCAATATAAAACGGCTGCTTTAAAATTTCTTTTGCATTGTTGTATTTGCATACCGTTCAATAATTTGTACAGATCTATTATCTATTAGAAATCTACATGTGTCAATATACGCAAAATGTCTTCTTCGATCGACTAACATTAAGCTGCCGACTAGAAGCTTACATTATTATTTTCGTCATAGTTAAATGTTATGAGAGCACCCTGCGGTCGCCCTGTGATACCGGACTACAATGTTGTACGATAGAACATTTCTATTGAATTTTCAATTGAATTGTGCTCCGAAAGAGTTTTCCACAAATATTTCATTCTCAAAAAATATGTTTGATTCGTACAACAGTCCAGTATGAGTAAATTACTTATTTTATGTCGTAATATGTAGCACAATGCATTTTCAACACCAGAAGCTACGCAGTACGAAGATTATTACTTTAGTTTGATCTATGTCAAATTTCTATTTTGTTTAATTTGCACTGTTAAAGAGCAACATCCGTGTGCCAAGCGAATCGAATTTCCAATACTAATTCTTTCGCCTTTGCAAATATTCTTTTCTTCTTCTCATATTTAGCTCAAGATATTATTTTTTTTTTTTTCCTACTGCGCTTTAGACTATGTAATCATTATTGTACCGGAAGACGGCATTGTCGCAGTATTGCAAAAATATTGTAAATTATTTCAACGGCCGTGTACATTTACACGATATTCCGTATTTTTACCCTTTGGAGAACGCAAATCGATTGAGATCTACCGATCGGTTGGTTCAAACTCTTGATTCAACTATCAAGGTTGTATCGAGCAACATGAAACTCTGTGTTGCGACAATTGATATATCTAATTAAGTCCTTTTAAGCCTGGCTCGGTGCGATGGAACACGCACTTTAAAAAATTCCTGTCCGTCGTGAAGTTTCTTTCGTTATATCTTTTGTAATTGTTTCGAGTATGACAAGAGGACGTACAATAAATTTCTTTTCTACTCCGCAAGTATTCTTTTGCAATGCTTTTCCTGACTGTTTTTACCTTCTTCTCGAGTGTCTCTATCTCTCTTTTTTGTGTATTTGTGTATGTGTGCAGTGTTGAAGTTTGTACTTTACAGCTTTCAAGTAAATACCGATGCTGTTTTGTGAGGAGAAACTTTATAGTGTGGAGAGAGTATAGATTGTTATATGGACAATTCGGGCATTTTTCTTCTTCCTTGATGGCTCGATTGCTCATGGCAATTCGTCATAACGCAAGAAACACATAATTAACAATAAAAATTAGAAACATCAACAAATAACATTCATTTCTCGTTGAACGCATCTTTGCTACTTTCACATTAGCCGGTTGAGAATGGCACTGTTTTACAATGTGTATCCATGTGCATGTGTCTACTGTGTCTTTTCTCTTGTTTCTAAGATTTTTTTTTTAGCTACTATCAAGAGTCAGTGCAAATAATGCTCCACTTCTCCTTTAATCAAAGTCACGAAATTGTTTGAGAAATTTCACTTGAAATTCTGCAATTATTAGTTTGACACAATTTGTGAAGTTTCAAATGTGAGTGAGAATGCGATTTGACTGTCATTCGTTACATTAACCTTTTGCTCTCCATTGGCTCCACTCTATGGATTCCTTTTTTCTAAAACTAAAAGCAGGTAAAATGGTACTTTTATTTATGGTAGAATAAATTTCAAAATACATTAATTTGCAAAATCTTATAATTTTTTCTTTTTAAATGGAATAGTTTTTCTTTAACAATAGTTTCATTATAAAATTGCATCGGGTTTTTGACCAATAGCATTAAAAATGTTTTGGAGCGCAAAGGGTTAAACTTAATTAATGTAAATCTACGAAGGTACAAAAGAATTCGAGAATCACTCGTAACGGCTTAATTGACAAAATTGACACAATCATAACTAACTAGACTGAAATAGTATGATTTCGAAGAATTACCAATGGACTAATTGTTAAAGCGAAAAATTGCAGTGCAATCACTAAAGATATATACGATTCGCCATCGGACAAATATATTGTATTAATGTCATTGTTATAATACGCAAAACTATCTAACTCACAGCGAATATCAATATCAATATCGAATAAATTTTAAACAATGACAATTCTCCTTGCAATAATTAATGTTGCACAGTCATTTACCACCTCTTATATCATACAAAACTTGCAATGTGTATTTTCCGGTATAGTTCACTTTTGTTCTCACGGTTTCCATAATGACTCAATCGGATCTCAAATTTGTACATCTACTATATTCGAGCCAATTAAGAGAATGCGCCGGAAGATATGTAAGAGCTAGATCATTTTGTAAAACTACTAAACGGATATAACGATAATACGAATATTCGAAAGAGGTCTGGTTCACTGAATAATTCGGAGTAATGTATAATCGGAGTGACCATCACCATCATCAACAATGTGTCCACGTTTGCAGAATCGAGGTATACTCGAAATTAATTACGGCGCAATAACGTTAATTGATGCCAATACCTGTAATCGTGTAACCGTAATATGCATACCGGTAATGAGAATAGTCGAAGAAGAAGAAGAAGAAGAAGAAGAAGACGACGAAGTTGACGAAGAAGAAGTAGAAGAAGAAGAAGAACGTCCAACATTATTGAGAAACATTGAGCAGTCACTATTGCAAACAAGAACACATGTTTCTACGACGACGAATAAGAATAAAATTCCTTTCTCGTAGTATCCACTGTATCGGAATCAGCATTGCTACTATATCTAAATAACAAATGCAGTAGTCATATATCAAAACTACGAGTGATTAAAGGTGATACAGATTTTTTTTTTTTATAGCAAGTATTTTTAGTTATAAATTGTAATATAAATGTTCAGCAAATTTCTTCTTTCTCAGATAATATTACATATTACTATTTTTTTTTATGTAATTTATTATTGTACAGTAATTTAGTGATTATGTGTATGCTCTGCCGCTTGATGTGTGCAGATAATTCTTCCTCAAATATATAAGGAACCATCATGATCCTGCTTTAATTCGAAAAAAAGATCCCGAGTTTAACGCTCGAAAAAACGAAACAACAGACAATCCTCGGTTAACGTTCAACTAGTGCACAAACACAATCTTCCGGTATACATATACGGTTTTCTTTTTATCGATGTTCAATAAAATCGTCAACGCATAGGAGAAGAATCATTCGCACAGAACAGAGCATGTAACGTTTTGTATTTTGTATTATTGTAACTTGTCAAAAATATATATTGTTCAATTTCACCTGCCCTATTGTTGGTTTTCTTTGTGCATCTGAAAGAAAGCGAGCCCAGTCGTTCCATTTGAAATCCTGTTTATATTTCACAGTTTCTTTTTTCATTTATTTTTATATATAAAAAAGGCTGATTTAAAGTGTAACCCTCAAATTTTTCTTTTCTTACGGGCTTTAAGAGGTACTTTTTTTCTTCCGCAGTCAGTGCTCTGTCGGCGTTTTGCCAAAAAAATTGCAATGCTTCCAACGCTCTGGAAAATCCGACAGCCTCGTTATTGTGCAAAGCCTCCGTGGAGAGAAGAATTTCTTTTTCGTGTAAGAAGGATGTTACGCTTAGACAGGATAGAAAAATCAGTTACCGACGAATCGTAAAAAAGGATCTTAGTTGTTAAATTTACATAGCGCGTTCGATCTTTCCTCTACGCCAGTAATATGTACAATTGTGTTTCGGTCACTCAAAAGATTGTGTGTCAAGGAAGAAAAAGAATCGTTGAAACCAACAACCGGGGCAGTAGTATATAAATATTCAACGGTATGTTTTTTTTTTTTTCTTTAGTACGCAATATTAGCTAATTATTCACTTTGTTACTCTCCTATTACCCTATTTTGTAGCTAAATTTGTTGCTTTCACAATAATTTATGTTCTTAATAATATTTTAATCGTGTTATTGTTATAAGTAAAATAGTATATATATATATGTTTGTGTGTCTGTTTCCGTGTGTGTGTGTGTGTTTCTGTGTGTATATATATATATATATATATATATCATAATTGTTTATAATAATATCCATTATTATATTATTCAGGAATATCTCTCCTAGACTTTGTCTCGGCTCATCGCAATAGCAATGCATCTCGACATCGTAGAAAATAAATCTTTTGCTGTCTCTCTCTCTCTTTCTTTCGCTCTCTTTGTCTCATTCTTTCTCTCTCTCGCTCGTTCGCTCTTTTGCTCTCGCATTTCGTTCCCGTCGGCAATGGAAAAATAAGGTTCACTCAATTTGAATAATACAGGATAGATTCGACGTAGATTGCGCCGCGGAAGTGATAGTTGCAATTTGCAAACGCCGATCACATTGCGATTACGACAAATCGGTGGAACCAGCATTCTTTACAAGTACTTCGTCGGGAGTAGACCGGAAGGAAATAATTTGAATCCTTTATTTTTCGCACTAATTTCTAACACAGATGGTAAATTGCAATCCGCTGTAGGTTTTATACTTCTAAAAGTAACGCGATAGAAATCGGTGGTATTTTAACGGTACGAATGATGGTACTGATACTGGAAGAATAAGGTTGTTAAGTTTTAGAAATTTTTTCCGGGACAAATAAATTACCCAGTGAGATATACAATTAGTGATGCAGCAAGTGTGCGAGAACTTGGCTATTTTGTTGGTTGTACTTATAAAGAATGCATTGCATGGAAACGCAACTAAAAAAATGCATTATTATAGTGCTAAATTGATTAAATTCTAAATAGTACTTTGAAAGTGACATTACAATATAAGCGGCCTTGAAGAAAATTAAAATATTTATTTATTCATCACAATGAAATGTAATGCAATATTATAGAATTTATATTTGTAACAATATCCCCTTTTACGTACATCCGCCGTTAGCTATGTTCGAGCTGCATTCGTGCACTGATTTACGTACCAGAGTCATTTCAATCTACCACAACATTTCCCCTTTCACAACTCACGTGTCTTTTCTATAATTCTTTAAACGCTATCCTTTAGACCGCTTATACTATAACGAGCAAATTGTATTTCTTTTAATAACATCTATTATATTTTAATATTATTAATCTGTAATAAAAACTGACCTAATAAAAACATTTATTTTTTTTGGCCTCACTTTTTGATACTAAACTATATGAAAGGTAATTGAAGAAGAAAAAAAAAAAAGAAACAACAATCAGTTTAATCGGTTCGGTGTTAAATAATTAAATAATTAAGTAAAGTATGCTATAATACCCTTATTGTTTTCTTTCTTTCTTTTTTTGGAAATTCTAGAAAAATATTTTGATCTCTCGTTCCTCTCGACATTTTTCTATCTTTGAGAGTACTGCCCTTGGCCCGAAGACAAAATAACGAATGACTCGCGTACACACAAACGTAAATCAGACCTGGCGATAGAAAAGATATTAAAAAAGAAAAAGGGGGGAAAAAAAGAAGGGAAAAAGAAAGCAAAAAAGAAGCATTTGTCGTCGACGTGATTTTGTGCAGGGTATTATATAAGTTTAAAAAGAGAATTTTTATAACTGTATCATTGGAAATACCGTTAAATAATAATAGTCTTTAAAATTCGTTATTGTAACACTTTTATGTCTATGAGGAGAAAATTTGATAATGTTGTCCTATCTATTCTAATCATTTATACCTTAGGCAATATTTTTCTTCATCATGAATGTATAGTCATTTTTTTCTTTACCATAGAGATTAACAGCTACATCTTTAAAATGACAATATTCATAGAGCCGATGCGTGTGAGTGCGAGCAATTCTGCATCCCATCTCAGAGAAAGCTAACTTGGCATGCGACCGTTGGATCATGGTACATGCTTCGCCGAGCTGTAAAACGTATGTCACACACCACCGTCTCACCCGTTACACTCTCTCTCTCATCCTCTCTCCTTGTATCATAAATATGAGTTATATTTCTGATTAAATTGAAAAATCCTAAGTATTCCTAATATCCCTTATAGCTACAATGTAAAAACTTACAACACAAAGAACCGACAATGAGTTTAATCAATTTCAATAGTACTCCCCCCTTCCCACTTTACCTCCCGTCTCCCGTCTCTCTCTCTCTCTCTGTCTCTCGATCTCCTTCATATCTGTGTTTAATCACTCCTTTATTGAAGATTCATATTCTTCATTGCTATCACACACTAAACCCGTGTATAGTGCTTCAACGTCGTAGTAGCAAGCGTACAATTATACATTAAGCATACTTAATGTCTAAAAGTAGTCCCCTAGGTACAGAAAGCATGAAAACGTATACGAGATTAGATTACGTTCGATTTGCCGCTACCACGAGGAGAAAAGAAAAGCGTATTTATAGAAGAAGTTTTAACTAGTGACTACGTTATACTTCGATGTATCCAAATGTATAAAAAATTTCCATCTTGAAAATGACAATTTGAGTATCTCCTAGTGTGATTGTAAAATAAGAAAGTAATTAAAAAAAAAGAAAAGAAAAGAAAAGAAAAGGAAAGAAAAGGAAGAATGATTATTAGATGATTATGTGACTGAATGATAAGCTCAAAGAATAATAATACGTGTCACTTGCAGCACAACAGTCGCCGAATGGAACAATTAATGAAAAATGTAACCTTTTTAGTACACTACTATGTTCGTCAAGTTCCAATTGTTCGGTCTATAAATATGAGCAATTTCAATAATTGATATAAAATTCTACAAAAACCATACGTCCCTTATATAATATGCATTGTCAAATACTATCATCCCAACGAAAGATATAAAATTTGTTAATACTTCGATTACCATCAGTACGGGTCAATTGAAAAATCCTATTTAAATATATATCTTTAAATACAATAGAAATATTGTTGTTGTTTTTTTTTTTTTGCGTGAAATACGTTCGACAGCTCGGTATTAAGGAAAATCATCCCATAAATATATTTATCGTGAATGGGACATTCTTTTTCTTTTGTTTTTTTTGTTCATTTTATCTTTCTTTCTTTCATTCATTTGTTGTTGCGTTTAATTACGGTATTACAATTTTTTAAACAAATATATACTTTTAGAGGTCCCAAAACTTTTGTCCATCATTACGATTATATATAAATGTGTTTCCTCGCTAAATGTTTTTTTTTTTCTTTTTTGTAACTGGCACACATGTACGTGTTATAAAGTGCTAACTATCCTGTGGTTAGCACCCTCGCTAATAATGTATCTTGATTTATATATTAAATAAAGTATTTCCCGCTTCAAGACCAATAATATGGGCTCTTAATATAAAGGATGCGATATTTAGTCTCGGTAGAGCCGCCAGCCACGTGTCCGTCATGACTGTGTACTGACTGTGTTCTGTGTAGTAGTAGACAAGTATGACAAATGGAGACTATGTAGACGAGTCTTATCACATCCATATTCCCTTTGGCGACAGTCAAATTCTATGTTGATGCACGTCTCTTTTGTCGTCGAACGCTTGTCGCGCGGTCCATTTTACCGTATTACGTATCTCTTTTTTCTCCCATCTCACTCTCACTCTCTCGCTCACCCCCTCTCTCTCTCTGTCTCTCTCTCTCTCTAGCTCTCTCCATCCCTCGTCATTCGTTTACCATCGCGTAATGTTTTCTCTGTTACGAAGTCAATCCCAATATACTACTCACGTTATCGCTCCAAGTTACAGTATTTCTCTTTCTCTTTCTCTCTCTCTCTCTCTCTCTCTCTCTCTCGCTCTCCCTCTCTCATCTTTACTGCGAAAAGCGACGATATAACAACAACGGGAATTCTAACAAAAAATTCGGACCTAACTTGTGGAGACAACCGGAGTCTGGCAGTACGGGCACTCGCGTTGATTTGGAGCGCACGTCGAGCAGACCACGTAGTGGTTACAGGGTGAGAGGGTAACAGTGCGATTTTGTTCCTCACAAACCATGCACTTTGTTGCCGTTTCTGTGTACAGCACCTGGAACGGCAACAACTGAGCTACCTACATTGTTTCAATCAAGCATGGTACTCGAGAAAAACTTGATAATTATTATTATAATGTCTCTTTGAGACTTTTTGAGAGTCTCTGAATATTATGATTATTGCCCGTGTGTGTGGATTGCGAAAAATTCCATACATCAATCTCAAAACGCAAATCATTTTTCACAAAGAGTTTTCTTTAGGTTTGCTCTGTTTAAAAAAAAGACTTCTCTTTTTTTCTCGCAGATTCTTTCATATTGTTTTTTTTTCTCTCTCTCTTTTGTATCAGCTACTATACTAAAGCGGTATATTAATATCGCTCGAAGTACCAACTATTTAAACCGGCGTGATATCTTTGCTTTACCTTTTCTACCTCTTCGAGATCCGAGCGAAGCTGTGACTGTATTGATTTTAACGTAGCTATCGATAGTGATCTGAGTTCGCTTATTCTTACAGTGTGAAGATATGGGCCACCATTGGATGCTTCGTTCTCAACCCGCAACGCTTTTACCTGCATTAAGGCCTGTTAACAGATCACATCAGATTTCCGTTCAAGTCTCTAAGGACGTTTTCAATTTGATGATAAGGTGAGTAATGTAAACAATAGAGAAGATAATAGCTTTGAAACATGAATCGCGATAATGTCGCGAGGACATCTTGTATGAACGACAAAAGAAAAGAATTTTGTTCCATCGTTTACTACCGGCCACAGCATCATGTTCAAATTGCCCTGAGACTGATGTTCATACATAACTAATAGTTACCTCGTCCCTCTGTTGTTCAGCTATTGTAGCTTTTCTTTTTGCTTCTTCGCTTTCTATTTGCCACGCCGCGCAAGCAGCTCTTGCTTGATTAATTCGTTCGTCCCATGTAGCTAATTGAGCACGGGAAGAGCTCAATTCTTCTCTTAGTCTTTGAACCTTGAAAGAATTCTAACGTTAGGTGGGTATTCTCTCTTATTCGAGTTAAGAATTAAATCTTGTGTATATATTGTGACTATCAATTGTTCTAACCTCAGATAAAGATCCTGTGTTACTCGGACTAATGGAAAATGCATTAACCAATGGAGATGCTGGGAGAGGTTGAGTACGAGATGGAGACATTCCTTGATTCGCAAAATCAAATAAGCTACTATTAAATCCGCTAAGTTTTGAAGCTGAACTGCTAAGTTGTGAGATATGATTGCTAAATGGATCTGACACTTGGTTCATAAATGGCATTGTCTGAAATCAATCCGGAAAAAAGGGAAATAATTAAAATAGCAATCCGATAGATCCGTTTATCGCAGGGTTTTTACCCCCGCGTAAAACTACTAAAATGATTGTGAGAGAGAAAACGACGAAATCAACTTACAGACTCTATGGAATCCTGATGAGAAAATCTGGACCCGGTAAGAAAACCAGCTGACTGCAATTGTTGCAGGGGACTCGAGGTCGATGGCGAAAAGTTAGTAAGAACAGAACGTTCAGCCATGCCAGGAATATTAACCGGGGCTGAACTTCCAAGTAGTCCGGAACTAGCTAGGCCTGCCGATATTGAGTTGCTAATTGGTGAATTGGTGTCCCTATGAATTGACTCTACTAAATTCAATGGATCGTCTAAGTGTAACTCGTCTAGTGCATTTCCTGAAAAATTTCATCACGATCGAAATTACATCTTCTCTGTGAAATTCAAATGAAACTGCTACAGTAGCAGTATTCAATTTTTACAAACATATCACCATTCGTAAAACAATACAACACGTACCAACTACAGATTCAACTGTATCGTTTGGATAGAACGAATTTGATAGTGGCGATACGGTTGATGCCAACGAATGACTTCCTAATGTTCCGTTCAAATTGTAAGCGATATACAGACTCTGTTTCTGTTGGGCCTTCTCAGCTTTCGTTAACAATGGATCACTATCTATGGCAACCATCTGCTTACGTATTTCACCCTGGAAAACGAACTGAAACTTGTTTACTCTGCGATAAACCGTGTACAACAAACACACACACATACACGCGCGCGCACAGTCTGAATTAACAAGGAAAATTGGAAAGCCTTACAACTTGTAAGAGAGAACTGGGGTAGAGTATGCTGGTAAGTTTCTGCTGAGTAGAAGCGTTCACTGTTGCATTAGAATTGGAATTATGAAGCTGAGCACCAGGAGCTTTACTATGTGAACTGTTGCTACCAATGCTGCTAGTACTTGCAGATTCAGATACTTCTCCACTTCCATTCTGCAACGCAATTCCTCCCTGTCAATCACTCCGTATCGCAGAGTATTGGTGCGAAAAAAAAGAAAAAGAAATTTATTTCAAATATCAAGATAATTATACTTACGCTACTATCGCTAAGTGGTTTGTCTTTCTCGTGGGACCTCTTGTCAGGCGGAAGAGCATTCGTCAGTATATCTGCCAGATTGGTTCCACAATCTATAGGCACTGCCATATCCCTCGCCAGGCTCATTTCTTCTGTTGGCAACACTGCTCCATCAGAACACCAATACCAAGGTCCCAAATATATCAATTTTCAGAAGCAATTTTCAATACTATATTTATATCAATTTATAAAAACGCCTACTACGTGGATTTAATCCGGTAAACCAAACCAAAGAAAAAAAAAATCCGAGATTTCTTTTCCCGACAACCATACGCTAAATACGAAAATCGCATAGAAAACCAAGCGGAATGATCCTCTTCGACTTGTTAGTCTCTAATGGATATTAGGCGGATGTACTTATACTGCATTCGCGTTAGATCAAAAGCTACGTTACTACGACTGCTGCTCTTGCTGCTGCTGCTGCTCGCGATAAGTACTCGTCGGTTCAAGCGATTAATTTGCATCGGAAAGCGGAACGGAAAATGAAAGAAAGAAAAAAAAAACCTCGAAACTTACAAACTTACAAAATATGTAATGACTGTCTTACGTACGATTTATGAGGGCACACTCACGGTCAACATGTGCGAACGCACAGAAGACTCCCCGTGGACAGTAACCAGCTTGTTGCACATCATTGCATTTGGTAGATTTATAGATCTCAGGATGGAATTGTTGTTCCGTACGAGTATGACAATAAGTGCAAGCATCGCCTTGTTCACAATTACCCGGTTCACCCCATTCCTCGCCATGTTTTACATTCGGGCATGGCGTTGATCTGAAGAAAAATCCGCTTCTTTTTAAGAAGATTGCAATAAAAGGAGAGAAAGAAAATTTGATTAATGTATCGCGCCCAAAATGGGAACTATTAACTCACCGATATTTGTATTTACGCGGACTACGTCTTTTATCTTTGCTGTTGTGATATTGGGGACACGCGTACCCCTGCCGACATAGTCTTGGAGGACGCTTACAAGGTTCAGTTTTGTAATTGCTTAATACATAATTGGTGTCTTGCCATTTTGGATCTTCGTTCATCAAGTTACGTTCTTTGTCAAGAATATTTGGCCCGTTCGAGGAGGAATTTGGATCAGAGTCAGGATTCTCCAGGGCTTGTATCTCCTTGATGTCATATACGGGCGGTCGCAAATCATGATTACCATGTGCAAAAGCACAGTGGGGACCATTCTTCACGCAAAATCCTCGAGTGTCTGTATCGTGCACACACATGCAGGTTTTATAGTAACGTAGATGGTAGCGTCTTTCGGTGTCACCTGCAGTGCGATGGAGAAATGGACACCTGTAAAACACATTAAATCTCAATAATTAATTGCTTTCTAACGTTTGAAATAATTCATACAATAATAATAACGTATTTTGAATAAAGTTCATTTCACATATTATTTTCTTTTTTATAACAATAAGAGTAAATAAAACTTTAGTCTGATCCACTGCACGCTAAAGAGGATAATCAACATTGACGGACATGTCAAATGGATATTTTGCAAATCGAAGTAATAACGGATAATTGCATATCCATAACCGAAATAATACCATGTGACGTAAATATACTTTAGATAAAGAAATCGTTGAGTAGAGTAAAAATAGCTTGTTCAGAGTTCGCGTTTAAGAAGCAAGAAAAAAAAAAAAAGAAGACAGTTTGATTCATCTGATTACATATAGTACGTGTGTTATTACGCCGAATATATAGGGGAGCGCCAGCATGCCCGTAACTAAAAATCGATTTTCTCGACGTAAACAGAGGACAGCATGTTGCGCGAGAGGCAGCCTGTCGCGTTCTACTCTACGCATAACGCTAGCCTTTAAAATAATCTTATCTCGCCCGTAGAAATCGCACGCCTGTAGAACAAGCTTTGCATTATTTCTTTTAAATAAGCTTGCAAGTTTTGAATATGGATGAATTTAAGAAGCTGCAACTTGTCGTATTGATGATTATTTCAGCAGACAATTTGACAGCTGTCATAAATGAACATTGTTTTTTTGTCTGGTGAATAAAAAAAACTTCCAAACTGAAAACATGCCAATTGTTAATATTAATTTTATTTTAAAATTAGGATCAAGATGATATTATTATAGAATATGAGAAATTAGTTAAAGGCATTTGAGAATATGTACCATTTCTGTTATTAGCCGAAGCTATAACTATATCTATCCGTTATTTTTGTTATCGTTTCCAATTTTAATTACCGTGAAAGCCCATTTCAGAATTCTCTTTAACGAGTTATATAAAGAAATTATGTAATGAATGAAAAACGTGGTATAAATAATTTTTGTGACTGTTTATCTCCATCGAATCCACATCATCATAGGATTTTCGTCATTTCGTATGGAACAGCAACAAGGATACCATATAATTCTTTGTTACCAGCGTGCCAACTAAGAGAAAATCAATATCGGTGGGGGCTCCTTTGTTTGAGAAGCCGAGGCGCCAGATATTTTGGAGGGAAAAGCGATCGTGAACACGCTTGTCAAAACCTTCTCTGTATTTTCCTATCGATTTTCGGAGGTATTAGGCATGCTATGCTCTACATTGGATCCTTCTATGTATAATTGGACTAAATGTTACTCTCGAAACTCACAGAATTCCACTGACAATAGAACTATATCCGGCACGTCAACGACATACATACAGCTTATAACTCACATCGAAATACGTATGTCAAATAAATACGTCGATAACACAACGTATTGTAGTAATTAAGAAACTCGACAATTATTCCTTATTATTCGTGCATAAGGGAAAGTAGGTCAAACGATAATTCCTCTGGTTTACCATTGACTTATCTACTATCGCAAACTATACTATCAATTATTTCTATGCAAATAATGATATATCTAATGTCAAGTGTGACAAATGTTCAAGTTTTTCCCTTATTGAATTAGTCGTTATCTCATTAAATCAGTTCTGTTTTAACGTACTTGACTACTTAACTTTAGTAATTAATTAAACTCGATGAATAGTTAAAGAACAGATTTATGACGAAGTATTTCTACATGTTTTTTATAGAAATTATATTTTCAAGTGATTGAGAGATTTCATTTTAACGAAAATTCAACTCTCTCGGAGTCGCGAACGATTACTGGGCGACACATGTGACATTTTCACGAGTGAAAAAGCATCATCGTGAAGGGAAGACTGACGCAAAGAGCCTGGAAGAACTGTAATGAGCGGTAATCTGTCATATTACGCAGCACGAGGATAAAGTAAAACTAATTGTTGCGCAGTTTCGCAAAAAAAAGAGAATTAATTCTAATATGTCGTACAATTAAGTGATAAGGTATTTCAATAATTATTAAGATGATTACTGCTGCATTAAAATACGATTTCCAACGAAATTGACAAATATCAAAAATATCGATAATTTGAGATTTTGTTAAAAGGAAATATAACTTTCACAATTGTTATAATATAGAAATATTATTATCAATGTCAATAACTAATGCAGGAAAAGTCTCAATAAATAGAAAAAGAAAAACTAATCAGTTTTATTACTATTCCGTTTTTTTCTCTATACTGATTTACGATGTATCGTCGAATGATGCAGAATTCTAAATTTACATTTCCGATAATGATATTCCTTTTTTTTTTTGATTTATACAATAAATACCAATTTACATAGTTATAGAAATGGTACACGGTTTATGCGGATTTTAGAGTGATCATAAAATTTCTTTTGCTATGCGCTCTGATTAGAATTTTATAGGATACGAGAAGCACGGTGTTCGCGCGAGAAAACTTCTTTCATTCATGTAATCACTCGACTGATACCGATAGAAAGTTGAGCGCAGCAACTGAAATCGCAGCGAATGGACTCGCTACTTTAGAAACTTACCGAATGACACAGGTTTGAGAATTTCGTCGATATAATAAAGCCATTAAAATTTGGGACTCACATTTTGATCCGATGAAACATGGATGTACATAAAAATACATTTCGATTCCTTACGAATTTTCTAGAAGGACCTGATTCGTCGAAACTCTGATTAAATTCAATAAGATTA
Source organism: Trypoxylon attenuatum (assembly GCA_963989405.1). Classification (NCBI taxonomy): domain Eukaryota; kingdom Metazoa; phylum Arthropoda; class Insecta; order Hymenoptera; family Crabronidae; genus Trypoxylon; species Trypoxylon attenuatum. Next base: position 10,761,059 of record OZ022493.1, on the reverse strand, counting down.
ATTTCAAATTAGTTTTAGCACAGAAACAATTACTCGAGTGACAAATAGATGAATTTAAAAGTTATTGTATTATTGTTGGAACCTAATGGTCGAACGATTCTGTTGTAAATAAAAAAAAAACCTCCTGCCATTCTCAGAATGTTACTCGTGTCAAAGAACATACATTACTTTAATGTTTTTCATCTCGCTGAATACTGCGTCTACATTCAAGTACAAACGTATCATAATACTTTCCTTCATCAGGTGTCCAATTGAACGCGTGGAACGAAGATAAAAGTGTCATGGAAATATTCACGAGGGAAAGCGTTTCTGACTGTGCAGAATCCATTCAATGAACCCGAATATCGTAATAAGCAACATATCCATATATGCAGTCGGCCGCAAATCGAGCTATTAGTATTCTCGTATGTTCAACGCGAATTACAGCTGCGTCAATTAATAATACCAAACGAATAAACAGAATGAATATAACACAAAAAACTTCCAACTACATATTCGGCAATGATTCAACGTTGGTTTAAATATTTCAAGCGTCCGTGACCGCGAAAGAAACTAGTGCAAAAGTAAGATATAAAATAAAAAATGTAGAAAGTCCATAAACAGTGAACGCTAGATAGTTTAATCTGTAATTGGCCGTAAATATAAGAAACCTATTGACTGAAGTATCAAAAATATATAGTTGGCAATGAGTAGACGAGATATGTATATCGCGTGTATATATAAAATACGAAGCATGCATAGAAGTTGTAAAAAACGATCGTTTCTAACTTCCTTCTTTCTGGACTCTATCTGCTCCTCCCAACTCTATTCACGATTTATCCTTCTCCCAAGTGTACCACGCAAGCTAGCGCGCCCTGTCGCTTTCGTAAAACGCGGAACCAATGTGCGTCGAATTCTAAATCGCAGCAGTGTCGAGGGAAACCCAATGCGCCGATTCTCTTATTGACAATACACGACGCGTTTCTGTCAGTGTGAGACGAGGTCGTGAAGGAACCGCCGACTCTAAACCTTGCTTTTTCGTATCTTCCATCTGTCCTACACATTATATTTCTCATAAAAAAAATTGTACAGCGCACTATGAGAGAAATCATTCTTTCTCGCGATTCTTTCGCGTTCTCTCAGTTTTACAATTTTAATTTTAGTGGAATTTTGTTCAAATTCAAACGTTAAATATGTACTGAAAATTCTCTACTTAATATCTCACGTAACAAGAATGTTAACGTTCAACGTTGTATTTAAACTACAATTGCGTAATTTGCGAGGTATATTAGCTAAAAAAAGAAAAGATACATTTTGGAGAAAATATAAGATATTGAGAAGAAAGTTTGTCTTGTAAATTGTTTCAATCGAAAATTGATGAAGTAGCGATTTAAAGAACTCGGTTCTTGAAAGACAAAGAGGTGACTCTATCTTATGTGTCTCAAGAGTAGTAGACAGTTCTATTCTCATGTTTGAAGATTGAAAAGCTCTTAATCGAACTTTAACTTCTCATAGCAAACGGAAATGCAGAACAGTAGAAAACACGCGATGAACGCTCATCGTGTTGCGAGTGGGTTTAATTTCGAGCGTAAAGTATGAGTAAGCAGAAGATTACGGAGAATTATGCAATCACACGAAACAGAGACAATGTAAGATTTCGAATGGGGGCTCGAAGATAATTGAAACCCCGATTGTGACCATATATGACAAGTATTAGTTTCGTTACGATTGCTGCGTCAGAGTAGATACAAGAACTGCAATAGCACCATTACCACTAGCGGATACTTTCATTTGCGACGGACAGGTTGCAATCGTACATTCATTTAATCGCAGGCTGTTCAAAATATAACGCGGTGCAACATACGCAATTACATATACTATACATATTCGGATACCATTAAACTTTCATTGCTGCTGTAGTTCTTTTTACAGAATTTGCCATTCTAAAGTTGAGCACGATGACAATAAGAATAGACTAATAAATAATAACATTTTCTTAACTTCTTTAATATCTTAGAAGTCTCTAGAAGTTTCAGTTACTATTCAGAAATATCCTTAGATCTTATCGACGAACAAATGTATTCTCTGCTACAAAATTCAATTTTTAAAAGCATGCGTTGTTACGTGTGTTTAAGTTTGAATTAAAACTGGGAAGCTAAACGTGGGTAGGTATTCAAAGTATTTCTGGGAGTACCCGTGAAGCCGTTATATTAGCTCTACGGTACTAAAATCGTCAAGAATAGTGTAAGAAAGAAAGAAGAAGAAGAAGAAATATTGAAGTAAAGAATCTGGGTTTGCTCAAGAGAATTCTGATGCCATTTAAGTCGATCTCAGTGTATATAGTACACAAAATACAACATGTTATCGTAGCAGTTATTTTCAATGTAAATCAAGATGCTCTTGTCGTTGGAGAATCGCGCGAAAAGTATGCGCATCTAGTACATACATACCGTCAAAAGTTACGTCGTTGGAATTATAGCCCGCGAACGCAGCAGTATACGGCAGGTTATTCGCGACAGGACGTTAGGTCGTTACGTATCGCCACGCAGATGTATATTATACATGTTACAGCAGCGCAACACGCGTGTCAACGACACAAAGAAATGGAGACAGCTCGAAAGAGTGAGTGAGAGAGAGCGTGAGCAGGAGGGAGTAAGGGAGCAAGAGGAATACAACTGCGAGGCAGGGTGCAGGAACGAGAAAGAAAGAAAGAAAGAAAGAAAGAAAGAAAGAAAGAACGAGTAAGCGAACGAGCGCTCTTTCCCTCGGTATACATCGATTCTGAGAGAGACTTGAAGCGGCTTGATTTTACGGTAGACGTTCGTCTGCGCATCGCTCGCCAGCGCTCCGATGCACGCGTAGTATGATCACGTAATCTTTGGTCAAAGGAAATTCGCGAAAGAGCATTCAGTACACATCAAGCTCGGTGCAGTATAGTACGTAGAAGAAGAGCGTAAACAATCTCAGTTTCGAGAAGATACAAATGTATGTAAAATGAAAGTCGATCGTGAAACGGTGAAGTGTAGAGGAATCAATGTAACGTATCTGGCGTTGCACGCCGCGAGATATCACGGGTATGCAGTTGTAGTAAGAAAGAGACAAAGCAAAGAAAAAGGAGCTGCGACGTATACGTCAAGGGAGAGAAAGTTCTCTGTAGGAAGGATCATCAAACTTACTCGTCTCCGTCGGGACATATGCCGGTGGTCTCGTCGTACTTGGTGCAATAGTTGTCGGCGCTATAGTTGAAGGTGCGGTCCCGCTTTCTGACCGGTCTGCGGCGCCTCTGGTTCATGAAGTGCCAATTGAAACACGTGAAGGGCCGATGTTGCGTGCATTTTCGCTGTATAAACAGGGGACACTGTTCCACGCGGAATTCCTTCAAGTATCTGGAATGCGAATCCACAGAGCCACACATTATTTCCTGCCGCTTTCTGTCGAGTCGCGCGCCGATGCCGCCGCGATGCTGCTCACGACTATCTCTCGTTCTCCCTCTCTTTCTCACACTCACACGAACATATATACACACGCACACGCTCTCTCTCTCTCTCTCTCTCTCTTTCCCTGTATCTTTCTCCTTCCCTCTATCAACACAACTGCTTTTCTCTACCAACTGCGCTCTTTCTTTTTCTTTCTCTCTCTCCCACACACACACACACGCACACACGCATGTACGCACACACTCTTTCTATCTCTGTCGCGCACTAGCACACTTGGGGTCATGCACTTTCTGGGCTGCGATCTTTATCCCTCACTGTCCGTTCACGTAGCACGCGACCGGTCGGTCGCTACTTACGTGTAATGATTCGCCTTTTCCGCCTGAGATGTCAACAGTTTCGAGTCGGACTTCATCTTGGACAACACGACGGGCCGAGGGAACGCGCGCGCGCGCGCACCACACGCGTACGGCCCACAGCAGCACTCTTTCTTTCACTCTTCGACGATCTTTCCTCCCGTTCTTTGCCTTGTCGAGAGTTCGTCGTTGTGGCTCGTTCTCGTTGCTGTCACCGTTGTCTTCACCGCCGCCGCCGCCGCTGCCGCTTCAGCCGCCACCGCTACCGCTGTCGCCGCCACAGCGTAGTCTCTCTCTTGCGCCCTTCTCCCCGCCGAACTTTACCCTCCTCGCGCACGCACGTAATCACGCACGCACGCACACACACACACACAGACAGACGCGCGCGCGCGCGCACACACACCCCGCAGCAAAACTCTCTTTGCCTCTCTCGCCACAAGTCCACACACACACACACACACTCCTTCCTTCCTTCCTCCTCGCCTTCTCGGCTCGCTTCACTCGCGACGTGCTGCTGCTCCCCTCTGTCCTCACGGCTGGTTTCGCCGCCTCTCTTGCTGTTTCGGCCCGCCTTCTCTCCCGCTGGCGGCTTAGCCCCTGCTCCTCGACACGGAATGCGGGACGCAGCCAGCGCACCGCGCAGTACACATTTTATGCGCCTTCCTAGCTGGCCAATCCTCGTGGTTCCGCGAGCTCACGTGACCCAACTCCTTTCAAGGTCATTGATGTTTTGGTTCCCACGTAAACACGCACTCTCGGAGCTATCCAGGGCCGACCGGTATCCTGTGGATGTATGATGGACCTTCGTGGAACAGTTGTTACGTTGGATCGAGGTTACCTCGATGATTATGATTTTACTCCAATTTCTCCTTAACCGGTTAACAGGACTGAAAGGGAGGAAAAGCGAGATCGAAATTCACTCTGATCGATTCTTTTGCCTTCACGCGGCATACACTCGAGCTCGATCGAGTTCCGATTCTACGCTAGTTTCTCGCCGATGCTCGAAAGTTCGGGAAAAAGTGTATACAACTGTCGCACTGGTTTTACGATGGCTGAGATTGACTCTGTACCGTGTATCTTTGGAATTAGTCCATTTTCCTTGGATAAGTTCTTTGATCGTATTTGCAAGATCGGATTGGACCAGTTGAAGATTTCAAGCTCGCCGCCGAGTCATTCGCAATGTAATTCGATTGTTCTGGTAGTAATATCGAGAAACGTATTGCACACGATTTGCAATGATGGATTCGCTCGTCGAAGCAATATGGGATCGCCCTGGTGCGAGTTCAGCGCCTCACGGCCATTGATTCTTGACTGGGTTGCTTCTCTTTCGAATATGCGGGGCGTTGTAAATTGCATGACTGCACTAGCGGTAGGTATCAATGCCTCGCTTTATTTCCATGGAGCCAGAAATCTGTTCTTGGCGCGGTTATATTCTCTCCCACTGAGAGCGTGAGAAAGACAGAGAGAAGGAGTGTGCAGTTTGGGCCAAAGAATTCGGGTCTCCTTCACTCTCACTTTCACTTGGCGAGCGTTACGAGTTTAGATACGTACACACTACACTCTCTTGGTCAGTGATCTTTCGCATTTCACAACCCACTTTGGTTAACACAACCTTATGAGCGTATTACGATCGCGTTCACTCGTGTCGGTAACGTGAGTCTCGTTATCTTCGAGGATTGCGCGCGTGAGTCATCTCTTATCGTCTATCCGTAGCGTGATCATTACGCTCCGTAAGGAGACACGAATACCTGCATTGAGGTCGGTCGGTTTCGTCGATTGTTTCCCGACAACAATCGTTTACGATCTTTCGAACGCATCTCGCTCTTTTCGAAATCGCTGTCTACAGAGCAACGTTTAACACTACCTTGATGCCTGTCGTAACTCTTGAGTGAACTCGCGACTGTTACTCCCTCTAACGTAACTCAAACGTATTACGGTAATTGCGCCTTATTGACCAAGCTTCACCTCTTTTCCGTACATCTCCCATCCTTCTGTTCTATACAGTTCGACCTGTATTTATTCAATGAGAGGCTATTTTTCTTCGATTCACGATTTGCGTCTATATACAGATCTCTCTCGCGGAATTCCGTATGTAAAGTTAATACGTATCTTTATTTCGACGACCCCGTTTTTCGGAGCATGCGCAGCAGTGCCAAGACGCAGAAAGCAACAGAATTTAAAGCGTCGTTCAATCGCGGCATTGATGCGCACCAATTTTGCCCGTAGCACTCAACAAGTGATGTAATCACCGATTGATTTTTGGACATTTTTGATTTGCCCTGTATTCTTTAAATTCAGAACTTTATAGGAATCTACGTCCATTGCAGTTTTCTGTCGAAATGCATAGATTTCTATTAGAAACTTCGCAAATTCTAGATTTTGCAGTAATTAAAAAATTGTCGCATCTTTGCGAAGTTTACTCTTGCAGTTACACTTGGATTGAAGAAAAAGGTTTCGTTAACAAATTAAACACAATTTTCGTCACACTTATCTTTAATGTGTACAAAACGTAAATAATTAAATACAATAATATTAGGAAGCAACATACACACAATGATTTAAAGTGCACATTGGAAGAAGTAACAGTTCTCTACTGCGTTACAGGACCAATGTAAAGAATAGTCCGTGATAAATAAGGGATTACTATAAAAAATGGTCGTGGAATAAATTGCATTAAATGTTTCACTACCATTTTACATTTACTCTTTGTGTCATATCGTGATTAAAGATTTGTACAATTGTATACTATTGTAATGGTATACTATTGGCCATTGCACTGAACCGCGAAGTCTGAAAGAACGAGTACATATAGTACGATGCCAAAAAGTCGACATTTTCAAACAGAATTCACCCGGATGCAATTTTACATGTGTCCTATGTACGTTTTTAACTTATTCGAAATTCAAACCTATTGGTTTCGATAATGTTGCAAGCACACTCCTTTGTCATAACGGTTTAATCCGTTACTATCCAATTCTTTCCACATGTTGATCTTTCCCAAAGAAACACGAAGTTGACTTTGCGCATCTAGACACCGAACTAAATGCAAACTGTTCATTCGGTTGGTAAAAATATAATGCCTTTACCTTATATGAAAAAATAATATACATTTGGTTTGTACGTATGCATGGTTTGATTAATGCTACGTTCATGATAGTTTTCTCCTTCTCTACATTCTCGTGTTTTTAAGCTATTTCTTTTTTTTTCCATCCTAATATTTCACTACAAATTTCGTGTCGTGCGTGTATGTGTATGTGTCGTTTAATTTCCGTACGAAGTATTAACACGAGCGAGTACTTTAATATTATTATTTTGTCGTTTGAACGTCGAGTAAGTGAACACGGGCTTTCGATCTAATAACAAATTAGTTAAAGCTGCATAATAAGGCTGATCGCATGCAATGATGTTAATTTTAAACTTTTCCAATTGAAAATCAGTTTCCCAATGTTGCATAATACTTGTGCATAACATAACGAAGTTCTCAATTTTACCTTATTTTTTTTCTTCCCATAGTACAATGACTCATCGTCAAAATTAATATAAGACTTCCTGTACTTTGGCGTAGTTACTTTGGTAATACACCTCGAACACAATATTTTTCATATTTCATTTTACTGATAATCGAAAATAGACAATTATCAGGATGAATTAAAGAAAATATTGTACTGTACTGTTAACTTAGATAAATATAACTGTCTATTTATTACCAAATTAAACACGAAATTTAACGTTATATCACGCCCATGTAATTTTGGTGTTAAAAGGTACGTATCTAATATTTTTGTATTGCATTAATCAGTTTGCCGTCACACGTGAGATCGAAATAACACACTGAGCACTCCTGGATGGATATTATATGTATATGATTATCGGGTACATCTTCATTATAAGCTATTACAGTACAATGTTACTGCATGTTTCAGTTCGGATGGACTTGTCAATTACGTTAAACTTTGATGTAGATAATAATGAATATCGAATATTTAAACACGGAGGATTGTAAGATCTCACGATTATTTGCATTCGATTTTTGACGGCAAACGAAAACTGGTCGAAAAGGGCAGTTTTATTATATAATTTCTAGATTGTAACGATATCTAAGCCTTTCGATGTCTAAAATTTCAATACTTATTACAGTTTTCTCGAGAGAATACAAATAAGAATTCTTCGAATCTCTTATTAACTGTCTTCTGTAAAATGTATGTACCTTCGAATACGAGTTGAAATCGTAAGGTATATATGTATGTATTTAAATGCGAGAAAAAATGGTGACATCAAAAATTCTAGATATTCTCCGATGACTCGAGTCTACGGAGTGAAACTCGACTAAAGTGTCGCTGTTCGGATTGGAGGCAACTTTTTTTGCTTTTTTCTTTTTTCTAATACATCATTTACGATGATTAATTATTATTATTCGTACGTAGCAACGTGCGCACGCTTCGTACGCTAATGGTGTTTTACGATCAATTTACTCGTTGTCGATCGTAATATTAACGACTTGGCCGAATCTCTTGCAGTTTACCGATATCGTATACTATTGATGAGTAATATAAAATCAAAACGCATACGACTTACCACTATTGAAGAGAAAGAATCAAATTTTAGTACTCGTTTTATGGATCACACTGACCTTGGCATATTGTTATACATAAATTTCATTTCTTAGCGAATAATAATTAAACGATTCCTCGAAACATGTAAATGTTCTATTGCAACGTAGTTTTAATAAACTAATTAGGATTGATATTTCAATTTAGATATTTCCTGCGTGGCGGATCGCACTATGTATGTATTAATTTAAGACGTTTCGAGCGGCCTCAAAAGAAGTGTTTCGCTCGCGTACGTTTCAAAGCGAATGAATCGTTTAATGGAGTTAAGATAAACTATGAGATAGAGAGCAAATTTTTTATGTATCCATTTGGATTGGCGATTAGCGGAATTAACAAGAAAATGTACTTGAAGTATCATTACATTAACAAATTCATTTATACAATTAACTATCTATATACAATATATTAGTACGAACGTCGCATTATTTTTTTAAATATAACTTTGAGAGGCATCGACCCTTTATCTCGATGTTAGCCATTCGTAACACTAAAATTTTAAACACTCGATCTCTTTTACTATCTGTATTGCTCAGAGAGAGAGAGAGAGAGAGAGAGAGAGAGAAAGAGAGAGAAAGAGACAGAGAGAACAGTTGGCAATCCGTAACGAGATTCCGCACATCGTGAAGATTTCTTTCTTGTGTCATTGATTTTCCGTGTTAGGCCTGTAAATAGTATCCGTCGAAACTAAGATGCTCAACGCTAACTGTTCAATAAAACTGTAACAATTGCGAAACGATTTGCGGATCTAGATTCTAAAATTCTTGGGGTTTTTCTTAATAGTCATTTTAATAATATTTTCGCCCGGATATATAATGCTACGAAGATTAAGCTTTTTTTTTCTTTAAGATAGGATATTTCACTTTGATATTTAATAGCTATTCTTTCATAATTATATTTTCATTGCGCGGACTGTACTCGATTTTATCGAGTATCGATCGTTTCATACTGCTTTTACCGGCTTCGTAGAATTTCACTTTATACAGTTCATCATGACTTATTTTCTATTTAGCCTGTTAATATCGTTGCTTGTGTATTATGCTGAATAGAGGATTACGAAAATCTTCCATTTTATGAATTTTCGTACGCACACGTAACGGAAAACAAGGCAGTAGAGTAAAATAAAGATGAAACGATTTACCCGGTTGCTTCTGCGTCTCCGAGCAACACAATCTTCGACGAAGATTTAACGTGACGCATCGTCTGTTGTTACGAAAGATCCTTTTGAATTCTTGAAGTAATTACAAAGCACATTTTATATAATTTATGAAATTACATAAATTTCGCAATTGTCAAAATTGAATATAAGGGGTGCGTACGTGACGTATGTATATTCTAGACTAGTTTGTATAATTGTAATAGTCGACTTAATTTAAACAGTCGTTCCATACGTACTAAACATGACTCTAGTGGTGTCAGTATCCAAGGTAACATCTTCTGGTGATGCTAAATCAACCTTTATCGAACCAGAATTATTTCTTCTTCTTGTCATACCACCACCCCAATTCGATAGGGTCCAGTGATAAGTTTCACCTTCTTTTTCATTATTCGCGGATTCATGAGTTTCATTCTCCTTATCGAGGCCAGTCTCAATTGAAACTGAAGATTGCGAGGCTACAGAATCGAAACTGGAATCACCACCGCCACGATAACGACTGACGCATTCAGTGGCCATTTCCCCAGGTGATTCCTCAATCGCGCGAAGGATATTCTGACAAAGATCCGAATCGAGTGGGATCGGATCTTCGGAATCGCGATTATGAATTGTTACAGCGATATGGGCTGGATGAGGTATTGGCAATGGAATGACAAGTTTCTCTGCGCTGTAAGGTCGGATTTGTCGCTTCCATGGTTGCCATCGTGATTCTGTGACGCCATTGGTCGTTATAGTGCGTCTTCGGATCTTTGTCGAAGTCAATAGACCATTTGTGTCACTATTGAATAACGTTAAATCGTTAGAAATCTTATTCCAAGCAATCGTTTGCTCTCATAATTTCATCTTTATACAATTATCTGTGTCCTAATCTTACTTGACGATATCGTTTAAAAAGTATCGAAATTGTTTCTTACCTGCGTTTATCGGATTTCCTGCTACTACTACTTTGCTTGGCTCTCGGATTAAAAGCCGATACTTCCAAGTAAGGGCTATGAACCTGTATATTTCCACGCGGTGCATAAACTGCACCAAGGAGATCGGGACCGTTAATACCACCAAGTTCCGTGCTATGTACCATGTCAGTATAGCGCGATAGATCTACGCCTGGATGAGGTTCCAATCGGAATTTTGTGTCAGTATCGTCCAGTGGCTGAAGAAAATCTAAACTGAAAATATCCGCGTACATAAGACCAGCTAGGCCAGCCCAATCTCCAGCACCCAATCCTTTATTTTCCCAGAAATCCTCCTCGTTTCCGGGAAGCCTTGCAAAAACGTGATTGGGATACAAACGTTCGAGCATGAGTGCTCCTTGTTGAATAACTACCTATGTTTATCGAAAAGAACAAAAAATCATTGTAACATAATTTTCTCATCAAAGTTTATAATAATTAAATGTTGATTACCTTTAAATCGAAGGTAGCTAATTTTATTTTACTTCTAACAGCTACTCCGAGACCAGTCTGTAAATTTTTTCTGCGTCTATCTAATTTCTCGTGTAACACAGAAATTAGGTCTCTAGCTTCTTTTTCGAGAGACTTGTATGGGTCCTTAGTTTTTGCTAAGCTAGCCGCAAATGGACCAAAGCACGCTTCTACAAACTGAGTAAAATCCCTTTGAGGTTGAGTAATCAATCGTTCGGTTTCTTGTTGGAACGCTAACAATTCGTCTAGCTCTAACTTTGCTTCGAATGCGGCTAATGCTTGTTCCGGTCTTATCTGCAATTCCGAAAAATAACCATATCATTGATTTATGTATAAGGCTCGACTAATTGTAAATCTCAGTTGGTAGTTTGATAAACGATCCGCGCGCGTACTTGATAATAGTAATCGGAAGCTAATCCTGGCCCAGCGATTCGTTTCACCACGAAGCTATCGCTCGCAGGTATGCGACCTCTGTTCTTTATTACCAGATGAAACATTATTGTGTCCCAAATAACACGGACCCAATAACGTATCACAGCAACTGTAATTAACATTAGTTTTTCAGTTTATTGGATTAAAATTTGACTAACTAACCTAATTCGATAACGATTGAACATTATTCAATCCACATACCCGTAAGTATCACAAAAGAAATAATGGGACATAAAATAAGGGCTACGACCAATGCTGCAATCGGCTGTACGCAACCTTGTACAGCAATATTCCAGACTAATGCTTCCATTACGACTAAATATCGATTGCGGCTTGGTTCGGGACTATCTAGATCCACTACGAGTGCCATAAAAGCGTGTAATGCCAATGTGACCAAAGGCATCCTGAAATATTAATACATCGCGTATTAAGTTCATTGAAGTAATCGGGAACGTTAATTAAGATAGATAACTGACCATAGAACCGCGGTGAGAGCAATGACGAGTGAGCCTAAACTGGCAAATATACAAACGACTGGAAAAACAAATAATATAACGAGAGTCCCTAATAAACCTTTCGCACCATAATTCCAAAATCTATTCAAATGCCTTGTCATTCCTTTTCCAATGAATCCTATGACAGAAGAGTAAACAATTCAAATGTATTAATGTATTTCGTAACTTATGAATCATAAGACTCGTGTTGCAAGTTGCGTGTGTGAGAAAAGAAAAAATTACCTGTGTCTGGTTCCGTTTCGAAGTGTGTCCTGCTTTTACTAATGTGTCTCCAAAGAGCTATGAGCCGTGAACATAGAGTAGGCATCTGGGACGATTTTCTTGGGAAGAGAGTTCCGTTTAATTGGCTCAATTCTAGGTCTGGAGTAAATGGTTGCACAAGTAGCAATGCTCGTATGGAAACTGGACTACACCATGGAACAGCTACTCCCAAGAGGAACATAGCATTCCACGTCCAACACCAAGTTCTTGCAATATAATTAATCCATCGCCACATTGGCCACCTAAAATGAATAATCAAACACAATAAAAATATCTTCAATTTCTTTTCTTAGGATGAATCATATTAATTACCGCGTTGTCGTAGTGTGTACTATTTCTCTTTCCACCAAAAACACCGGCTGACTTGGATCAGCTCGCGGTGTTGTTATGGATGTTGGTGTGTTACTTAAGACTGTCGGTATTACTTCAGATTGACCTTGAAAATTGCGTCGAACAATCCAGTTTTTCGGAAGCCATATTTGCGTTGGCCATTGATAACTTCTTGTCGGCGTTTTAACTTTTCGCAATTCTTTCAGTAGAACTGGTTCACGCTAAAAAATAGTTATTTTTCATCAAGAGAATGTCAATAGAATGTCAATGAATAAGAGACTAGGATTGTTGGAGAGAGTCGTGTAATAGAATATTTTTCAAATTAAAAAAAAAAAAAAAAGGGAATATACCTCTTTCATAAAAGTTAAATCTCGGTTAAGGAAGTAGACCGTTTGCTGCAAGTTCTGATGACTGCAGAGTGCGAGAGCCTCCTCATGAGCGCTCCACTCGCATTCCTCTATGAAGCGCTCTTCGGCTTCCCTCATTCTGTCTCGCATCCACGGCTCAATCCGCGAGAGGACTGGGTGTTCGTTCTCGATATGACGCCGTAAGGCATCTTTCGTATGCATCAGTTTACGCTGTACGTTTTCGACTGCCCTGTGCATTAGCACAACGGATTGGGCTTGCTGTACAAGTAAGTGAGCGATTCCTTCACCCAATGCAAGGATATCTGGATGAGACAAGATGTTCGAGTATACCCTTTGCAGATATTCCCGCATGACTGCTTCGTTAACTTCCTGCAAAAGAATGTTTCGTCACCCACAAACACACACGATCAGTTGATCCAATTTTTACAGTTGCTATTGAGATAACTTTCAGAATGAAATGACGTAAATCGATATAATAAGATGAAATAAATTGGTTTCTCTTATAATTGATATTTTAAAATTTAAAGAAAATATTGAATTTGTAATCAAGTGATTTCGTACCCTCTCAATTTCCTCATCTGGCTTTTTCTGTGCTCTCAATTCTGATATCAGTCTTTCTCTGAAATGAAGAAACCAGCCTCGTGTTTCTCTCTCCAAAATTGCAACTAAGATCGGTAAAGCTTTTTTGATAATGTCTCTGCTAAATAATCTAAGATCGACCGCAGTTCCAGCGGGTGTGCCAAAGACAAATGGAACAGGAACAGGTAGTAGCTGCGACGATTCTCTTTCGACTTCGAATTTTTCCATTGTCGCGCGTCGTAGTTGTTTTCGTACAAATCCACATAGTAGCTCTAAGGAATCTTCATACTCTGGCTGCAGCATTATAGTCAATGTCTTGTTAGCACATCCAGAAGTATAAATACACGCTGTTTACGCTTAATTCGTCGAGGATCGAAACGTGAACTTACCCTACACACCAGTTCCGCGACCAAATAGCGGCAGCGTTCCTCCCTAATTTTGGCATCCAGATTGTGTGCCTGCAGCGACGGCACCCCGATTATTATATCTGCAACACACACACACACACACACATATACATACAGTGTGATCCTCCCGCCACCGGACTATGTTATGCATCCACTGTCTAGCCCAGACTTTCTGGCGCGTCAAATTTCGGCTCACGCACAAACTAGGGTCTATGTGTGGGTCAGAAGGGTCTGTGCTATCTGCGCGCAGGCCGTTTGTGTTGGTAAGGCCCTAGCTTGTGCGTGAGGTGAAATTTGACGCGCCAGAAAGTCTGGGCTAGACAGTGGATGCATAACATAGTCCGGTGGCGGGAGGATCACACTGTACACAATTGCTTTAAGGTCATTCTGCTCTCAAGCATGAATTCGAGAGTAAAGTTGCGAGCAGCGTAGGGATTCTACTAATTAGTTTCCGAGGGGTAGTAGACCAACAATTTCAAGCCCCCGGACTCGACTAAATAATCTCACTGATGAATATAACTGAACATCCATGCAACGAGTTTAATTTAAATTTGTCCTTCGATACATCATTTTCACGGCATTTTGATTTAATGGCACTAGTGACGCACAGTAAATGAAAATTCTATGAAAATTTGAACAGACACGTGGATTTCATGGATTGGATTAATTTTGCTAACAGAGTGTGACGGATTACTGAGAAACATAAGTATCGAAAATGAATATAACGAAGATTAATGTTGACCATTAAAAATGGTCAGATAATTTTATTATTATTATCGTCGATGATAAATTCAATTGTTTATCATTTTCATGATTCGTCTCAGGATAAGCGGAATAGAATTGCATAATTGTGATATTGAAACTAAACTGATAGACGTATATAGCTTTTAATCGATGTAATAGACTCGAGTATCGCATATACTTGTATGTACTAGTACCTATGGGAGGTCCCTTACCGAGTAATCGGAGGAGGCCGGTCAGCAAGGCTTTCAGAGACTGCGAGACGCTGAAGCAATGGGATACAAGCCTGGCCTTTGCCGTTACTACGAGAAATCTAGTAGCCAAAGCAAGGTCCCTAAGCAGAGCGTCTCGTCTTCGATCTCGGCCACGTTGTAGCAATCCGCTCAATCTCCACCGATGCGTCTGTCCAGCAAAGTTGATCGAATCCACCTCAAATTCCCTGTAAAATCAATCTACGATCAATCTATGAACACAATAACTCCATTTCAACACAATATACCCAGGGGTACAATAAGCTAGCACAGTTTTGCTATATTACAAGAAAACAAAAAAAAAAGAATACCAAGATACGCGTCTACAAAGAAACTGATCAGCCTAAGAGTACACTCAACTGGAGGCTCTAAGATTTTCCGAGTTACCCTCAGGAGAATAAGGAGTATATTTTTAAACTTAAGTGTTCAATACTAATCTACGTGTTTCTCGAGTGGCTATATCAGCTTTGTGGACATTGAAGCTCTGCTTGACATCGTCGCATGTAGTAATTATAAGCTCCTCCTGCTTGAACGAACAACCAACTATGTATCGTATGTACAATAAGATCTTGTGTCATGCCAGGATTGCGGCCAGTGTCTGTTAGAAGCCACACCAATTGTGAATTGTCCAGGCCGTTGACTGGCCAGCGTGACTCGTGTGTACACAACCCTTGTTTCCAGTTTTCGCGGCTGGTAGAAGAGTTAATTGCAGTGGCCGCGGGGATTTTACGCGAAACTTCGTGCACGTCTCAAGGTGGATTAGTTCATTGCGGATCACAGGGAAGCGGTATCCGACGTCTTGACGTCGCTGTACAGGGTATTATTGGCAAATGTTTTGCCAACGGCGATTCTTTAACCCTTCGCACTATATACTCTCTGTACCATGCGCATATTTTATTAGATTTATCGATCGAAAGATTCTTTCGGTAATTATAAATGTTTCTTAAGCTCAGATACATTGAAGAAAATTGTAACATTTGGAATAATCCTTGATAATTAATGCAATGAGCAAATAGAATTATACATATATTTGTAACATTATTAAAATGAAAGATCTTTTTTAGAAATATATCCTAACATATGTATCATACATAATGCGATATAATTCCTATAGTACAATATTTTTGTACAACTATGAGATTTCATGAAATGAAACTTTTTAAGTGCGAAGGGTTAATATTGTATGACGCTGTGTGTGACGTACCCGCATCTTCGAATGCTCTCCAACTGAGTGGCATTCAGCTTCTTCGGTTTCCCGTATTTATCCTTGTGCAAGCTTTACAGAAATCGGTACATATATATCAGTTACTAAAAATATATACCTTTCGTTCGCTCTGTTTGACTCACTCCGAAGTTCGCCTTTTTTTCCTTTAAATTTAATATCAGTCAAATCTCCTTCCTAAATACACTGGAATTCTTTTTATTTTTAAACATCAGCAATGTTGATGACAAATTCGACTCTTTGTTTATCGGAGTAAAATTTGTAATGATACAATAGTATTGTTTTAAGTACGTCAGTAGGTGCAACACTCTTTTGGTTTACTTTGGTTTGCTCCTTTAATCTAATCTGCGAGTTTTCTCTTCGTGTGTGCAAACAAATTGTTTCAAGCTATTTCTAGGTGATACAATTGCTACTTTATTAGCTTTTTAAGCTGCTTTGTCTAAGACATTATATCTACAATAGCGTGTGTGTAGACAAAGTATGAATGTACTTTGGTACTATTAAAAAATGATTTCTGCCTCGAATAAATAAATCAGAATTGTAAAATAAACAGTTTATTCTACAATTTTGATTATTCTCTTTCTAGAAGGCAAAATACCTTTTTTTTACCTGTACCAGTACAATCTCTACCCCGCACAGCATTACACTATATTATACGCTCCAAAACTATTCCTATAAAAAAGACTGAGAATAATTTAAGATAAAGTTTACGTGTTGTGACACATGTTACTCGATTTGCATTATGTGAGTAGATACATTGTAAACAGTAAACAACGTTAATATTGTGCCACATTAATAAAGTTGTATCTGCACTATTCGAATCTTATATAATTAAATTAATGTCGTAAGTCATCAGGTCTCGGCCGTATGTCGAATAAAACCTGTGCTGCTTTTAATGCAATTATTACTAGCATTTGTAAATAAATATATTGAACGATTCTCAATGTGAGGATAAATATCCTCGAGCTTTGACTTTGTAAGTCAATAGGATCTGAATTACGTTTGCCCTCAATACAAGTTGTATTACTATTGGAATTGATTTTATTGAGTCATGAATAAATCATAAGATTTATTCATGTGGAAAAATTGATTCCTTATCGCTTTGTATAAAACCAATAATTAAAATTGATTCTGTTCTGTAACACTAACGCATTGGGTTTCTCGATGTTAGTGATAGCCAGTAGCACAGCTTTTATTCCATACCACGCGCTACGTCTACCTATTTAACCCTTCAACGTGGGGATATTGAAATACCCTTCAGACCCCTAATGTGGGATCAGTTTACCGAGGGTATTTAAATTTGGCTTCCACCGGGGGAAATGTCAATCCTGTTGAAATGCTGATACCCAAATGTCGTGTTTCGTGCGGAGGCCACTTATCGGATTTATTCTATCAACTCAGAATTAGATTTCCACAGTCAATTTTCATTTAACCGGAAGATACTGTTTTTGGTTCTTCGACTATTTTTATTTCAATTAAACAATATCTCTATTTTCACTGAAATATTTCCAGTCGTATGTCTCGATCGTTTAAGTATCTCCCAATATATTATAGGTGATTGAAAATAACAAAATTAATATAACAAATAATACTAATGAGAATAATTGATGCGAAATGACAACATTGTTCATTTATCATTTAAACACTGACCAATCCTCTCGGTATCCAGTAAACTTACGACCCGAAATAATCGGTAAAAAGTGTTTGCTAAGAACACCCTCCGAAACTTCAAACTCAAACCGCAAGATCTAAGCTCAATGATAAGCCCTTCAAAGGGGTTCAACAAGGTATGCCACAAAAGCTAAGGTAAACTGGTCCCCAGGTTGAAGGGGATGAGCAGACCTTCTCGAGAACGCAGAGACCGTGAAAAAGGTGAATCGAGCGTAGTTAGAGTAACCTGATGGGTGAAACTCACCCCCTTTCACGAATGCTCTCAAGCTGCTTGCTAGTAAGCCGCCTCGGCTCGCCTTTACTGTCCACAGCAACCGCATCGAGTTCGTCGAAACTCGGCGCTACGAAGAGATCCCTCAGGTGATGTTTTTTCCGTGCCAACGTGTCCTCGCCTTCGGTGCACGCTGAGAGACCTGGTGGTAGGATGATGGGGAAGGTACGCCAATGATAGAGAAATTGCTGCGCCACCTCCTTGATGTTGTGTACCAATGCTTCCACTTCTGCGGGCGCTCCACGTAGATGAGACGTGTCGAACTCCACCGGCTCTTTCTGTAAATTGTTCGCATTGTCCCAGAGTTTGCTCAAAGATACAATTAAACCTATTATTTTGAAATAGGTGTAACTTTCTTGCAATAATGTCATATCACACAATTTCTAATTAAATTCGTGTTAAATTTTTCTTCATAATTAAAAAGCAAAAACATGGACTTGTAGCATTTTCCAAAACAAAAGGCTTCTATTAATTGGGCGGAAGACAATTGACTCTAAAGTAATATGGAATAATTATTGATTCAATAATCGAATTGGAATAAAGTTTTAGCAGTTAATATTTACAAGATAAATCAATAATTCCACTGTATGGAAAATATTAATGAAAATAGAAATAGTAGTTGAGACATTGATCATAGAATCGAATAGATTAGCGATTTCTTATTAACACTGGCAATGAATTAAAGTTGTGGAATGCTTTTAGATATTATAGTGATTACTTTAGTTTTTTTCTTCCATTGGAGTGTTCCAAGGGGAAGATACAAGAACAGAGGAGGTTGAGTTAAGTGCATTACCTCAGGCTGAAGTCCATCTCCGTTGGGTCGGTGATAAGGCTGCTGGGGATAGGCCTGGTGATTCGTGCCCGTGTTGGCGGAGTTGGCGGAAGCCGAGTTCAAATTGTGGGGCATCTCGCGCGTAAAGAGCGTGCGCGGAGGCTGGGGTCAGCTGCCCCTTATGCCAACTATCTCCTCATATACCATACTGCTGGTCGCCACCATTTATCATTCCACGCCCTGCGCAGACAATTCACCCTCCTCCAGTAAACTGGCGAATTGATCGTTGCTCAAATTCATTTGACTTCGCTTCAAAAGAGTCCCCATTACTAAAGTGATTTTTTTTTCTAAAGATTTTTATTCACGATATACAATCATAAACTCAATTTCTAACTAATGGAATTCTACCTTTAATCATGATCTTATCAAATAAGTCAATCTGACTCAATTCAGTTTTTATTCATATTTAATTATTGTGTTTTTATTATATTGTGCTATTTGTGGATTTGGTGCTAAATAGTGCTTAACTGTACTTAATGTAGATTCGTTAAGTGCCAAGGAAAATGACTTGGTCTCTGGAATGGTACAAAGTGCTAATAATACGTTAAGTACTAATAAGCAGTTGTATTATTGGGAAGTTTATTTCGAGAGACTGTAAAGCCAACACGTATACTGTATACTGTATACTGTATACAGCTTTCGGTTGTTGACTCTCCAGAGCTTACTGGCCGCGCGGTTCGCATTGTTTCTTTGCCGAACCGTTCGAGATCGTAAGTGAACCAAGGTCTGGGAAGAATAAAAGTTTTATCACCAGCTAAAAATAAATTCCCTGGCGAAGAGACGAACCCGCCTGTAACGCATGGAACGTACAACGTGTATGGGGGCTTTGCTCTGAATGCACGCCTCCTATTAACCGATTATATCCCATTAAACGATTAACATTCTGAGCATTCCGCTTCTTTGCTACTTCTTTTCGATGCGTGCGTAGAATAAACTTTTCTCTTCTCTACTACTTCTTGCTTTTGCTTCTATTTTTTATCGCTTTACTTCAATTTTTATACAATTCACCCAATATATATTTGTAATGCAGAATCTCCTAGAAATTTGTTCATCGTTAATAAATATATAAATGGAGATTCAAATGAATTTTTAGTCAATATATTGATCGGTTTTAATGTTGATGTTAATATTCTATTTTAAGTGTTAAAGTTTTTATTTTACAAACAGTGAAATTTTTTATATATTTGATTGAATAGAAATATAATGCAGCGGATTTCCAAGAGTCAGTTTAGCGAATTTATTGCACAATTTTCTCGAGGACCAAGTACTTCTTTAGATTCAGATATATTGTAGGGAGCAAATAAAGTTGCTTCCATGTTCCGCTAGCAATTTTCAAACTTCTCGAGAAAGATCCTCGTTTCGCGTTGGTTTACGAGTCGATGCTTTTAGTCCGACGAGATTCTGTTTCATTTCGACTTACTATTCACCATTCCTCTCACGATTTCCTGGAGTCTGCAGTGGCTTACCGTGCTCTTACAATTTCTCCATCGAGATTCATAAACTTATTCATCTACTGACTACTAGAAAATATTTTCATATTAATCTGTCAACCGAGAAGCATTTTCCATAATATTATAATATTAAAAATCAGTGGAACAATACAAAATTCGAGCAATAAAAAATTCAAGCCAAAATTGAATTTAAGAAAATGCAATTTTTTTCCTAATCTATCATTCATTGAAGAAAGATATAATTAAGATTATAATTCGGTCTAGAACTTAAAATTTTTATTTGAAAAAATATATTTATAGCTCTCGAGTAATTCTAAACTAACAAGTTTGCAGCAATGAATTTCGACAGATTAATTGTCAGATAAACAGCATCTGATCGTAATTACGAGTTGTAATTATTGCGGCATATCATTCTTTCGTGCCAAGGAAACAACCGAGAATTTCGTCAATGAGTGAGGAACATTGTTCAAACTTTGGCAGACTACCAAGGTAGACTTTGTATCTTACTCATCGTATGAACACTATTCAAAACCTGGGAATCATTTCAATACCCCACTTCCGGTCGCTTAATGAGACCTATTGAAACAGCAGCATCTTAACTCAAATGCATTTCAAACATATTTTGTCTTGTTGTTACTATTGATTCAACTCTCAGTCGCATGATTCGCTTATGTATATTATTCACCCTCTTTTAATAACAATTGTAAAATATCCAAAATTAAATTATTCAAAGATAGGATGGTAATTGAGCAGTGCACGATTAAATCAGATTAATTTAGAATTTAGCTACAGTTGGTAGATTTAGCTGCGTGACTCGAGAATCAACTATTCTAATGGGCTAATCACTCTTAGGAAGTGCCGATCAAGTTTTCACCCTTATCACGCGAGTCAAAGTGGGGTTGTAATAAATCGGAGCTCGAGGAGCAGCCGTGTTTCATTTAGCCCTTTCTACTGCAGTTCGTGACTGCAATTCTCCGAGGTCAAGTGTTCCAGAGAATTATTTCAATCAGCCCTATCAATCTATCTTGCATGTTAATGCACCAGCTACGCGTTAAACTTTGGATATCTTTCTTGTTACGGATTCCACAAGACTAAAATTAATCTTTTTCCCCAAATTCGCAAATTTATCTTAAATATTGCTAATTAAAAGAACTTGATCAAAGTAAACTTGTGTCCTTGAACAAAAAAAATCACAATCTAAGAGAATTTTGAAAAAAATACACATTTCTATTTATTTTGCTATAAAAATTCCTCTCTTCTTAAAAGAAAATAATATTCTCAGTTTGTAGAGTGAAATTTATTGGCAATTAATCACGTTCAATTATAATAAAGAAATTGTGCACGATATATGATATTATTCGATTATTATTTTAGTTCACGTAGAAATATGATTCTCCTATTGACTTCGAGCTTCGGACGCCGTCAGATTTATTACGCGTAAAATGTATTGGAGATTTTAATTGAAACGCGAGTCAGCCACTAGAACTTATTGGGAATCAGGAAATTATTGTGCTTCCCTTAGCTCAGGTTTTTTTATTGAAATTTATACTGAAGCTCGTATTGCGACATCTCCCTCCTCGGCGAGACAGTGGTTGCTTTTGATACAAAGGTGGATCGTTATTCTCAAGTTATTGGATTGGTATGCAATTCAGAATTGAATTGAAAATTTGTACTGTTCAGCAGAATCTTTACTAAAAAGATTTTACTTTACAATTTATAGAAGGTGTCCCTTATGCTCGTAGAATGGCGGATGAGGAATTATGTTTCTTCAATGGGGTGGTTTTTAGTTATTAATGTTAACTTAATTTTCTTAAATGGATCTGCTTACTTCTTTTTCGATATTCGGAAAGCTGAGGCCAAGACGAATTCAACGACTTATTACAAAACGTGATGGGGGGTAGTTTACCCCCTGAGGGTTGTAAATTTCCCCTCTTGAATATATCGTAAACAAGTAGATTAAGAGAAAAATTTCTTTAACGAAACTTGCATGATATTGATGGGACTATCATTTAGCATCAATAAATTTTTTATATTGCAATTGTTTATACATCTCTCTATAAACAATTATGTTCTTTCATAACGAAGACCTGTTTTTTTCTTGCTTGAATTACGCAGAATAAAATGTTTTTATTCATTCTATTTCTCCAAGTGCGATTGTTTTAATGTTTAGAATGCAGCGCCGTGTGCTGAATCAACTCTTGCACCCTGATTTTATATTCCACCCTCTCTGGAGAGGATACCGAAGATTGAAGAGCCGTGGCTTGTTATCCTGACTCAAAACTCAAGCCTGTACTACGTGGATAGTATACAACTGACACGAAGATCATTATTCGCAGTAACAAATTGTAAAATACAATATACAAAATTCTTTTGTTATATCTCTTAAAATGTTTTTATTAGTAGTATATATTTGATAGAATATCATAGATTATTTTCTATCGTATTAATTAAAAAAGTAGACTTTTATAATTTGTTTCCCTAAGTTATTCTATTTTCGAACTGTGACAGAAATACGCTCATCAATTTTAATTTCTTTCGAGTGAAAACTTTATTCCTAACAAAGGGATGTCGTCGTCTTTCCTCGTTTATCTTGTTTAGGGTCTGCGCATCAGCAATTACCCTTCAAAGAAGACCCTTCCGGTTTTTAGACGCCACTGAAAGGCAGTCGGCTCTATTCGCGAGTGCCACACCGACCAGATCACAAATGAGCAATTTCGAATAAACGGTCAGCTTGAATAGCGTCAAACGATTCCTCTGATGTGATACGATCTCTGCTCTGACTAGTTGACCCGTCGTTCGGTGGTTATACACCCATTTCGCTTGTTTGATCAGTGTTACGCTTCGAGCAAATGTGCTCGTTTATTCTTTATCGAAGCTAGAAGTTAATTATTTATCAAATTTATTCCTATATTTTCTTTGTATATAATTATAATAGATATGTCTTCATCTGACCTGACCTCTGTATCTGTAATTTCGAGTATTAATAACGAGGTTCCAAATGGTTTCTAGGGTTTTAAAATATTGGTAGAAAACCTTGACCTTTGTTCTTATATCTTCGTGAAATTCATGACAGCGCGATGGGTTTGGAATAAAAAATTGACATCCTCGATATATTCATCCCTAACTCGATTACGTCACTAAAGGAAATAGGTGGATATTCTATGCAATATGAAAGCTGTGCATCATCGAGAGAAGTCAACGAGACAGAACTAAGGAGATAAGAAAAACGAATTCACCGTGATCTAATTAATCAATACTATAAATTGGGTCATTTTTTTACCAACATTTTCAACAATTTTTTAATTAAAATCCTATCAATATGAAAATCTGTTTAAATTTATTACACAAGTAAATTGTAATGACACAGAAGAAGAGGATGCTTATTTTTTTTTATTTAAGTCGGTATGAGCTTGAGTTAGTTTTCTGAGAATTGGAAAAAAAAGATGGAGCTACTGTAGTTAGTATTAAAGGGTCAGTTATCGTTTGAGAAATACAAACAGTGTTTCTTTGAAGAAGAAAAGCGGAGATGACGTGATTCGTAAGACGGAAGATTTGCCACTCGATTCGAACGCGTTCCAAGTGGGTTGCCAAGCAGTGGCACGCCGGCTTTTGACCCAGTTCGGCCTTCGCAAGCTCTCGTAACCTTAAAACAGCCGTTCTATTCCAGTCTATGGCCGTAACACGTAATGCGCGCTCGATCGTGCGACTTTCGGCTTTAACCTGCACTTTCCAACGGCTACCTCTCCTCTTTCCGGTGATCTTGGATTGCACCTGACGTGCCAGAAAATTACTGCGTCTACCTTGAACGGCCTTACTTCGGCTTTCTGCAGCAATCCGCTCAAATCCAGTCGCCGATTCCACTTCATTCTCAGGTTTATTTTAAAATACGAAATCCTTAACGTGAAAATTTCGATCAGGAAAATAAATAAAATTGGTATCTCGTTAAAAAAAACAAGGTTTTAAAACTTCGAAGTGACTTTAAATCACTTCACAATGAAAAAGGAAACGTTTTGTGATACAAGAATCGGACGAATAGAAAAAATGATTAAAGGAGATAAGTGGTTTCCGATTGACCTTGAAAGTTCATGGTACCACTCTTGGATTATAATTTAAAAAACCAGTCTAATAGCGAGCAATACGAGCAATGCCTATTATTCCATAGTTTAACAATATTGTATATATCTACATAGTTTCGTAGTCCGACCGGCGATCCACTTCTTGATTTTGCCGTAACATAATTAGAGGGCAATACAGAGCAGTAGACTTCTATGTGGACAATGTGTGCGTGTACGGAAGGTGCAGCTCGTTTGTCACGAATGCGGGGAAAAAAGTGGACGAAAGGAGTATACATAGCTGGTACATGGTGCTGGAAAGTAGAAGGGGAGATCCATTGTAAAGAGAGCTCACATCTCGTCGTTTCGCCAGGCGACTTGCATTATGCAATACCAACACGCCCGGATCGCGAGTACACCTTCTCTACTTCCTTTTTATGAGAAGCCTCGAAGAACTGAATTCATCGATTCCAGTGAAATGCTCGCAATAAAAAATATTTCCACCCTGATCTATCTTTTAACAATCTTCGCACAGTCTGTTAATAATGAACTTCGCACCAAAATTAAAGGATCACTTTTCTCCGGTCGAAAACTTGTCAATGTTCGCACAGCTGTAACTTTGTCAAAAAAATATGAATTTTTGTGCAAATTAAAGCTTGAAGCCTCTACTTTACAACGTGCTATTTGGAATTTGATTTGCGCGCATTGGGACTGTGGTAGCATATAAAATATGAGGGCATGTTTTTCTTGCAGAAAATTGCAAAGTCCAACAAGGGCCAATTTTTTTTGAAGGGCGCGGTTTACAGGGTTGTGTAGCTTGAATCTTCCTCTTTAATTTCAAAAAAAATAAGTGGCTACGATTTTTTATGCGAAGTTACGACACTTTGAATGAAAAGTGAGCCGCCAGCATTAGAATAACGTAAGGTACCTCAAGAGGAGGTTGCACGGTCGAAGTTGTACTTCATGTATATTTGTGTTGTATGTTTGGTGTATGTGTGAGTGGAAATTATCATTTTCAATGACAGTATGAGCAAATAGTAACTGCTCTTCGAATTAGATTTTCTGATTGATGTATCAAGCTTCTATTTTGATTCGTATACCTTTGTTAAGCCGTGTCGACACATTTTTATCGTTAAGGGTGTGGTAAGCTAGTGATTAAGGTAAAGCTCTCGCGGAAGTTGATTCTCGTCTCGATGTCTGGTATTGGAATTCTTCGGGCATTATTCACTCGGAGTATCGGCAGCCGTGACTGCTTTGTAGTCTACGGTAAGATACAGTCTAACAGTTCAGACTTGAGAGTACATAGTTAGATGCTCTCGTAAATATCTCTCTTATTTATTGGACACTTGGGATCAAAGGGTACTTCAAATCCGATAGTTTCTATCCTATTCATTCGTGTCATGAATAATATAACAAATTACTTACAAGATTATCACTGCAGCATTAATTATTTTTTTATATCTACCTGAGTTTATCAGTTATTCCAACATAAGCTAAATTAAACTTCAAAATTGCACACTCCTAGAATTACTTCGTTCACATGTGGGATTTAATGAACGAGTCTGTGCAACTCGTTTCTGAAATAATCAAAAATCAAAGACGGTAACGAGTTACTCATAAGTCTGTAACAAGAATGGAAAAAAGATGTAACAAAAAGTTTACAGTTTATTTGACGTTAATTGCTCATTGCAGGAAGAAATTATTACCCCGGAGGTTTAATAGTTCCCCATTTGTTCGAGCCTAATTGTCATCCTTAATTGAGGGTCCCGAAATTTCCTCGGAAATTTGCGAGATATTCGCAATGTGTGTGTGTGTGTGTGTGCGGCTGTGCCATTCAGAAATCTCATTTGTCCAAAGCAGTGCCAGCAGTTAGTAGTCTCTGGAGGGTGGAGTTGCGCATCCGCCATCTCCATCGTCCGTCGGAGAATCAAAGGAAAGAAAGGGTCGTCGGGAAATTTGGGCCGAGGAGAGACGTCTCGCAATATGGGTCGCTTTGCAAGAGAGCAGCGTGATTTTCCCGAGGCGAGTACGATCATACCTGCGAAGCCTTTTTGTTCAGCTTCCAGAACTCTGGTTGCAGTTATCATTCCACTTACTTTAATGTTTTCGCGGCGCACATACACATATGTATCCACATGTATACGAGTTGCCTTATGTCACGCTTCTCAATAAATCATTCGCTTTTGGTCCTGTCTCGAAGTTCCAATCGAGAAGCATTTTATATTTCAATTAACTCTTGATTTCAATATCGTAATATAATAGACATCAAAATCGTATTCAATGTAAAAATAATTTCTAAGTTGTTTAAATTTCTTAGAGCGTCTGCAGAATGCAAATAAAGAGTATCTACGTTGAAAAAGCTCAAATTGAATGCATCGAGTTTATCGGTAAAGTTTCTTCTAGGAGACAAAGAAAAGCGTCAGACAGGAATCGCTGACCAGATAAGGGTAACGCCCTCTCGACACGCTGGGTTTATCGAAGACGCAAAATAATTTAGTAGATAGGATCGTGGGTGACCGTGGTTTCTTCGCAGTCGAAGAAAATAAAAACGGAGAGTGGCAAAAGTATAGTATCGCGATATTGCTATCGAGAAGAATCTGATTAAACCGAGATGCCATTGAACCTTTCGAGTTTCGTTCTGATTTATCCTCGAGAAGAGTTCGAAATTGAAGAATTTCTTGCTTCCACAATTCCCCTCTGCTCTAGAGGATCTTAATTGAGAGTTTTAATATCGACATAAAGGGATTAGCATGACAAAAGCTAATTAGTTTCTACTCTTAATTTCGTTCGCTCACGAATTTAATAATTCCTCTTTGTTAAGACACGAAACTAACAGCTATATCTATCGTTAAGTCAAACTCGAGATAAAATGCTCGGTTTCATTCCAGAAATTTGACTGTCATTTCAATTATGCTATTATACTGTAATTTAGGCTAGAATAAAAGAGCTGCAATTATTCTCATCGGCCCATTTGCCTAATGGCACACGCCAGGAGTACGTAACTCCACAAATCGGAGCGATGTAAGTGTGTGGCACTCTGGACTCAACTTCGCGACGGTAGCCAGTGTATAGTGAGTTAATCTTACACGCACCATCGATTGCTCATAAGTGTTTCATCCTGTTACCGAGATACACATATGAGGTTGTTAAAATCAGCTTTGCTTAAAAGATTATACATACACTGAATTTTCTTGAGAGTTTCTTTCTTTTACGAAAGAATTATTAAACACACCTTATATTATTTTATATTATATAACATTTGATAAAATTTTATATCAGAAGTCTCTACAAATTACAGATGATTATTGAAAAAACAATTTGAAATTTTTCTTGTTGTGTATAAAATTCAGTAGTTATATCATTAGTTTTTATTTCATTACTGTTTATTCTCATCATTAAAAATACAATTGAATCTTCCTTTATTATTTGATCAAGAATATGAATGATCTTTGACAGGATCGATTTGCAAATCAACTTGTCAAGGAAAGATCTCGTTCGTGGATTTCTCTTTGCGAGTGAGTAGAAACCTAGTGGATTAGTCGCGTCTGTCGAATGATTGAAGATTAATTGTAAAAGCTGAGGGAAGGCGAGTCCGAGGTAAGTGGAACTTCTTCTTCACGAGGAGTCTCGGAATACGGGTCAGACTCAATAGGGAATGCGAAGAGAGGCTCGCAAAGAGAAAAGAGACAGAGAGAGAGAGAGAGAGAGAGAGGAGAGAAGAAGAGAGCAGAATATTTCCAATAACGATTTCGCTATCTGGAGCAGCTCGTGCTCGTTATCAGCAGCAATTGCTCGACTTTACCGAAAGAACACAGGCCTGCAAACAACGCTGCAAGATACTAGGGCACTTTTTAATAATACTACAGACTACCCGCGACTGCTGAGATATCTTTTACTAGCTCGATGACACTTAAAGCTGATCTATGCGAGAGAATTCTCGTTGACAGGGTCTCGATATTTAAACTCTTTACGTTAAAATCTCAACTTGATATATATATATATATTGGCGCTCGAGCTCTCTATCAATATACAATATATTCCAAACTAGTCAGATTCCTTTTCCATATGCAAATAATTCCAAAACTGGGAAATTCTGATAAAACGAAATGTATTCTGGATAGTTATTTTCATGCTCAAATCAAATATACGAATGTATATTTTGATCGTAAAATGGAATTTTAGGTAAGATTTCAATTTCACTGTTCGCGAAATGTGAGAAGAATGATATATTATCTGGTTTAAAAAAAAACGATAGCAATAAATTACAGATTAATGGGTCGATGGTGTTGCAAAGATCTACTTTGCAATTCGAATTTTATGTTCGTCAGCGTTTGCTCATGAGAATATAGCTGAGATCAGTGTTTATTTGATAAGGGTAAAAGTTAAGGGAAGATTGATCATAGTCGTGTCTCACGAGTCGTACATTTCTTTCGCAAGTAACTACGAGTCTCTAGATGTTGTTTATGGCGAGAAGATCGCGTAGCTCATTTTTCACGAGCTCCTCCCCCTTTTTTTTCCTAAACAATTTATCAACCCTAGTTTCCCATCGATAAAGCCATTTTAATCCACCTCAGAATATCTAAGTCTCGTTTTACCCTTGAATCGAATATAATCCAGTGAATGTACATTTGGAAAATTGAAAATAATTCAGTTTAACATTGACTAATACGAAACCTTCACCTCGTCATTAAGATTCAAGAATTGTCATCTAATAATCCACGTGTTACTTAAGAATATAAAGATCGAGTAAAAACGTTCTAATAATAGATAAATCTCTACTTTATAATAATTAAAATTTATTTGTATCTATTTTAAGTATTAAAATAGAAACGAAAAGCAGTAATCATTGCGTGATTAGTATATGTCTCTGAGACTGATTTGCTTATTGAGATTGGTAAAGGAAATAGAGGAAGAAAGAAAGAAAGAAAAAAATATCGAATGGCACGGTTGGAATCGATTTCCAGGTGCGAGTATTTCTGAAAGAGGAGGTTTCGCAGCCACCCTTACTGCTGTTCTCACGCAGAACTCCGGTGGGATTTGAAGGGGCGAGGGCAAACGAGAGGAGACAGAGAAGAGACGACGGATAGGAAAATTATCGGGAAAATCCTGAAGGGAACGTTATTTCTACCTTTCTCACCCTCGCCATCGCGCGACACACCTCTTCAGACATTTATGTCCCCGCTTCTCGTTATTTCATGAAAATGTACCCGCGAGAAGAAAAATTGGTTAAAAAGAAGAAGAAGAAGAATTAAACTATTGTTTGTGGCTTTTTTTCTGGACACAGTGGAGACGAGAAGGAGACAAGTGTTTGGCAGCGTTTTGTAATTTCTTTGGATAAGAAGCAACGATTGAGTGATAATTCTATGATGAGAAATTGTTTTATAAGTGAATAAGGGGAGGTCCCTAAATGCTGGATTGCATCCAATACGTTCTACCGGATATTAAATATATAATGTAATATTTTATAGTTCTAGATAATATGTACGTAATAATAATATATGAAATGCTATTGCATCGTTGCTCCAACAATTTATTCGATTAATCGTGCTAAAACAATTTTGTCTCAACTTTGACAGGAAGTCGATACGTTTTACGATTGTTTCCCCCAGGTAAAAGATTTGTCATATACCATATTATATTCTGATTATATGATGTATATTATAAACTATAAACTGTAATAAAACTCTACAATATTAGTTGCTAATAAATTCCCAGATGAAAATTTATTATTCACTGAAGTTAATTATTCTGACAATGTTGATTAATTCGAAGTTATAAATAATACTGAATACAGTGCAGTAGACATTTTTAAATAATAATTCTAGATTTACCGTGAAGATTCTCCGATTCTAATATAAGTCTCGATAGAGCAGCGAATAGAGAATTGATCGATAAAAAGTTCACAGAAGCGCAGCTTGCAGAATTAAATACTGGTATTATCAAAAGCTCCTCTCGAAAAGTTGCTCCGACCCGGTTTCACCGCTTCCGTGGTAAGTAAGTAGTGAAACGTGTTTGAGTGTGGCAGTCTAAAGTCGTATTCCCCGCGTATTGACCCCCGATTCCAACCTCGCAACGCGAGCAAAGTTTCCATGAAACTCAGACGTTGGCAAAGAAGCAGTGAAACGACAAAGTTTTCATTTATATTCCGAAGCGATTCTAACGAGGAATATTTTTTTCTCAATAATAATAATAAACAAATTTCTTCCTTTTTTTTCTTGGAGATAATTCGACGACAATCGAAACATCATTATAACGTTTGAGATATTCTTTCTATACGTAAGTTAGTGAAGAATATGTAGCTTCAAGAATTTTAATTTTCAAGAAAGAATTAAAGAATAATAATAATAATTTTGTGATATAAGGACTAGAGTGTTCAATATAGTAAAAGAATTTTCTTAATGGATTATATCACTACCTCAATTGCTTTTTTGCAAATTGCTTTAATTGATTCCTGGGAGGGTTTCAATGGAGTAAAAAAATATCGGCATACGATCAGCGATGAGGAGAGATTGCGGCACTGCATGGAAATGACACTTAAATCCCAGCCAGCTCTTCTCTCATCGTGCTCATCGCACCGTTATTCTTACACCTTTCTCCTTCCCTTTCTTTTCCATTATACCGAACGCTCTAAAAAAAGAATACTAACGAGCTCGTAAATCTTAACTGATTATCTACGAGCTCATCCAGTGGGTAACTTTTTTTTTCTCACTTTAATAGTTCTTCGAGTTCGCAATTAAATTCAAAAATTACAACATTAATTCTATTATATTTAGACTACTGTTTCAGACATTTCTTGCTTTTGCTATTTGAATATTCTAGTTATTTCAATTCAGACACCTCGTGTCTATGTTTGAATTTTTAAACGTGAGACGAGTGTTGCTCTTCGGACTGAAGGTTTTTAAATGACGTCTAAGACAGAACACGTGCTCACGACAACTCTTATGTTAGTCCTTTTTCTTTCGCTCTGTTGCCACTGCAGTCGCGGTATATGCACTTCCAGCAAAACCGCGAATATTACGCGAACAATGGTATAATGTAACTTTTTCACAACTTTTTATAGATGCACAAATTGCGACATTTGTTTTGGTGAGTAGCTGTGTTTTGGCTTTTGTAGAGCTCGGATTTTCAGAATAGACGCCTCGCCCAGATTTGTGTACGACAGCCGGCGAAAAGTAAACTCTGAGCTCAAAATGGGTCATGTTTGTCTTGCTGGATGTTTTTGTACTTCTCGTGAAACGAATTTGTAGCAGAAGCTCCAGGAAGAATTTCGACACTTTATTAATGGCTAGTATCTCGAGAATAATTTATCGTGTCTATTATTAAACCACTGTTACCAATATCCTCCGAGCAACATTTTTCACCAAAGTTAAATATTAAAACAAAATTCCAATTATTTCTCCTAGAAAAACCTGATAACGCAGTCAACGTCCGATAAAAAAATCTAATCTCGATGCTAATTTCTTTTTTTCCACCAAATGTTTTTTATAAGATTCTCATCGATCAAAATTTAAAAATCCATTATCGTAGAAATTGACTCATGTATTTCCATGGTACGAGACCTACCACCGAAGTGTACATACGTGTAATTTTGAAACACGACCATGCGAATCCTCTCATCAAGTTCTCATCCATCAAAAATCGAGCGTCCATTCTCTCACTCGGTGAATCACTCCCTATACACACACGTTCGCACCTTGTTCTCTCCTTTTCAAGCGACACTTTTTCTCTCTCTTCTTCCTCGCGGCTCTCTTTCTCCCGTGTCGTTCTGTCGGCAGCGAATGTATAGTGTTCCGTTACGTTGTTAGCCTCTTCCATTATCTTGTCCTACAGCGATATAGGTGCACCTGCACTGCTCTCACGAGCGAATCCATGTGCAACGTAGATGGCATGCAAAATCAGTAACAGTCGTTTCTCACTATCATTGCAAAATCATTTGTCCACTTGTATCCCTCGTATCAAACATTATGGCACACGTTAAACTTAATGTTACATTTGATACATTTTTTCTAATGTCTCATACGTTTGGTGGAAATATATTTTAAAGAATTACATTTCACACAAAATATGCGTGTACCATAATGGTACACGCTGTGATAACTAGTTTAAATAAGCCAATTACCAATGGATTGATGATATAATGAAATATTGTGTGAAAATATATCAATCTTAAGTCAAAACATCAAATAGCCTCAATGACAAATTGGAAAGAAATGACTTTTGGCACGGAACGTGATAAATGTTTCTCACATATATCTCCATCGGGGATATTTATATTCACTCGAATAAGATTGTAATAAAGTCGAACGATACCTCTAAATCATTATCTTGTTATAGGCCTCATGAATTCTTTAATTTATACTCTATACAATTTAATTGACTGTAATTAAGTGTAACTTGCAATTTGATTTGGATATCATTGACATAACATCTACGAGCGGAGTGTAGATATGCAATTGAAACAAGGGGATTAATTTCTCGATTGTTCGTTTAATAGTATTATCCTCTGTGAATAATTCTACTTTCCCTAATTAGAAACTATTATACCAAATGACTGCTAACGATAATCTTCTTTGTGAACGAACGCGATCGAATCACTCGTAATTCGCTGTTCACAATTACTCACGGTATATGTTTAATGTACAACCGCTTTAGTCCAATTCTCTCTCTCTCTCTCTCTCTCTCTCCCTATTTTTCTTTTTCTCTCTTCATCCTTTCACCGTTTCGCTTCCATTATACAATTGTTTCAAGTCATTTTGGCTCGACAATCATGTTCGCAACGTCGCGCCACTATTTTCGCGAATTGCACGATTTCTCGTCGACCGGATGTATGATGACTGATGAGCGTTCTCGACTGAAAATGAGTTGCATATGGAAGTGGATGATGCGTCTGATACATCGAGACGACTCCAATATAATTCCCTAAGATATTCAGTTTTTTTTATTCTCTATTTATTTTCAGTTTTATTCACTTGCAATTAGTAATTACTTTTACCAAAGTTAATGGTATAAATGCGAATTAATTTTTCGCAATTGGATCGTCAGTAAATAATAAAACAGTTCAATTGGAAATCTGTATAATACAGAAAGAGTTCAAATCGATTCCATATAATAATATAATCTAATTTGAAAACTACACGAAAAGAAATGAACCGAAAAAAAGAAACGACCTTCGCGTGGTGTACTATATTCGCCACACGTTCAGACGTAGTGGAAATTCGCGTGGGAAAAAATCAGGCAGCTGGAAAACGCCCAGCTAGCTGGATATGTCGGGATTTAGGATAGTAGAGCCGAGCCAGCGGATTTTGTGGTACGCTAAAGGATCTGTGGGTATAAAAAAAAAAAAGAGACGAAAAAAAAACCCCGTAGGTTTCTGTCAGTCAGAGGCCTTGCCAGCGTTTCATTCATAGTCTGGCTTATAGAATAGTAGTACTTACCCAACCCAGCATTCACCAGAAAACGAACTGAACTGTTAAAAAACCCTATCTGCACTCGAAATTGTAATTAGAATCCCCAGAGCAACGCATCATGCTCAATTATGTCAAGAAATATTGTATATAGACACTTTCTTCTGAGTAATATTAATTAAGTAATTAATTATATTTTAATTTAAATAATCTCATCAAAGGGATTCATAAAAGATGCGAATGAAATTATTCAAAGAATTTACGTAAAAAAAAAATATTATATGATAATAATGATTTATATGATTCTTCACTCGCTTGAAATAACTAACGTCCACACACATACATAGACACACACTTTTCGACTGCAGGGTATTGTCAAATTTGAATTGAAACGATCCTTTGTGTTTGCATCTCGATTTTCATCGTTGCAGAAACTTATCCCATTTCGCTGAGCTTGGACAATGGACACAATTTATGCTAAGGGCTCGTACCAAATGTACGTCTTTGGAAAATTTCCACTATGGCAATGTTGAAATTCTACGAAATTCACAATTCTATATGTATATCGTGAAAACAGAAGGCTCCACAGTACCCAGTGGCCAGAATTAATTTCGCAGGTTAAATCGTGCATTAAAAATTAGTTCGGCGAAAAATGGTACGAGCTGCCAAGAAACTCGAGTGTAATAAAGCACACTGAAAGCAGCGGTGGTCTCTGGTGCACGTTTTAACGAAGGAAGTACTTTATGTAGATTTTCGTTGTAAAGTCAAGCGAAGACATATTAAGTTCAACGATTTTCTCTCGGATTTACTAGAATTACAAGAACTTTGTGGATTTATAATTCCAACGTTCCATAGACAAGAAATTTCTCTAAAACATGAATCAACTAACTTATAGTTTCTTTCTTGTTGGAAAAGAAATCTTTTCAATTTAATTTTAAAGGTTCAATTTATGGTCAATTCATTTTGATAATCAGTTTGAACTGAAATAAATGATTTTGAAAGAAATATAAATTGATTTTGGGAAAATCGATTTGAGATTGTTAATGCATTAGGCGAATCATCGAAATGATGCAGTGACATTTTTTCACGTAGTTAAAAATTGGCCGAAAAAAGTGCAAATAAGAAAAGAAATGTAGGAAATAAATAAAGAGATAAAGAAAGAGAGAAGTGCATCTGATTTGATCAAATCTTGGCGACCTGTTCTTCCGTATTCCGGTGAATCCGTGTGCACCGATAGCAGCTCATCGATTTAGTAGCAAGATGAACACGTGGTGTCCGTGACGTTCGTCGCGTGCGCAAACCTACTGCGGCAAATCTCGGAAAACAAGTGCAGTCTCACATTCCGCATTTTCAACTTTATCTCCTTGCTGTAATCAGCTCTTTATTCCGAGTCTTTCCATTAACGCACCCCATTCATTACTACGTATACCAATGGGTAAAAAAAGATATTGGCGCACTTCCCATTTCTTCAACTATCTTAAACACTGATTTTTCTCTCCATTTTTTCACATTTCTTTAAAACACTTTTATGCCGATTTCCCTGATAATTCGGCTTCTTTCGAAAGAAAAATGCAAAATTCTAATTGAATTATCTACATTAGTGGAACATTAATCCTATATACATATTATTTCCATATATTAAATCAGTGGATCCGAGAAACTTCATAAAGTCAGACTTTGTTAGTATATATACATATATATAATAAGTGTTTTTAATCAGATCTACATTCACGTTAAGAAAAAAAAAGTCTCTTGGAACTGTCTTGCAGATTTTGAAACTCTGTATAGCGAATAGAAAGCAAGACTGCGAACTATTCACATGGTTCTTGTGGAATTGAAAGCTGAATGGAGAAAGGAAATGATTCATCCGATGCGCGGAATAAAAATGAGTGGTAAACAGACGTAAAGACTCGTCTGGCTTGATATGGAACGATCCGTTCCCGGTTTACGGGGCTAGGTTGCCTTTTCATTCTCTGACGTCGGTGTCACCCTGAGGCGAGAAGCTCGCGACCCTCCAATGTTTCCCAAATTGGATGCTGTCTAATGGAAACATGTAGAAATTTTCTACCAGACCCAACACATCTTGCAAAAATACTAAAATATCCACCATACTAATTAAATTCGTAGAAAAATGATTTCGTTTCCAAAAACTTGCTTGTCTGCGATTTATTAGATACGAATAATTAAAAATAAGGAAATCTAGGTAAAAAAATGTATTTTTTGATCTAGGTAGAAAATAAATATGATTACAGGCAGGAATCAAAGGCTCAAAATAATGCAAAATTATGAAAGGGAAATAATAAGAATTAAGAAGAAGCGAAATAGAATAATGCAGCTTGAAGGCAAGATTTTTCAGTCACTTGTGAGTTACGTTAAATTGTAGGGTCTCCCAATATGTATTAGGGTGAGCGAAAAGTATTCTTTGCAGTGAGCTTATAGGGTGTCTCATCCCAATCTCCCATTATCTGTCGTCTGATATCATCAGATCCTCAAGGATTCCGCACTTCACAGCTGCCTCCACTCGACGCTGTCGTACAGAGAATCTCTCTCACTCGCGAGTTATCGGATATCTACGAATTCTAATCGACATCGCGCACGTGCCACTCTCCGTACAAAGGACTCTTGAGTTCGAGACAAATTCACGAGAGACACGCGAACTACCTTTGACTCTCTACCTCTCTCTTTTTCTCTGCAAAACTTCCACCTTTATTGCAAACCTTCGCAATCTTATTTAAATAGATAGCGTCTCTCTCTCTCTCTCTCTCTCTCTCTCGAGTGGTTTATCGTTTCGAGGATTCCACGATAAAAGTCACACTATCGATAAGTTTGAATAAACTCACCGAGAAGCGCATTTTGAGTAGCAGCGAAAAGTTTCGATCAAATATTAAAAAGATTTTTATATTTATAGAAAACTATAGTGAAATGTTTTTAACTTTTAATCGATGCAAGACAAACTCTACGTTCATCACGATTCATCCAGATTTCACGAATTGGAAAATCCTTAATTCGGTACACGTAGGACAGACGTGTCCAGAGAAGTGGTAGTGTATTCAACGCGAGAGATCTCTGCGCACGTCCACAGTACGTATACAAAGAGGACTAGCTTATTCCGCAGGCGTCGCAATTCACCGCGTTCGCATCGAGGGGCTTCTCTTCGTTTTCGCGGCGAGTTTAATCGAGATAGAAGCGTGGAACAGGGATAAAACGTAGATCGTGACACACAGAAAAAAAAGGAGGAACAGAAAACAAAAGAAAAAAAAAAAAGGAAAGCATAGTGCGACACGAATTGCACGCGTCGCCGTAGCAGATTCACCGATCGCGTGACAACTCTGCCCTCTACCCTCCAGCACCAGACGGTCATTATGCAGTTAGTCCCTAATCCATGCCGGTGCAGCCAGCGACGAGGTCATTTCTCTCCTCTGAATGACGCATATTCCGCAGAAATGTAAAAACCACCCATGTATCATCTCCACCATCGACAAAACGTTTCTCTCGTTTACGAGGATTAGCGAGAAAAACTCACGAGAATTTCCTTTTCTCGTATAGAATAATTTCTTCACATTGAATTTCTTATTTTACGCAGGATTTTTTTTATCGATAATGTATCAAATGGAAACTTAATAATCTTGCGTGACCTGCCAATAGTAGATTTCTATTCTAATGCTCGTAGAATTGAAAATAAGTCTATTCGGGTGTAGATCTAACTCTCTCAATAGATTTGTTGTACGATTGTGATGAATGGAATAATTCCGGGGCATCCTGTACGAGCTAACGAGGGGATTGTTCGTTTGTTATAAGGGATTGAGAGCTACTGGGTATTTGTTGCTCGTGATTGGTAGGGTACCTAAATAAACCAATCTTAATTGCGGATAATACCAATAATTAATTTGCATAATTCAAGAGATAAAAGGTTATAATCTTCTCGACTCGTTAAAGTCTTAATAGGAATGTTAAATAAAATCTTCGAATAAAAAAACCACATTGAATCACTTATCAATCTCTATCTCGATTAATTTAAAATATATATATAAACACACAATAAACTGTATACAACAACTGTATACAACAATACGACAGATACGTATATATAAAAACACACAATAAACTGTAATAAGATATTACATGTTATTAAAATGTAAAGATGTAAAAGTATGTAAAATTGAAGATTTTACGTTGATTTATAAACAAAATAAGCAAATAATCACCGCGATTCTCTTCACAGTATGACTCATCCCGTTATGTAGTCCGAGTCCTCAATAGCACGACCCATCACTGAATAATTCAATAATTCTCTTCCGGAGCTCGGACCGCAAATCTAGACTCTGAATGAGTGAGGTGGCTGAAATTTTCCTGGGTGACAATTCGCTAGCAACGAACAAGGGGTTCAAGGCAAAAGGGCTCTGTTAGCGTATGATATTTGCTTCCACGTCACTCGCCGTGAATGCAAACGAACCATTGGACGATAAAAGATCCGTTTTGGTCCTGGTTGTAATCAGTGGTAGACGACTGTGGAATACTATGTACGTTACATACACTCCTCGACCTCATTGAAACATCGAATCCTTATGTCAGTTACACGCGCCACTGCTTTCAGTATCATTGGTCTTGAAACTTTTATCCTGTTAAACGGTAAGCAGACACCAAACTCTATGAATTACGACTTATTCCGCTTTTTATATGGATCCTTACACGCATTATAAATATTTATCATTACGTACATAATATTGGTACAGAGTAATAATATGATAACTGAATAATTCTAATCAAACTATTTATTTAATTTTCTGTAATAGATTTAATGAGAATATGTGTACGATCAATCACTGGAGTGTAAATTCAATTATTTATTAAATATAAAATACAGGGAAGGCCAATTGTCGAAAATCCTGAAAAAATCCTATGAGATGAAATAATTCCAACTGAAAGAATTCGAGCTGCACGCTTGAAACTATTTTTCAACGTCCGCGCACCGTTGAAGTAGTCGCAACAGAGCAATTCGGGTGCACATCCGCAGTGCAATAAACTCAGGGCAATTAAAAAAAATTTTCGGCATTCCTGCGAAACGACGCAAAGCAGGCTGGATTTTTGAAAGCAAAATTGAGAGAAGCGTATTATTTCCCGAGAACAATGCCCTCAGGGGCGGCCACACGGTCACTAGCGATGCGATAACAATTATTTTCCCGAATGAACCGAAACGCTGCGAGTGCAATTAACTCGGTCGCGGTCACAAAACCCTGACGTATTGAACTCTCGCATTATCAAGGCTACGACCACGAGACGGTCTTCCGCGTTAAATAGACTGCTTCCGAGTTCGTCGTCGTACCGACGACCATTATCTTTTATCTTCGTTTTTTTCTCCCGTTACTTTTTTTTCTTACTTCGTGCCACCCCGTCGCAGAGCTATAGAGTACGATCCGGGTACGAAAAGTGGTCTAGACCACTTTCCTTTTAATGAATTAGTGGATTTATTTAAGGGTTCATTTAAAGTTAAACGAGTGTATTTAGTCGATTGGGGATATGGGTAACTTTTCGAAGTAGGACAGGTTGATTGAATTTAATATATGATTAATTCCAATCAAGACGCATAATGTTCTATGGGAAAAGTTCGTAACGTTTCAATGCAATAATTTAATCAAATCTTTCGAAAAACAATTGGAAGGGTGTATATTTAAAAGATCGATTAAATCGAATATTGAATGATGTTATACGAAATTATGTAAATAAATTAATTTAATTTTATCTATAATACGTTATGCACGATTATATTATATTTGATTGTTTGGCTATAATCATTCTCACAATGGAGCAGATTAATCCAGAATTTCGTGCGAATATATTTGCCTCTGAAAGTAGAGGCGAGAGGAACTTTCTAAAAACACGCACAATTCGACCGGGAAATCGAATCAAGCCTTGCACAGTGCATTCTCTCGTGAAAGTACTGATAGCAGCTCTTCCGCGATAATGTAAACGGAAAACGGAAGCCAGTCAATTTATTATCCGCGAGATTTAATTAATTATTTTCAAGGGAAGCTTTGTACCGAATATTACAAATATTTCTTTTGAATGTGAAAAACAAATATATCAGCTCATTGAAATAAATTATAAAAAATATTCTCTAAATTTTCATCGTGCAATTGAGTTTTTTATAATATCGGATGTTCCAAAAACATCAATATTCTAATATTTAATATTATTTTCTAACTGTTTGTATTTTGAAGTATTTTATTACACTATTCTGATTGCTGTAAATTTTTTTCAAAATAAATCTTTGGGAAA
The DNA here is from genome assembly GCA_963989405.1 of Trypoxylon attenuatum. Taxonomy (NCBI): domain Eukaryota; kingdom Metazoa; phylum Arthropoda; class Insecta; order Hymenoptera; family Crabronidae; genus Trypoxylon; species Trypoxylon attenuatum. The sequence continues at coordinate 10,721,043 of OZ022493.1, read as the reverse complement.
ATTTCTGTTGATTTTTCAGCTCGATCGATGATCGTAATAAATTAATAAACGTGTTCATAATGCGATTCTGCACACTAGTGAAAAGGTCGATGATGGGATCGCGAAATTATTGCGAGTTTCTCGCATTTCTGCATTCCATTCGGCATCTTTTTTGATTCGCTTCCCCCTTGTTTCTCCCGATGAGAGAATGTCTGTTTTTCCTTCCCGGTGGAAAATCGAGGTCCTCGATGCAGCTGGCTATCGGTTTTTCAGCTTCGAATGAAAACTGTTCGTTCCAACCCACGGTTCTTCCCAACTGGAGCGCGATTTTCGCGTTTATCGCGAATCCACGAACATTCCTATTCGACGATGCGATGCATCGATCGAGTTCTACACACACTAGTGTATTATTTCTCTAATGATTTCTCTGCTATACATAATGAAAGATGGCAAAATTATCTTGTCGACGTTGATAACTGAGGTTATTGCAAATTTATTATTATTTTACGATACAATAATTTCTTTCGTTTGATATTGATTTAATATACTTAAATTTAATATACTTAATTTAATATACTTTGTTCATAGTTCGATTATATTAAATTAAATGTTAATTAACACACTGTGACAAAACGAAATCATTACCAATATAATGTATATGTATTACATTTTGCAAATAATGCAACTAAACGTATCCATGGATGTTGCTCGCACAAACACTCGTGGCCTAATAGGACAGTAAACAGAAGACATGTTTTTCATCCTCGCTGGCCTCGACTTATAGTCCATCTGCACTGTTTGCCTTCCTAGCTTCAAATGCCAGGGCGAAGTAAAGGACGAGAATTACAGGAAAGCAAACAAGCTTCACCTTGAACATTAAAACCACTAATAACTGTCTCTATTTATAAAAATTATTCAAATTTAAAAGCACTCTTGATTTGAAAAACCATTAGTTTTATTAATTTAAGAAAATAAGTATATTGCATCAATTTAATCGCAAGACTTCAGAATAAACATTTGAAATATGATCATTTGAAAATTATTCTCATTTAATTTTACCAGTTTCGAGTTACTTTTCATATCCAAAAATATTGAACAACACTAACGATTGTCTTTAGGTCTTCAAAGAATAAATTCTCAAAAAACTGTTTAGACTTTTATTTCTTTTAACCATTAAGTACTTATTCATGTTTCCACTTAAATAATCAAAACAGTTGGAATAGCAATATCTCTTTTTATAAGGAGGAGAAAATTGTCGAGGTATTTTTATCTAGCGTTGGTGTATCGACTTTATTTTCCATGTCAGCTGAAACTCCCGTGTCCAATCGAACGCGAATAGTCGGAGGTATAGAATACGTAATAGATATATCGCAAGTACACGAGTATTTCGAAACAAGCAGAAATTCACGAAGAGAGTATCCGATCCTAAATGTTCTTTGTCTTCATTGACTCACCGACAAAGTGCTCCGTATCTGAACGTGATAAAGGAACTGAGAAAGTTCTCCGACCGCGAAGTCATAAATTACGCACAGAATTTTTAGAAATTGCACGGTTTTTGCCAAGATACCGTGGCGACCCAGATCCAAAGATATATATCGTTGGTCCTTCGCGGTCTTCTTCTTGCTCATGCTTCTTTCTGAAATTACCGATGCTCTTGGTAAGACGACTGGCCCCGATATCGAATGAAAAATAGACGTTAACCGGATATTACTGAATTATTCAACGTACATTCAATATGAATATTAAATATTTCCAGAGCGTATAAAGAATTTATTTAGAATAGATCATTTTATGTCATTATCTTGCAATCTATAAAATACTCTATAAAACGGGAAAAATAGTATTTAGTTTATCCACCTACCGATATACCTGATTTTTAAAAGATACGAGATATATTATAATATTTTTAATTTACTTAAAATAAGCACTATAAAATAATCAATTTCAGATTAATTGTTTTGATTGGTTTTTGGTAGTTGTAATTTTAATCATTTACGCTTTTGATACTGTAACTAGCGTTAACTTTTGATATTTTGCTATTGACCACATGGCGAAACGTATTGCAAAGGAGCTTTATAAATATTCAATGCTCGGGTACTAACAATTTCCGCCACTCTGAAAAATGTTGAGTGGTAGAGCTTTTGGGATGGCAGTGTGTCAAGGATCTTTCAGTGAAAAGTAGCTGTCCTTCGTACCCTTGGAAAATCTACAACACTGACCTCGAGTTCCCTTCGCACTGAGGTCATCTCGTTTTTGTTTGCTTTGACCTACTGCTGTACAAAGTTTTGAATTATCTCGTTAAGATACTTTCCAGCTTTTTTTCCGATTCTCGTAAAAACAAGAGTTTTTGTGCGGAACTTTATTTAATTAAGGTTTTAGTACACTCTTGTCAATCTCTTGGGAATGTAATTTGCTTGAAATACACAACGACAATGTGAAAAGCATTTTTCAACAGTTATAATATTCAACTTAAAAATATAATTCTTATTTTACAATTTTATACAATTCTATTTAACATATTGTAGTACGCGGTATTTTATGAATAAACATAATGAAAATTCTAATTTGAAGAAATATCGGAAATGGCAGTATTAAAAAAAAAATTAATCAAAACCGAATTGAATGAAATGAGTTTGGGATTAGAGTACTTAAAATTTTAGAATGTAAAATCTTCTGATTTAAAATGCTACAATAATTATCATTGTAGTTTTTGTATCAGCGATATTAATTACCTGGTATTAAAAAAAAACTAGATTCTGAATATTTTTCGTATTGATTACTCCTATTCTTTGTCTCACGAGACTCAAACCATTCCGTGGTTCAGTTGAGCGAAAGTTAAAAACTCCCGGTTGAATTGAAAATGGCAATGAACAAATACAAAAAAATCTCTGTCCTCAACGGTGCAATTAATCGCGACAGCAGACGAAATCCTCAGCAGAGTTATTTTCGCGAGGAACAAACGACACCAAGCGAAAAATTCCCATCGCCTCGTGTTCTTTTATTCTCACAGCTCAAGTCCGATTGCGTAATAGAAGAAGAAAAAAAAACGAGAAGAGAAAAAGATGGAATAAGAGGATTCGAGAAGGTGAACGTACGACAAGAAAGTTGCTTATTTATAATATCGGCAATTTTTTCCACGAATCGTGAACAATAGCTATTTTTGCGATGACCCGCGAGCCAACAACTGGTATATTCATTTCGCTTCGAGTTTCGCTTACATCCCGGAACTGTAGGGCGAGCAATTTGCCCCAGTGGAATTAACTTCTCCATTTTTAATATAATACGCTTTTCCCGTGAGCTCTCAGGAACAAGAAAAACGTATTACAATTTCTGGAATACTTGAAAACTTGTGACCCGTCTAAAAAGTGGTAAAAACTGCTTTCCAAGTCATTTATTCATATTTAATCACTAACTGAATTCTGATACTCGAATTATCGACGAAATCAACGCCACTCGTTTGGTAGATTTTCTTTGTACAATTTACGCTCTCATCTACGTATATAGTCAAAAGGAATTTCTTTCCATAAAGAAAAATACTTTCTCTTTTAATTAGATATCGTTAAAGGAAATAACTATTTTAATCGTGGATTGAATTTGGAATATGTGAAGCTTCGATAATTTCAGCGTTTGGAAAACATTTGTCTTTGGTACAGTAGATGTAATAATGTAACTTGATGACTACATACAGTGAGAATAGCGTATAATAGGTTAATAAGGATGTTTTCACAAGACTTGAAAGGACAATTGAAAAACCCATTGCAAAAGTGGATCATGAATTATTCGATATCTTTAGAAAGTATTTCTAAAGTCCTTGTTAAAAGTGTTAAGATGAGTCTCAGAAAAGCATGTGAATGAGTAACAGAAACTGTAGAATTCTAGTGAAAAACCAGGTAAGTAGGTCTAAGATTGTATTTAGCTTCTAGTTACCAGTTAGATGAAAATCCTTTGTTCAACAGAAAAGCTTATTAAGTTCTGATATATAATACGACTTACAATTAGTTGAAAGTTTGCTAACATTTAATAATCTTATATATTTAACTAAATATAATTTAGTTTCAAACTATACTTTCGAACAACGTGTCGAAAACTTAGGAAAGTTATTATGCGCTAATTCACCGAGTAAATTCATCATTGATTCTCAACGATCGAAAATCAAAAGCCTGATGAAACTCACCGTTAATAATTTCTCGTTCAGCAAATGCCCTATCGTGTAAATTCTACGCAGCAGATGTGTATTTCGCTGAGTAGCAATCAGGAGAATAATTCACTTTAACTTCATATTCCAACCATTCATTTCGGCTAACGCGAAATTTTCTGGTTCACTTCACTGACAGCAACATTTTATCTTAACGCTTACATTTCGAAAGCACTGTAAAAACGATTTGAGTCTTAATTTTCCTGTTTCGCAAAATCACTGATCGCGCACCTTATAACGCGACGCATCCTCGGCAAGGGTCGACTCGAGACTGACTGGGCCGCGACTTACTAGGAGAGAGATTACGTGTTTGTGTGCTAGGTCTCCGAGGTTACTCAGCGACACAAAGGATCGCTACCTGAGGCAGATGTTATGACGTGAGCTCACGCTGAGTCTGATGAACATGGATATTGGGACAAAACCGAAATAAAGAAAAGCTATTCGAACCGGTTGGATTTGAGGACTAACGATCGATTATGTGTATACCACTTCATTCTACTTTTTGCAATAAATTCACCGGATTATTTCTCGTCTTTTTTTATAATCCCAAAAAATGACATTACATCATACATGTAACGTGCAAAAACACGCCAAGTACATATAGCACAGTGGTACTGAACATTATTATCAGTACGAGATAGAACATTATACTAGTACTATATCTTGGTTTTATGGCGTAAAAAAGTAGTGAAATTAATGTCTACCAAATATGTGCGCCAAGGAAATTTTGAATCATATAATATTATCTATTACTGAAATTACGGAAACAGATAATGCATTAATAAATCCTAATACATTTCTAATTTCTAATTAATTTTATATATTTCTAAAATATTTCAATTAATAAAAATTGAATTATTGTTTAGAACATCAATTGTCTCAATAATAAAAATTACTACTTTATTCGAGAATGTATCCCCTGTATGTATAAGAACGACGTTTCTGTCAAGATGACGTAGATTGAGCGAGTTTTGCAATTCGACAATCTCTTCGAATTCATTTTCATCTACTTTACAACCATCGCGATCCGTAAACATTATACTTGCAACTTTCTTGGATCCAGTGGAATAAGTCTGTCGACGTATAACAAACGAAATAAAAGATTCATTGAAGAGTAAAGTGAACTATGGAGTAGAGTGAGAGAAGCCAGGAAGAATTCTGATGTCTTCGGTTACCAATTCGAACACGCTCGAACGTTATTCTCCCGATGACGTGACTCGCGGTAATTTCAGCAAGAATCGATTACTGGTTTTCCTTTTGAGCATTTCCACCGTTGTTTGCTTAGGGAAAAATTGATGACCGCCTACCACGTACACATACGTACACGTGGTATTACATACAGAGACGCAAAGGACGATCTATGGCTGACTGCCACCTGGGAAGCGAAGCGCCAGAATTCCCTAATGGCTCGACTTATCAGACCGTGTCAAAAATAATTAAAAAACCATTCACACCGCTCTCGAAAGCCTTTTTGGCAAAGCTACCATTAAATTTCAAAGAATTTTTAATTTTATTTTAAATTTATAGAACCTCTGCTTTTTTCTGAATTTTCTAAAATGTATACATTAAATAAATACAATATGGAAAAATATGATTTTAAGGATGAGGAACATTTTGAATGTAGAAGAAAATCTATTTGAATTTATGTATATGTATAGTACCATGATTTAATTGAGAATCTATAGAGCAGTGTCACAGAAACTGCTTGGCTTGTACATTAAGCAGCTGCAATTCCCACCAATTATTTCTAAGTGCTCTTAGCTCTACATCTCCAATTCCGTTGCAGAGAAGTTCAACTTTTGAGTCGCTCGAAACTGAGCTTGGGACTCATCCTGACTTTTCTTAGTTTCGAATGTATATTCATACATCTAGCTAAAATGCGTTCGCGGTTTTCGCTCCAAAAGCTGGGACAAGTTCGCTCGTCGACTTAACGATCCACTGGGAGCTTAAAGGACTTGAATTCGCATTAGCCCTTCTTCCTCTCTGCGCCAATCTCCAAATTTCCTATTAATGATCCCAACTATTGCAACTCGTCACCCAGAAAAATGTAATAATTTCGAATAGCCCCTAAAGAACTTGAATCTAACTCTTTTAAATGACAATCAATTAAGCGCGAGTATAAAAGCAATTTTTGATCTTAATCAAGTTATTATTTCGTCCAGGCAAAACTTGTTTCCTGTTCCACAATATTAAGTAAGAAATAAAAAAAGAGTCTAGACGACGTTGCTTCGGAGTAAATACAAGTCTGTGAAAGTAAAAATAAAAACCGGGAGCGGAAGGTAATCGGTATATTCGCGTAACTGAGGGAACGGCCAAGGTAAATAGAAAGAGAATGAATTTCAAGGCTGTATGAAGGACGTAGGAGGCCTGTAACTTTGGAATAAATTCCAAAGGTTGAACGGTCGTGTCCTGAGGGATCCATATCCTGCTCTACAGCGAGGGTCGACGCGCTCCAAGGATGCACATGCATCAGAGGAAAGAGTCAGGAAGCAGCCAAAAGCCTCCCCTCGCTTTGTCTCGTCAGGCTCCTACCCTACGAACTCCACAAATTTTTTAACCCCTTTGCTCTCAAGCACGCGTCCGTCTGCGCGAAATCGATAGTGGCGAGGATTGAATCAAAGAGAGTCGACTTCCCAACTCTCCAGACTGCATTTCGGATTACGAGGAATTCCGACGTATGCAGAGAATCTCGAATCGATGAGCAATGAGAAAATTCAAGTCTCTCAATTCATTCAGTTAGAATTTAAACGACCCCCGGTTCACTGAAATCTTCTATTTTTTAGGAAGTTTAATTATAAATATTATCGTTAAAAGTTGCTACAAATTTCTTTAAAAAAGGAAGATATATTTGTTAACGGTGGAATTTTATAGAGTGAAAAATCCATTGGGTTAAAAAGTGACCCTGGATTGAGGCATATAGTAATACGTGTCCTTACACGATGATCATGTATGAGTTTGTAACAGTTACATAGAAGTCTTGACGACAACATACTAGAAAGCCGCACAAGCAAAGATACTTTAATCCTTTTAATACCGTGATATGATTACTTTTTCCTTTACGACAAACCGCTGCACTGTCTCAAGCTGTCAAAAGGGCGGAAATACAATATCAGTCTATACTATAAGCAATCTCATTTCTCACTCCGATTCTGAGGAATCTATCTCGACACAAGAGCAAACGTATCCGAAAGAGTTATTGCTTTAAAATTCAACGCTAATACTATTTTTTCCATATTATTATAAATACAACACATGATCTAATCTTGAAAGACTCACTAGCAAAAAGTTTCGTTAATTAAAGTTTAATGAAAAGGAAGAAAATTATCCAAAGATCGATACAACTAAAATATTTTTAAATTTATTAATATATTGAAAATATTATAAGGTTATATAATATTATTAAAATATTATTAAAGGTTCTAAAACACTGATTTCAAGTTTCGAGTCCGCAATGGCTAAGGTCACTGACCTTTTCGCAGATGTTACATAACGTCAATTCATCAATGAAGTCTTTCGCGAAGGAATACCGGTTGAAAAGGATTTCTCAGGGGACTCAGACTCAACTGGGGACTGGAGACAAAGTATCCGGGAAGAATGGATCTACCTCGTCCGGGAGGTAGCAAACACGTGGCGAACAACCCGGCCCCTTCAGTGTCGATGACGCCCGTCGGTTTCCATAAGAAAAAGTCCTCGAAAAAACGGCCGACCAGAGAGCGTGAAGGATGTAAACCAGGATGCGACCGGAGTGTAATTGCACTAGATTGCCACTGCTGCGTAGCCAATTTGTCGCGTTTTATTCTGCAAAGCAATTTTCCCTTCACTCTGTTCACTGTTGAAATTTCTTTCTTTTAAACCAGCTGACTCGATTATGCAAACTAAAGTGTGTAAAACGAAATGGAATAGGCGGGGATTATTTTACAAATTCAATATCTGAAAACTAAGTAAGTTTGTTCGATGTTTATTTTAAAATAGAAATTAGGATTTTTTAGATATTTTTATTGAAGCAGTTTGACTAATTATTTTGAACCTTTTTAAAGGTATTTTAGAAAAGTCTTATTGATACGAATAATGTAGTTTCCAGCTACGAAATAGGAATTGTTTGGAAATAATAATATTATATATTATATAATATATACGTTAGCTTTTAAAATTTAATCAGAATTCTCTAAGGTTCACAGAATATTGAGGACCAAGTAATCGATCCAGAAGTTAATATCGGAAGATTAATCACTGTTTCAAACCCCCAGGCTGACTCGCCAAATCGATTTCTGCTCGATATCCTGTTAGTTGATACCTTGGGCAATTCGTATTAGCCTATGATCGACAATCATTAAACTCATATGAATCAATTAAATAGCACTTAACAGAGGCAATGGTGTAATGCAGAGATTAAAGTCAAAGTAGGAAACTACCTTTTAAAAGTTGATTCACAAGATCACAACTAGTAGGAAACTAGTTAATGAGCTCACATGGCGGAACAATTATAGAACAATCTATCTGTGTCACGTAGCATCAATGAGAGTCTATCTGTGGTTTCAAGATCGAACCTGATACATATTCCCAAGCACCTTGTAGTCTCTGCTAACGAGTCAACCACCAAACAGACATTGAACCGTGAAAGTTATGACTTACTTTAACTCACATTATATTTAACCAACACATAATAATATTATAATTCTTATTAAATATCACTATAACTTATAAAGTTCGTGTACTGATATTTGTTTAATTTTAGAAGAAAGTTATATACAAATATCTATATTTCATTTTTAAGAGAAGAAACTTATAAACAATTTGCTTGTAATTTACTGAAGTTTTTCTCGCGAGAAAAAAATTTGCGAGCCACGTAATAAGCTTATTATTATCACGCTAGGTAAAAGTGTTAATCTCTTTCAGCTTGCCAACGTTTATCCAGCCACCCTGAAAATAATGGTTTCGCGGTGCGAAAATGCTGGTGGTTTATTATCGTCACTTGCAGTTTGTCATTAAACCTGGGTAAATTCTGCTTTCCATCCAGTATAATTCTTGCGCTTCGTCTAGTTTGCTTCTATTGTGTACTATTAATTAACCGAATAGCACCTGTCAGTCTGAAAATTTTCGACTCTAACGAGATCGAATTATGGTAGCGGAAACTAGACGGAATCATGGTAGCGTGAACTTTTGTGCAGAACGAGTTTAGTGACTATATACATGTATGTACACGAAATTAGTCTTATAAAGTTGAATCTTATACTTTTTTTTACTATTTATCCATTATGGTATTGACTAGATTGAATAAATTAGAAATTTGAAAATACTATGTGAAACAATATTTCGTATAAAATGATATGATTCTTGAGATGATTTTAATTTGATCTTGATCTCCGAACTCTTCGAAGATGAATTGATTACTTTTAATCGGAACAATTCAATCCTGACACTTTCAGCCAATACAAGAAATCCATCCATCATCGATCGCTCTTTATCTCCACTTTCCCTCAATCTTCACAAGAACCTTTTGACCAAAGATCTGTCACGAGTATCCATCACAAGGGCCACAAAGCCCAAGGCGACTAGCGAAACCCAAGTGAAACCTGCACGCGTATGATCAGTAATAACAATCTTCAAAAGAAAAGCGTATAAAATCTATCGATAAAGTTGCTTCCTTAAACCCAATATCCATATCAAAATTCAATAATTCTCATCGAATATAAGTATATTTATTAGATTCTCACAATTTCACGTCCAAATTTTTCTCCAAAAAACCACAATAAAATAATTGTGGTTTCTCTGATTCTGATTACTTAGCACAAAAGAAATGTGTATTCTCGAAATAAACGAGGAAAAAAGTACCCTTGCCAATCCGATAAGAAAACGTAATACATACAGGTTTGTTTTTCTTTCTTTTAAAAATAAAAGGAACCAACACGATTGGCAGTCTAGACTGAAATAGGTTGTTGAGAGGAAGCTGACAAGGCTAACATTTGGAATAAGGTGTTTTTCGGTGTCAGTCCAGCCGCGACACCGTTCCGTTTTCACGTGATAACGTTGGCACAGCCGGGGATCGATTAAACCGTGGCGTGGAAGAGAGCTGCCGTACTAGCAAGACCCACGAGAGCCGGTACCTGAAGCACGGAGAGTATACGGAGAGAGAGAGAGAGAGAGAGAGGGAGAGAAAGAGAGTAGTTGTACACGCAGAAGGCACACGAACACTCGTACACAAACACGCAACGATACGCAGCCTGCCGATTCTTTTTATTTTCGGAAAGCCAGGCCGACCGTGAATGCGCTTGCACTTGGAGGCTCAAAAGGACAACGCCCTTTAACCCTGGATCTATGCACCTCTGATTCTCTCGTATTCACTACTTACTCTCTCTCTCTCTCTCTCTCTCTCTCTCTCTCTGTCAATAGAGAGAGAGAGAGAGAGAGAGAGAGAACGGGAGAAACGTTGCGCTGTGTGATTCTCGCACATTTTCTCCAATGCAATTGCACGAAGAAACTTCTGCTTTACAAGTGGATTATGAGAAGAACTGGAGCAATGTTGAAGCACGTGTTTCTTCGTGTTATTCGCCCAAGTGTAGGCACTCCAATCTTATCGAAGCAACTATTCCTTTAGAATTCTTAGCATGGAAATGCTTTTTTAATATATCAGCATATTTTCTGTCGTTTAAATAGAGTAAAATTGTCAAGTTTATTTCTTTCAATATGAACAACGATATATGTATGTTTAATAATGAATTTATACGATAGTATAGACGAAGAATAAATAATTCGAAGATTGTAATTAGCAGTTTCATTTGCTTCTGAACACGTGCTGCACAAATTATATTCAGTTCCTCGATTTTCCGAGGGAAAATATTATATCAGAGGGTTTAGGTGAAACTATTTTCGAATAATGAGTTTCTTCAAAATGAAATCCTTCTGCGGGTGTACTAAGATTTTGGGGATAAATTATGGGAGAACTTTGACGAAAATTGGTTCAGTAATTTCGGAGGAACATAATATAAGGGAGGCTTGTTATATACACAGGTGTGTGTGTGCATTTAGATCGTATGTATCTTTCTCGTTATATGCGCGAAAATTTTCTGTAACTATATGCAAAGGAAATTCCGATTCAACTTGCGAATTGCGAAGGCAACAGATGCGAAAAAAATCCCGTCAATGCTGTAGACTAATAACTTTTTGAGACCCAACTAATTAAATATAATTATCTCAATATGAAATATTTCCAAATTGAATGACGATTAATGTAGAAGGATGAACATAAGGATATTACATTCGAAAGTTAATTATTTTAATTGTTTACAATAAAAGTGCTACTAGCTGTATTATCCACGATTGAGTGAGCACCGAAGATTAGTGGAATCTTATTATCATAGAAGACGGAAATAGTTCTGTGGCATGTATCCCGGTTTTTTTTTCTTTTTTTACTTCCTACTACTCTCGGCAGAGTGTTTTAATTAAGCACTCCTTGTTTACCTTCGCTTCTTAAAATTCTCACGAGAATTCGCACCTACAAGCTAGATGGAAATCCTGGTGAAATAAAAATTAGTCATTTCGTCGTAATGGAGAACTAAACAATGAAAATCCTATTAAACCTAATACGTCCTCTGAGTAACCAAGAATAAAATTCACGCGATTATTCTATACAAAGTAATTTGAAAAAGTAGAGTAAACCCATGCGAGGATTAAAAGCAAATTAATTTAGATCCCTGCGTCGAGCACCTCTTTCGTTTTCTCACGTAATTACACCTTCTTTATAAAGCGAAATTAGTTTCAGGGCAATTGCTAATTATATGTATACACCGTATCTAAATTCAGTTCTAAGTATTAATTAATCTTAGACAAATATCTAATTTTTTCTTGGACTAAAATCAATTAAGTATGTCACTCCGTAATCTGTTAAATTCCACGCATTGATATTCAATTGTTTGATTACAACAATACAATGAAATTGTCGCGAAAAATTCGGCGAGAGGAGAAAGACGAAAGAATTTGCAGTCAGTGGCTAACTCGAGACGAGGAAATGGATAAACCAGAACCGTTAGAATGCGTCTGGACTAACGATGAAAAGCCACAGGATAATTAATATTCCCGTAAGTACCCTGCTTCGTCGAGCAACGAACGAACGTTGCTTGCCATCAAAGGAAAACCGCGGAGACACGTAATAGTTTTCAACCGTATCTTGAGCAAGCTCTACCTACGTACTTCATTTTGGAGCAACTTCCGACTGAAAAGCGCATCCCCGGGAACAGAAGTCCCACAGTTGCAAAATTCAAGCACGAATAACACAGTGTATTAAGAATTTTACCGCTCGATATTATAATCTCAATTAAAATTTGTTAAGATTCAAAGAGGAATTTATTGTTAGTAACGAGCCGTTTTCAACGTTAAAATCGGTAGAATCATGACATTTTGGTATTACTTACGATTATAGGGCGATAAATAAATCCTAAAACGAAATATATACAACGAACCAAGTCTGGTTTCTGATTTACTTCGAGTGACAACACTCATTAATAATTCACTGGAGTATAATAGTACAAATTAACTCTTTAGCAATTTAATTCGATCACGAAAACCTATAATAAGAAATATACTCTTTTACACTGACTCTAAACGAATGACAATCACGATAAGAGCGATTAGTTCGTCTGGAGCAATAGCAATAAGTTGAGTTTGAAGCTCGAGCCCTTTTCGAGCTAAAGTCGTTGACGGCTCAAAAGTAGGAGGGCTATGTGCTCCATATGAGAAAAAAGGATACGATAATCGGATAAAATTAGGGAAGAATTATTGGTTGCTGATGAATCCATGAAGAGAATTATTGAAACGCCGACAAGACCTAAACTCGATTAAACTCCATGTAAGCGAGTTCCCTAACGACGAGAGTAACCAGGCAAACGGTTCTGCTTTTGCAGCAGCCACGAATTCGAGTCTTCCCTAACCTGTGTCTCTAACTTGCCGTCTAACGCGGTAGCTTCCCAACGGAATTTCCTGGCGTATCGCATGAAAATCACGAGGATACGCGCCAAATCGTTTCTGGGTCATTCGACGGCTGCCAGGACGAGCAGGTGCCTCAGCTGATCCTTGTTCGTCCACGATCCGGTAGAAATATTTGATTCCAACGTACGATATAACTACCACTTTTGATTTTTGATAAATAAAACAAACTTACCACGGCGCCTGGTTGATTATTCCTCGTCCAGCACACGCGAATTCTTCACGAAAATCACTGCACTGACACCACGCCAAAACAACCCTTGCAAACGACTGATTTTTATCGAACTGACCGCGGCGAAATGCGGCCCGCGCCTCTGTCACTACGTACCTGCCATCTGCCTGCGGTTCTTGCAGAGAAAGGTCGAGCTAGATCGACCGATTCGAGTTCTCGATTCCTCATTGGTCTTCATTTCCCGCCATATTTGAATTAGAATTCTTTTTTCTTTTACCACAAAATCAACTCATGGGATTATTGAATTTTGGTTAAATATTAAAAATATCTTCAGTATATTTATACTAAGCATTTATTCATCTAATTACGAGTAATTGTGCTCTGCAATCGTTCACTTCTGTTACGAATCATCTCAGGTATGAATATTGCAAAATTCTTAAAATATAAAAATATACATAATAATATTCTCGTGTCAATTCTCTTGTAAAGATAAAGCTGATAAGTTTAGAATGTGATCGTAGAACGAACATGTGCCGAATAAAATGTTTCTGTAAGCATCGGAAGTGAATATTTCCCGATTTTTAATTTCTTGCGGATTTAAGTAACACCAATCGCAACCGTAAGATATACTTTCATGCTCATTATATTCACTGATCACTGTCGGTGAGTCAGTATTTCTGCAGTCGATTACTCTGAAGCCACCATACATACAAGCTGCAAATAAATATCGTTGCGTAAAAGGATCCCACTTTAATCGCCAGATCCCACCACGAAGATTTGTCTCCGATATTGGTCTTATGAAATTTCTCGTGTCCCACAATCGTAGAATTTCATCATAACTGGAAAGAAAACCTTGAGAATATTTTATGAACTGTTCAGATTCCTTTAAACCGAATCTTAAAGAGTGAATAATACCTTCCAGAAGCCAACAAATATTCCTTCGAAATATTACTGTGAATACTGGTAACTCCGGCACCGTGTGATCTGTTCACCGCAGTAGCATATTCAATTCTAGTATCGAATCTCTGGAACTTGCAGTCATCACCACCTTGAATATATTTAATTCAATTTAATTCAATTAAAGTAGTAGACGTAATAATTAGAAATGAAAAGAAATTAAAGAAATTTTGTACCAGTGTATATTATATTTGTGTTCCAATAATCGAACGCGGATACCCATGCTTCGAAATCATGAGCTTGCCATTGATTTATCTTCTCCAGAGAATCTTCTCGTACTTCAATTAGCGTCATTGAGCCTTTAGAATCACTGACAGCTATTTTTAAATTCTCTTCAACCGGTGACTCCCATTTCCCAGAACACCAATCCAATGATAATGCTAAGCATTCATCTTCACTGGTATGCATTTTTATTTCAGTCAGAAGCTTCAACGTAACGTTATCTTCGGTTTCTAATTGGTACAGTTGTAAATTTCCTATTGAATTAACGACGCCAAGAAGAATGTGATTCTGATGTACGATATGGGCCCATTTCATATCCAATACTCCAGGCACTTCCAATTGTTGCAGCAAATGTAACTGTCCATCTTTCAATACGCGAAATAGATAAATTCTACCTAGACGCTTTGAAGAAGTAGTACATTTGCTTGTGAGAGCTGCTTTTTCGTTATCTGCAAGCTGATATGTACCGCATACGAAAATATCACGGAAATCAGGCGCAGGACACCATTCTACCGAGTCAGCACAATATTCAGTGTCAAATGTGTAAAGAGTGTGAAACATAGTGGATCTGAAACATAAAGAATATTGTTTTATTAGTTCAACTTACCTTCTGTATATTAATAAATAATATGTATATATATATTTATCTTATATGCCACGTACAGTCCGTTTTGGGTAATGACTTGAGTAGACACCAATTATTAATCCGTTCAAATACACAAGTTTTTATTCGTATGATTTTGTACTGTTTTACAATCACTGGAAATTATATAAATATACAATTTTCTAAACCATCATAAATCTCTGGTTATTGGCACAGATTTTAATGCGTTCCTTTCTCTGTCACTAAACTATGCTACCTGTTCTATTATGGAGAACTGAATTCAGACTGTTTTCGGTACAATTCAATTTCCGAGAGATCAATTCTGATTTTTTCACAGATACCGACTTCTAATATAAAATATGGCATTTCGAAGCCTACACTCATTCATATAAATTACATCCATTTTCCAAGTTACTACCGTCATGCCAAGATTGTATTCAAAGTGCATGTTAGGAACAATATACGATCGTCAGTAGTTTCCCCCTTTTTCGTGTAGTACATTCACACAGTTCGTTATGAGCAAAAAGATTCTTTAAGTATTTATAGGAACTTAGTGTCATTATTATTATTATTATTATTATGTCACAAACACTCTTCAAAGTTGTATATCGTACTTGTAAAATTTGAAGACACAGCAATAAATATATCATCGTAAAACTACACACCATGGTATTTCAAACCAGTACCTCGCATATTTTTGCGCTTTCTCACACAACAGCAGTTATATCAGACTCTTTAATATTTCACTTGTTTCCTACATTGAAAACAAGTATTTTGTACTGTTTTCGTTATGTGACTAAGAACATGAATCGAAGTAGACGTTAACGTGGACCCCCAGTTCATTATTATATATAACGGAAAGGCAATACAGTAGCGTATGTCGTTAAGTCTCATGGAATGCACAAGGCGAAGTGCTAATAACAGTCCCGTTGCAAAACTGTGATATACAATGCATCGATCGGCATTAGTACTGCTTCTATGTAAATAATAAATAGCAATTTAAAAAACATTACCAACCTAAAAAAGTAATCAAGGTACTTTTCCGTAATAATCAAAATGTTAAAATAAAAAAATTGCCTACGCTATTACAGTTATACGTTCCGTATAAGATAAACCAATGCTGTAATAATAAGTTTCTAATTAATACTTGGTCTTATAAAAGTAGAAATTGACATATTTTTACTGTTTTTCGAAGCAAACTTTTTCTAAGAGTATTATTTGTCTTATTCCATTGGGATTTTAATACGTTTGAACACGAACACTCTAGTATACCGTTTCTTGCGCGCGTGGCAATTCAATTTGGTCATTGTTTGAGGTAGATAAAATATTACGAGTAAGACCTATACATATATATATTATTGAGCCGCAGCTAATTCTTTCTTTCGTAAATCATGAGCCTGTGTCATTCGCCGCATAAAATCTAAGTCCCTTTCAAGATGCCCAATAGTATTATTAAACTGACTGATATGTAGTAAAATCTGTATACTCCGAATATATATATATATATGTAAGTTAACAGCGACCTAAAGCCAATGAATTATTGACGAGCGCTCTTTTCAGTCTCAACTAAGCATTCCCTGACTAGAATACGTGCATGCACAATACCACGCTTGATTCGTTCGGTCGAAGTACGACTACCGGCGTAAGTCGGTCGTATGTCGCGACCAAGTTCTTCTATCACGTTAAGTAATTGTATATACTTTGATTGGCCTGGTGTTGCAGGTACGACGTTCTGTTGGAACGCTCGTGGATTTGGAACCGTCAGCAAAGGTTCCGTAACCTTTGTCGTTACTTCCACGTTCCCACGTTCTTCCTCCATCCTTGTGGCCAAAAATATCCTATTGAACAATTGTACAATAAAAATTTGAACGACTTTAAATATAAAAAGTACAAAAAAAGGAAAGAAAATAGAGAAATTAAGTAAACATAATTTTTTCGTAATAGATCGAAGTTTTTGAAATGAACGTTAACCTGATGAAAATGCTCGCAATTATATATTACATATTTAGTGTACAATTTGTATACCTACCTTTGGTATTACACCGGTACAACACAGTGCGTGGTATGTATATATATGTGGAAAATAAATTAACGTTATACTATAACATTTTCTAATATCTATATCCGTAAGAGTAAGTGACAGTCGAATTGTGTTCGACTACTCGTTGCTTGGTTTGGTCGTACGTGCTGAATATGTTCATGTTGGTTCATGTACATATACTTGTACATAAGATCTATGTATGTATGTGATATGTGCACATGGTATGGGAAGGAAAAGAGTGGGGTTCATGCCATACACAAACACACGCATACAGAGATATATGTATCATATGGATATACACGTGTTTTGGTTTGTATAGTTTGTGCTTTGCTCCCAAATAGGATAAATGTATGAGAGTGTATATATGCAATTTAGGGTAAATCAAATAAGTTGTCTCTTTTTAAAAAAGGAGTTTTTATTCAGATATACCTCATAGTCCGTTATATTCAGGGATTATACTTTCCTTCGGTATATTTCGTTTGATCAATCTTTTTTTTCTTTTTTCTTTTTCGTATGTATCTATAGGTATAATTGCTAGGTACCCGTTCTCTCAACCGAAAATGCCGCATGATCCTTTTTACAAAATATAAACGAAGACTCTTCAGTGTATAAATTCTCCCTGCTAGTTATTATTTGTCCTATGCGCTAAATTAGAAACTAATTCGACGTGAAAAACGTCGAGCCCCATTGTGATTTATTTGATCCTAATCACGGAAAATTACTGGTCTCTCAACCCTTTCTTACAGTGAGAAAAACGAATCCCATCTCTCATTTATTTAAGTTTATATCCAGTACTATGCGTTATAATTAGTGGATTATTTTCATTCAGGCATCCGATAAGGTACTTATCACCACGGCAAGAATTATACCAGTTGCGAAGAAGTACTTTATAAACTGGAAGTAATCGAGTCTAAAGCAATCGCTTATTAAACCTCATATAGATATATCTTGAGGTTTTTGAGAATTCTCGCTCAACAGAATATTTCTTATATCGCGGACACCATTCGAAATGTTGTTCGGTCTAGCCGATACTTTTTAAAACAAGCAGTCGGTTACAATGTCCATTGCTCATTGTAGCGACAATACTAACAATAAGCGTTCAAACCGTCCTGCCGTAATTACAATGAATTTGTAATAGCAGTACTCGGCAATTACGCTTGTACGTTTTCTTGCGGATGCTAAGACACTCCCTTTAAAATATACTGTCGTACTCCATACAACGTACACAGCGTTTATCCTGTAAAATAATCTGCTAAAAATCTAGTCGCTAAACGCATTTGCAGATCATTGCCGCGCATTGTGTTCAGTTTCTAACAAGCACTCCCTAACCAGGATACGTGCATGCTGAATACCCATTTTGAGACGTTCTGCCGCACTGCGACTACCGGCATACGAAAGGCGAATGTCTCTGCCGAGTTCCTCGATGATCACGAGCAACTGGGCGTATTTCCCTTGACCAGGCACCGAAGGGAAGTTTATTGTACTGGATGGGCTGGCCTGGGCTACTTGAACCGTTTGAACGTTTTGGAGATTTCGTGGATTTGGCACGGTGATCACAGGCTCAGGAATTCGTGGGATTTCGGGCACCTTTGGTGGTGGTGGATCGTTTAGCTTCGTTATCGTGATCTCGTTTAACTTGGCTAATTCTGTTAGTTTGGCCATTTCAGCCATTTTCGAATACTCTGGCATTTTTGTAATGTCGTTTTGCATATTTGCCATTTTCATCATTTCATTCATCTTTGTCTTCTCGTTCATTTTTGCAATTTCTTTCGCCATCTCGTTAATCTGCGCGATTTCATTTAATTTCGTTATATCGTTATTGTACTTGGCCATCTCGGTCATTTTCACCATTTCGTTCAACTTTGCTATTTCGTTCATTCTCTGCACCTCGTTGATTTTTGCCATTTGCGACATCTTCATCATTTCGTTCATCTTCGCGATCTCGTTGATCTTGTTAATGTCATTGTACTTGGCCATTTCTGTAAGCTTCGCCATCTCGTTCATTTTCGCGATTTCCGACATCTTCGCAATTTCCGACATTTTTGCGATTTCTTGCATTTTCATGTATTCCGTCGTTTTCGCGTATTCTGCCATTTTCTCCATTTCGTACCTCTTGGCCATATCTTGAGACATTTTATTGAGTTCGGTCATTTTGCTAAACTCTGCCAATTGTGCCATTTGAACGATATGCTCCGGCACTTTACCCCTTTCCATCATCTGCTTCAATTCCGCAGAAATCTTGTTCATATTCATTTCTGACATTTGCGCTATGGTCGCTGCGTCCGGCATCTTGGATAGTTCGGCGATCTTGGAAATCTCCCTTGCCAGATTTTCGTCCAAGCAACGTTTTTTCTTGGCCCGATGCCTGGCCATGCGTTGAGCTTCCTGCATTCTTCTCAGCGCTGCTTGTTCTTCCGTTTCTTTTGCCCTGGCGTTCTTCATTCTCTCCGCAGCGGTATATAATCTAATAGCACGCTCTTCCGGTGTTTCAGACATGAGTTTTTGCCTTCTGTATTCTCTCATTTCCCTTACCTTTTTAAGGTAAGATTTTTTCTTTGCCTTGGGCATAACACACAGTTGTGCAAGGCATTGGTACACTCAGCCGCAAAGGCTATCATTTTCGTAGAATTAAAACAAAGTATTCACTACTAAAAAATATACACCATGCGTGCACTTGTGATTTGTGCTTGATTAATTCTTGTTTCTGTTTTTCTTCTCTCTTACTTCTTGTGCATATTTTCCTTATGCACTTAAACAACCATTTTTCCTCCTTCTGTCCTCCTCAAAAGCATCGATTCACCTGCAACACACAATAAACGCGTAAGTAGTCGAGTCATGTAAACAATTGAAGCAGGTGCTTTCGAGGAAGGTAAGCGTAAAGCGTGACGCGTGTCAGCAGATTTTTACAGACAGGTGTTTTCGGCTCGTGTCAATAAATAAGTCAAATTTTCCTAGTATCGTCGATCTTTTCCTCCGTTGTAAATATTTCTTTACGTACAGAATGTGGGAAAATATTGTAACACGTACACAGGTAAAGCGATGGTAGCTTCTTGGTGATTATCAAAAGAAACGCTTCGACGGAATCCGCGCCGCCAGTCCACGGCTAAGTCAAGAATCAACGTGAAAATTATCTCGAATTAAACATTCAGAAAAAACGCGGGTGAAAAGTGAAAAAATTTCCATGGCACGTGCGCAAAAATTCGGCGGCGAAGGTAACGTTTTCGAAATGGTTGCATGTGTAAACGTGTATACGCGTACGCGTTGCCGCCGTCGCCGCGTCGGATATATTCACAGGTGTGGATGTGTGGGTGCATAATATCGAATGTACCGGTGTGTACGCGTGTCTATGCGTCTCTCCCAAAATTCGAAAGAAGAGCGTCGCGAAGTAGTGTGACATGCGCATGCGCCATAAGGTAAGAACGCCGTCTTCCTCTGGAACGCTCACCAATCACAACAATGGCGGATGCAATTCGGTCAATCCGCTAAAACGCAGGATAAACCCACCATCAGACTATATCACACCGCAATAAAAGCTCATTTCACATCGGTAGAATCCTCGCAACGTTAACAGTTATTCAGTGGCACGCACGTGAAGATCGACGAGCTTTTTCTCAAGATATCTCACAGACAAACGCACAAAAGCAATATCGGCCGACATGTAAGATTTTCGTTCCGAGCCACTTTAAGGGGCCAAGCGGGGTCGCCGATAGGCTGCGTGTGACGTGGTTGCGTTTATTGACCATAACCCCTTCCTACTCCCGTCTGCAACTTCACGACGGACAGGTGTACGACCTGTGCGATCGTGAAACTATTGACCGCCTCTCTTCTTGCTTGCTCGCGCCTTCTCTCGAGACTTTACCGCGTCTTAAAATACTTCTAAGCTTTCGCACCATTTCGCACGACGCGCTTCAACCAAGACATCAACGAGACGTTCACTCTGCTTACTTCAACTTACCTACGACTTATGATGACTACACGCGTTTTCCTTCGACTTGGACACGGCTTCTTACGAAACAGCCGAATAATCACGGTAAACACTACTCACGACACTTTCTGGCTTTCTTCGAGATGCAGAAATTTTGACTATCAGTTTCCTTCGGTTCTATCCCACACAAGAGAAACCTGCGATTGACGCTCACTTCGCCGCACCGATTCCCATTGTCATGCGAAGCATGAATAATCGATGCCTCTTAAATAGAGCATCTTCGATCGAAATTATCGGGAAATTCTCGGGGTCTTCGGGTAACCGTGTTCAAGGCATTTTTTAATCGAAATGTAGATTTTTTGTAAAAGACGTTTAGTCTAAACGCAAGTGTAGAATCTAGAAACTTGATTGATCTTATCTTGAGTTTACTGGGACACGACGTTTCCATTTAATCTTCTATATTCTTTTAGTTACTGTTTTCTAGACATTCTCATTGCACACAATATGATTATTATGTACTAGGGTGACTAATACTTTTTCTTACTATATTTATTGTACTTTTTGTTTTTCTTTTTTGCATGGTAATAACTTGCACTCAGCATTGGAGAATAATCGTTGGATAAATCAGTGTCTAGAATTAACTTCTGTTTCTATTAAACAATCTTTGACTAGCATTCTCGCTTGTACGATTCCTACTTTTAATCTCTCAGCAGAACTTTTACTACCAGCATAGGTCAATTTGATATTTCTCCCAATTTCTTCAATGACGGTTAATAGTTGAGAATATTTGCTTTGCTCGGTGGATTCCGTAGTGATAGAAGCATTTGTTATAGGCAATGGTGCTTCGAAATGTTCTCGATTATCTATTGGAACTCCTGAATTAGCAATGCAAAAACTAATGTTTCTTCTTCTTAATTCGGTTATCAATGACAGTTCCATAAGTTTGGCAGCTTCTATGGCTTTAGCTTCTTCGAGAGCCTTCTTCTTTTTAGCTCGGAATCTGGCCATTCTTTGAGCATCGTGAAATCTTCTCATTACAGCTTCTTCTTCCGTTTCGTGTGGCCTTGGCATTGGTTTTTTGTTATTTCTTTTCTTTTCTGCTCTTCCATTATTTATCCTCATTATTCTCTCGTTACTTCTACATTCTAATCCTTCTTTATTCCTGTTCCATTCATGTCCGTTCATTCCTCCGTATACTTTTACTTGCACAGTATTTGTATTTCTGTTTTATTTTACAATTTTTCTACGCAATAATTGAAAGTCGAAATGAGTTTGAATGTGGCGCTTCGAAGAGCGCGCATATGAGCGCACACCTCGAAGCCAATCAGGAGAACGGCGGTGCAATGTCGACGATGTACAGTATCTTCGAATCACGTGTACTTCGATAGCTTTTTCCTTAATGTTCCGTGAGAAGAATCACAATGAAACGATAATGACTGATCGATCGTTTACTCTTCAGCGATTTCGCGACCAGAGAACTCTCAACCGAAACAGCTGACCAATGTAAACGGACACCGAACTTGAGCGTAAAGGCTTTTGGCTGTGTCTTCTCTTCTCGACTGATGCACTTTCGCGAAAAAAAAACTTCTGAATGCCGTGTTATTGCAGACAGAAGTGAGATGGGATGACTGCACGCGCGCATCTCAAGGTGAATCATTCCCGAAATAGCGGAGCGCAATTAATTCATGACATTTCTTATATCTCTCTTCTTGGCCATTATTACCGATTAGTGCCGCGCTTCGAGTTTCCCTTGACTGGCTTACGTCATTTTGACGTCTAACGCATTGACGGCTAAACAGTTTCCTTAACTTGAAGATCATATAGATATTTCACAATAAACAGTACAGATTTATTTCTCTGTAGTTTACTGGGGTAATATCCGTAAGATAAATGTTAAAAAATAACATCTTACAATTATATTAACTGCGTAATATAAAATGTATTCCTGTGTTTTTAGGAGGTTGTATAAAATTAACTTAGTAGCGAACGTATTAATGGAAACTGTTTCTTTGACGAAATCTTTTTTTAAAACACGTTTGTAAATTTCTGATCAGAATTAGAATGACGATAATTCTACTCACGTTTTTCTAAGAGTCTCGCAAGGATGCATTTACAGAATAGCTGCAAATATGTATAAATAGATTTATATATACATTATATTTTACAATAAAATACTTTTTGTTTCAGATTATACATAAAGGTTAAACGCATGACGCATTATTAAATTACAGTTGTACAACGGTCTTTCGAATGAACGTACGCTGAATTATACTCTTCGTTAGGATATCAAACATGTACATTTCATTGTACGAATATTATTTTCTCTTGTTGCTCATCATACTTCCAGTATATCTCTTCTTTAAACTATGGTCATGGCTTGGGTGGGAATTGTTCGTAAATAATTAGAGTATCCCATTCATAAAATATATAATAAACTAACTATATCTCCACGCATACGAGATGTTTAATTATACATTCTACGTAATACTTTATCTGAATCTAAGCTTTCGTTACTAGCCTCTTGTTAAACATAAGCTACGGATCACATCTTTTGACCGTTTTGTATTATCGCAGATGGTAAAAAAACTATAAAACTCATTTTTAGTACGTAACTGTCAAATCATTGTAGACATGGAAATTAAATTAAATTTTGTTAGTGATTAAAAGTTCATCTAATCCCATCTTTCCTCTATGTTTCCATATTCGGAATCTGGCAACATCTTTCCTAGTGACAATGCCGATTACCTGTGTACAAAAATCATTTTCTCACGTAGCATTGACGTATACAATATTTATCCAGTGAAAGAAAATATCTCGAATAATTCATACCTCATTTGTATCATTGACTACTGGTAAATGACGCAAGCCTAGGCCTCTGAACAGTCTAAATGTTCGTGGCAGTGTTGCGGACTGTAACATTAATAAAATTGATTAAATTGAATTTATTAAGATTTGTTTATTGAGTAGATATAAAGAGAATCGTGATGAAATCGGTGTTTTAAATAACTCACATGTTGGAGTGTATAAGGCGAAGGATTCATGAATGGCCTGAGATCTATCATGTACGTTTTTTCCTCTTGCGTCACTGTTACTTGTTCTATAGTTTTGTATCTAGGATATTCCTTTCTAAACATTTTTATACTTAGATTCTTCTCCCAGAATTCTGCGTACTCGTTAAATATCTTATTTTGCAATAGTACTATTAACTGAGATCGCAGAATCAAGCCACGGAACCGGCCGTAAGAATGAATTTCAGTCTGTAGTAATTGAAAATCGAATAATTATTTTGTAGAAGATCACTATAGTTTATCTTTTATTTTTTTCGGAGAATAGAAGAAATTCTATTTTTAAATACCTGATCGCTACAAGGTGGATCGACTACAGGAAATCCATTGAACGTAACACATTTTAAGAGTTCAACTATGTGACCTACGTTTTCCACAGTTTTTAATGTAACTACTGGATGACTCATTATTTCACTAGCATAAATATTGTTAGATAACGGAGGTGCTTCCCATGCCAGCAAAGGGATACCAGCCATTTGCGTGTGAATATCGTAAATTCCCTGAATAATAAATGCGACATGAATAATAATAATAATCGCGTAGCGTTACAATTTTATCATCTTCGATACTTAATTAATAGCAAAATTATACCTCATTGAAGAAATCGCCAACCCACTTGGCCATTATAAGAACTATTATGACAGGCATACCGAATGATATTCCTTGAGTAGCTTCTATCAATATCGCGGTCAAACTTATTGTCATTCTGACTACTCCGCCTAATTGAGCAGCGGCACCCAACAAAGCGTATTTTCCAGGATCCAATACCACCTGGAACAATGTCAAAATTATAAATCCGGTACAAAGTTATAGTTTTCATTTATCTACTCACAGATTCCGGGAAGAGTTTCGAAAGTCCAGATCCAATTAATCGACCCCACGCGGAACCGATTAATAAAGATGGTATGAAGAGGCCACTTGACATTGATAGTCCAAAAGTGCACGCGGCGAGGAAAAAGTAAAGCACAACGAAAATAGCCAAAGTAATATCATTGTGTGAACCTGTAATCAAGTATCTTTATGTTTCTCAATCACACAAGCTACGATTCTTGTTAAAAATAAAGTGCAGATTAATTTGTTTTATGTATTTTTATGTTATACTGTATTTTGAATTAGATAGTCATTTTTCTGTGAATATTTTATGGATTGTGGGACGAAATATCTAAGTTTCCATTATTTCTTATGGGGAAATTCACTTTTGATATACAAATGTTTTGGATTAGAAGAAAGTTTCCGGAATGAATTATGCTCGTAATCCGAGGTTTTACTGTATTTTTTTTTTTTCTTTTACCTTTGGGATCGTGGAATAACGATCGGACACTACTCTCTGGAGTCTGAAACCATAGAGCAGCTACTGCACTGTATTCTCCTTCTTGACAATACATTTGAATTGGAAACTTGGTTGGATCCTGTCCAAGTGGCTTACAGTCATTTAAAAAATAAATCATTATGAATCCCATTGTTGCACTTAGAACAGCAACGAACACAGCTTCCAAAACTTTCGCCCATTTTTTCGTGATAAATCGAAGTCGGAAGCAAGTAATTTTATAGTTCACATGATTCCACAATGCGCCAAGTATTCCACCTATTGCTCCCATTAGCATAAATAAAGGGATTTCGTATATTTTGTAAGATATTGTTTCGAACTTTCCCAAATTCAGTAAACCGGGATAAGAAAGATCACCAGGCCTTCCGTGATATGTGCTGAGGATAACGTTTAACGTGAAGGTTGTTATCATACTGGCGAAGAAGGTTCTCCATGTTAAACTTTGATTAAAGAAACTTGTGCCTTCTTCAATGCTAAACAACACTCCACCTGTGTAATTGAAATATCTACTTGTAACTCAATTAAGGAACTATCGTTTATTGATGTCTTCGATGACTCGAAATTTCTACCGACCAATTGGAGCTCCAAAAGCTGCTGACACACCGGATGCTGCACCTCCCGAAACGAAATCACGTTTCTCGTGATCTTCTCTGAAGTATTTGAAGATTCTCAAGTCTTTTTTGAAGGTAGTACTTTTTCCTTGCGATATACCTGCAGCTACAACTGCGCCAGAATGTATCATTGGCCCTTCCTGTTTGTTATTCGAATAATCTATGCGTTTATATACATATACAAAATATTACAAAATTGTATACCAAATAATATTTTATGCTTTACCTTTCCACCAGCCAATCCACCGACAACAGTGCATATTACGCCGATCGTTTTTACCGCTAATGTTTTGATTCGAACGACTCGAGGTACTTTGATACCGTTCAAGTAGCATTTGATTTGTGGAATACCGCTACCAGCGGCTACTGGTTCCACGTAGGCAACTAAAATTGCACCTATTAAAACTGGAACTATATTCATGGCTAGCCACATTAGGTACGGCAGCCATAAACAATTTTCCGCTACACATTTATCAACGTCTAATACTCGAGGCTAAGGTCTCATATTTAGCGTTGTAATTTTTAACGTATAATACTAAACGAGGATATATTTCTTAGAATTTGAAAGGATACAAATCTTGAGCCAGCCATACTTTAAGTTGGACAATTCTTCTATGGAAATATCTACGGCGCCAGCAATAATTGCAGTTAAGATTCCTATCAATAAAAAGATGAACCATCTAGCGAAATTCTTCTTTACGACAAATTTGTAACCCTTTTTCCTCTCTTCGTCTTGAAGTAGATGATTCTCGCAAGGATCGTAATCTAAACTCTGAAACGAAGAAAGTTAAACGCGTAAACAAAATGACTTATGCGAGAGATAAGATAACGTATTGGTCTTGCGTACATTTCTCACGCGTAATCGATTCAAGCTACTCATCAAATTCTTCCACACATGCATTTATATTACATTGATATTACCATTGAACGCGAGAGAGAGAGAGAGAGAGAGAGAGAGCGTAAAAGAAATTTTTTGCATGATCGACAAGTAATTACCTCATAATTAGTCGATAAGAAATTTGTAGCTCCGGGAGTTATTTCACTGGTATTGAGTTGCCTCGATCTTTGCGTCGAGATCGTTTCCATAATATTGTGCGGCGAGACATTGTCGTTATTATTAATAATGCTCTGTTAAAGAAGGAAACAAGTATGGTCAACATCATCTGTCATACGACGATCCAATATACATACATCATTGAATCACAAATACATCATTGACACGCAAGGACATCTCGTCGGAAGGAGAGAATCACAAATGAAGAAGACCATCGAGATATCGTATACCAAAGCAAATGAGTAATAATTTGAAGAGAAGGATAATTTGACAGATGCCATTGCAAAATGAGGTTAGGTAGAGTGTTGTCAATCAAAACAGACTACGTAACATAGACAGTTTTGAAGGACAGTATCAAATGTCTTTATCCTATAATCTACCCGGAATCTGACGTTGACATCCTCATTGAAATACGACGCAAAATTGTTCCTTGGTTTCACCAGTCGTTCTTTGTCACCATCTTCGTTCGCACAGCTGTCCACGCTGTCCTCGATGCTACTGTTGATCAGGACATTCACGTGCGTCGATGGTTCCGTCATCTTGTTTCGTCTACTTTACGCTGATGATCACACGTTAAAGTTAAAGAATACACTCGGCAGCATGACTCTCTTGCCGCGTGATATTTCTACCAGAACAATGTCATTACGGCACACTACACTGCTCATCGCACACATTGGAACACTGGAGGAAAGGAAACGATAAACGCGCGACGACGTCCACGTAATTTAACCGATAGAATGATTCATACCAATTCATAGCAACACTGAAGCGAGACAGAGGTTCTCAATCTTTTAGAAATGAATCATATTTTCATTTTCGAATCGAGTGGTTTTTCAGAGTGATTAATTATTTGATTATTTTTTTAAATAAATATTGAGGATTTTTCATCGTATTTTATTCTACTGCATTTCTTTGTCTTTTATTGTATTCAAAATGGATAAAATACAGAAGAATTATGATGGATGAGAAACTTTAAGGTAAACTGATGCAAATGATAGTCTGTATTTCATAAGATTTATCTCACCTTTCTTTGTTTGTTTCCTCATTTATTTGGATTCTGGTTCGCTCGAGCCTCCATTGAGGATCACAACGAATGCAGCTATTAATTCAAGCAAATTGACATACGATGACGAGCGTGATGTTGCTAAATATGCGTAATCTGAATTTCTGGTTTACTGCTGCGCCATTCGATTGTAATAGTAGCGTTAACTCCTTCCAGAATAAGAATTGGAATCATATATCTGTAGATATAATAATATACTAACTGTTTATAGTAGTTAAGTTTCTTTTATTGTTCAAGTATATTTATCGGGTCTTTATCTCTTTGTTTCAAATTCGATACGCTTGCGCATCTGAGACAAAGCATATCGTATGTGATTGGTTTCACAGAAGCGCGAATAGTATGAATTTATCACGAGACTACTTTCAATGGTAACCACTGGAATAATTAACTCTTATTGTTAGCTAATACATTAGTTTTCCATATAATTAAAAATGCATAAAATTGAGCACCGCTGTTCGCAACATTCCGGAAGTATTTGTATATCACTGCCCGACAAATTACAAACTTTTATTATTCACGTATAGCTGGACAGTCGTTGTGGGTCATTGCTACTTGGTGCCCGAGATTACTTATCAAAAAAGGCGTGCGCTACAGAAACCGTTTTTCTTTTATTCTTTTAGATTCAGCGTTGACCACGCTTACGCATTTTTCATGTAGCAATTATTTCCTGTTTTTAAAAGATACTACTATAGATTATTTCCTTTTGTTCTAATACAAGAAGTCTTTAGCGTATTACGTATAAAGTGTGATCATCAAATCGATTATTACATATTTCGAAAAATAAGATTCCTCTTTCTGTTATAATATCCTGATCAAAATTCGGATCTATTGAAAATACAATTTATTATATAAATTCCATTCGAACATACATTAAAACTTCTGAGCTCTAACATTTCTAACTTCTAAATACAACATAAACAACGTATGAAGTGCTTCGAGTTTAGCATCAGTGTCAGTAGGTATATCGAGTAAATTGCAAACAATATCGATGAGTTTTGGGAGTTCACAATCTAATTGTGAAAAATCTAATTGTCCTTCGTTTAATTTATCTTCAACTTCCGGTGGCCATTGTTGTAGGAGAGTGTCAATATCTGGCATTGGTTTAGCCAAATTTACAGCTGGTGGATGCTTGCTTCTATGCAATTGATTCATATCATCGATCCATTTGTCAATTGATTTTCCATTTTTCTCAGCATCCTCGATTCTTTTAATCACGGTTTGCCGTGTTGCACCAGCACTTCGAGATTGACTGCGCAATTGCAGATGTAATACAGCTGCGTCCGATTGATCAGTGCATGGTTCATCCAGAACCACTAGACCTATTCTGTCCTCCACACCATCTGGTCTCGGAATCTTTAAAAATGCATCTATGTCACCCACTGCAGGTATAAAGTCCGGTATAAACGGGACCAATTTGTAATTCAGCTCTATTTTCTGAGGTGTATATCTAAAAGAAGTATCGACTTTTTAGACAAAATATTCTTAGAATACATTTAGCTTGTATTTTATCATACCTTAATATATTTTGAAATAATTCTTTCACTTCTGCTGGCACACTGAGACTCTCGAACTCTTTGGGATCGTATAACTCGACTGGTTTCGCGTTTCCCGTTTCTTGAATATCGTCGTCATCAGTTTCCTCACTGTCAGAAGGATCACTTCCAAGTCCCATTGACTTTCCATAACTCGTATCATGATTAGCATATCTACAATAGGGAAAAGAATATATAAACATATTTGTTTTGTATATAAATTTTTAAAAAAGTTTTTTATTACAGTTACCTTTGAAAATCTCGACTTGGACGTGGTGAATCTACGTCAATTACATTTGAACTTTCGCTTGTAATACTTTTTCTTGATCTTCTGGAGACTGGTCTTCGGTTTATAGGACTTGCTATTTCCTCAGCATTTCGAACTTCGATACTTTCGTCAAATTTACTGAATTTGGATACATTCTGAGTTTGGTCGTCGTCACTGCTATCTTCGATATCCATAGTCGAACAATAACCAGCTGCTACACTCGAAACAGATGCTCACTGAAAACACTTGTCAATTAAACATTGCTGATCAATGTTTCCACTATCCAAGTTTGATACAATAACACGTATGTATCTAAATATACTATAAAGTTATATAAAAAACAAACTGGAGAACGAATTCTTAAAAACTTTTGTACAATTGATGTTTTCCTATTACGATTGGAATAAGTGAAATAAGACGAATTGTGATAGTTTGGGCTAGTTTGGGGTATCAAACACAATACCATGCAATACTCTATTTGATGGCACATTGTTTTGAGTTTCTACGCTACACGGTTACTATGGTTTCACCGTGGATCGATATGAACCTTTTACTCATGTACCGACGGGTTCAAAACCTTTGTTATCTTCCGTTATCTCATTTTTTCCCCATCTCTTGTGTTTTTACCACAAACAAGGTATAAAATAAACTACTCTATGACTATTTCCTTCCGGTATTGAAATTTCAGGGATAATTCGCAATTGAGGTAGCTAGTTTTATGTCTCTTACAACTTTCGTAACTTTTGTGACATTTACGATATCTATCACGTTAGTGACATTTGTGACAAGTTTTATACTTTGCTGCATTTGTTCCTGTGGAAGAAACTATTGCACGAAGATATAAATGCATCGTTTAGAATAGGAAGTTCGTGGCATTGAGAAGTTACTGTTGCAATGCAAAATTCTGGTAACTCCCCTCATAAAAGTTAAGATTGCGAGTTCCGACATTCCTACTTATCTACGGGAGTTACCCGTATTCACTCTCATTGTCAGATATTACCAAGAAATGTTTTGTCGGTAATACACGATCAATGCTCACGGATCCTGTAATTAGAAATTTCATTCAACTCTGCTAAAATAGTTCGTTATAATTTTTGCAATCTTGCGTTAAAATTTATTTTTTCTGCAAATTATACTTGTTGCCAATTGCGCATGGAAGACAATGCCGAGGAGATTATCCACAAGTCGAAGTAAATTTTGCAGCCGACAATATCGTTCTTAGCAATAAACCAGGATTAACGAGCAGACAGTTACTTTATAGGACTGATACCTTGCGGTTACTTATTGATAAGGCTGCAAGTGTGCGAGAACAGAGTGTTGCATAAAGCAGCGAACGAAGATGCGTCGCTAAATGATAAATTGTACCCTGAACGAGAGAAATTTTAAGAAATAAACTATAGAAATAGAATAAAAAAAAACTATGTATATTTATAAATCATTGAGAAACATTCTTAAAGAAATCTTTATATTGACTTGAAATATATATACAATAAGTGTATATTGATTTTCCATAGCAAAATGATGAAATACAATTAATACAACACGTTTTAAATTAGCTTCAGATAAACGTTTAGTAAAAATATTTGATATTAAAAAGAGTCGTTTCGAAAGTGCTATAACTGTGTATATATAGACATGCTTGATATAGGTCATGCGAAAAGTGTTTTCAATTAAATAATAAAGTAAATTCGATTGTATAAAAAGAAGGAAGAATATAAGGAAAAATTGTTGCAAGATATGTCACGCATAAAAATTGCATCCCATCCTGAATACGATAATTTTCCAATGGTTGCTTGGGAAGAATGATGATTACAGTCAATTATCTTCATTACGTTCAAGAAGAGGCACCTTCAACGTCGCTGGACCTAATGACGTATTTGAACGTATAAGAACGTTCTACACCTTCGCGTAAAAGTCAACCTTTCGACACAATAATAGTGATAAGAGTTATAAATCAAGAGAGAGAGAGAGAGAGAGAGAGAGAGAGAGAGAAATCTTTAAAGAATATTCACTGGTGATTCATACCAATAATAATAATCAGTCATTGATTCCGCGGGAATAAGTGTCTCATTGCTGAAGATAGATTTGAAAAGTAGATCGGTGAACCCTAGTGAATTTTGAATTATTTAAATCTTGATTATAATGGATATTTCCCATAAACTTGGCCACTTCTCGTACGCCTAATTAACCAGACATGGTGTGTTTTCAAATCTCCGTCTTTGGTTTGTGTGCTTTGCGAATTAAGAGACAGTGATTTCTTTGGATGATGATTGTCATCGGAAGATCGTTTCTTGGATTTTCCCAGTTTTGGAATATTGCTCAGAGCAATTTCAGTTTGATCAAATGAATCACCACCGGCTTGAAAGAAGTGTTTAGTTCTTGATCTTTTTAATTTTATTTCAGGAATTATTGTTTCTTCTTCATCTTGAGATATCCTACTACGAGTATTATTATACTGTACCGATTATACTAGAAAAGTAATTTATCTCTATTTTCTCTTATTTTTTACTGTTTACGAATGAAAATCTGTCAATTAATATTTCAATATAATATAGAGATCCAATAAAATATTAAACAACAGATTTCCAGCTAATATAGTAGAAATAGAATGTAATGTAGAAGAATCGATAGTGTGACTTACATTTCAGCATCGTGAGAAACTTGTTCTGGCTCCGTGTTTTCAGAGTATTTCGACGAGAATATCGCAAGAAGGAAAGATAAAGCACCGATGAAGCTCAGTGCTAACAAATCGGCAGCAAATTGGAACCGACGAGTTCCCTTCTCTGTCATGGAGCCGTCAGTTGGCAAGGAAAATTCATGGAAAAATAGATCCTAGAAAAAAGTAGATTTTAACTTGATGCTAGAAACCATATACAGTCAGTATTATCATTCGCTTCTCTCTGACAGTGCCTACAAAAGGTTAATTGCTAAGATATACTCGCAAGTAGGTGAAAATTTGATGCATGATGAACTGCAGCAGGTAGTAAACCTCGCTAACGTTACTCATCACGGTCTCCCAATTGCTCATGTTCGAATTCTTCCGGATTGTTTCATATAAAACAATTCTAAATCACTGCTTCGAGACATTTCCCAAAAGTGGAACTCGCATATTGCCGTGAATTTATCGCAATTGCAAATTAGCATCAACTGTCATTTGATATCGAGGTTCTAGCAATATCAATAATGTTATTCTAACTCGACTATAGGTCAAGATCAAAAATTAAATATTATAAACACGTACGGTTAAACAAAACAATAATAATAAATATAATAGATAACATGATATATGCAAGAAATAAAAATATGATAATATTAAATCATTAATCCCAAGTTTCATTCATTGATTAGAATAACTAGAACAGGATACAATAGCTTCTGACCTTCCTTGATCGAGTTCTAGAATGCAGTTGCATTGATATTAGCGAACCTTGATTTAAAAAAAATTGATCTTTGGTGCTTACCGTTCTATTCATGATTATATCACTGTTCGTTTTACAATTATAATATCTACACGTATTAAATAACTTTTTTTTTTTTTTTCATTCGGATTTATCGTCACGGTTTTCCCAACAGGTAACTCTGACGAAAGACGGTGATAGAAAGATCGCAAGGTAGATCATAGAAGGAAAGGATTTACAGTTTTCCGTAGTTTTTCCGCTAATTCTTATGTCAACTTCGCTTTGTGCGTCATGCGTCTCTTGCGCACGTCGCACACATCTGGCCAACACCTTTCCTATGTACAGATGCTTATCAGGCAACATCCGGCTTTTCAAGTCTTCGCCGCGAAGTCATCCGAAAATTTTCCTTCACTTAATTCGAGTTAATTCGAAATTCAGACTGTTTATATTCAAGTAATCTTGACACATTGAACATCGTCTTTGCACTTGATACTTCCGCATGGTTCTTTTTCAAAATAAAATTCAAAACAGTGTAATAATAATTCTTTCATTTTCGTAAATTTGCGAATATACTCACTCGAACGATTCACGGAAGTTCAGAAGATTAATACGTAATATTGCATCACAATTAGAATACTCTATCAGTGAACTGAGAGTAAAATTGATCCAGAAAGAAATCTTTAAGGAGAAATTTCTGATTGATCGGAATCGAAGAATCGTTGAGATTTTTTATTTTCAAGGTGGCTAATCGTGGAACTCGTCAGGGTCGTAAATGTCTATCAGCTGCTCTTCATTAACTCTTTATCGCAGAGTTACACTATTACCTTAAGTCGCACAGTTTTTATAGCTTTACTGTTCTGACCTAGTCTCATCCGCGTTGATAAAACCGATTCTGTCGATATTGCTCCACTCTCACTACGTTAAACTCGAATTTCAACAGTTTCAGAATTTATTGGTCATTAGTGACAAACGTCTTGGTATCTTTTACCAATCTTCATTTTTTATTCTCCTGTCGCGAAAGTACTTAATTACGGTGTATACTTGTGCAAAGCTGCGACAATGTCTCGTAACGATGAATTACAGGGATTTACGACACGTCGATGAAGTCTTTGATTTAAATTTATGTGTTTTTCACAGTCAGTTCTTTTCTTAATTTGACACGCTTCCTAAAATGGTATTAAGATTTACAAGTGGTTTAATGGCACCTGAAGAAGCTAAAGAGGTTGATTAATGCAATATCGTAAAGTCTGGATCTCCTGAGGCATCCGAGACTCATTCGTCGATAACGATTATCGCGAAAAAGTATTTTACAACTTTGAGAAAAAAAGTTACACATAATTTAAATAAATCCATTTAATTTCGTTGTAATTTAATTCTTATATTACACGACTCGATATTAGATTATAATAATACAATTTCCGTTGACAAACTCAAAATTTCTAATTCGAAATCATAAGTGTTAAGAGAAAATTTCTCATTGAAGGTAAATGTAAATGTCAATAATTTCTTGGAATGTCAAAATGTATTAGAATAACGTTACTTACGTGGCAATTCGATGTGTGTGTGTATACTCTTCTGCTCAATTAGAGAAGTCTGACATTGACAACGTACTGATTGAGCGTGTTTCATTGCTTCTCACTTGTCTCCTCCCGTTATCGCAATCGACAGAGAGAACGAATTAACCGAATGCAAGCAAAAACGACACCAACGATTCTCCGGATTAGTCCATGAGTTAAACGTGATCGGTATAGCGTAGCTAATTATCGGCACGTGCTATCATCATCAAGCAGATTGATTTCGTACTTATTCGTCACTTTTGAGAATTCTCATGTTATATCAATACTTGCGTAGTCGAATTGAAATTCCTGTCAATAGATGACATCGCGATTATCATTGTGGAAGACCCACCTTTTGCTAGCAGAAAACACAAACAACTTAACAATCGACTAAAACAACGAATATAATCAGAATGGAGGATAAAAAAAACATTTACCAAATTGCATCTCTTTGTTTGGTGTCTGTACAAATTTCGAGGTATAATACAAATTCAAACACGAAATGAGAATTCTCTGTTTTCGACTAAAAGTAGTATCTTCGGATTTAAGTGGATTTTGAATTATATTTCTTCCAAGATACTTGATTAATCCATTCTATGACGACGTATTGTTTATTGTTTTATTTCTATTTGGTTTGTGTCATTGAATTTCTATATATATATATATACAATGAAAAGTGAATCTAAGAATGTAACCTTGAGAAACAAGCTATTTGTGTCTAATTAATTGCTACCAATTATACTGAATATCGTCTAAATCAGTTTGATCACCGAGCAATATTAATGCAGCACAATGTCGACTAGCGATGAATAATTAATGCAAGCAATCAGCTTGACGTTCATAGAACAGTTTAGAAGAAAAGGAGGAGGAATTCGTTGGTAAGAAGGAAGGAGTAAAATTGCAAACTGGAGGGATCGAGGCAAAGGTGGAAGTTCGCAGAATTGTAGGAGGAGAAGATGCGGAACGTTTGTGTGGATCGTATCTAATCTTTCTTCTGTCTTAAGAGCATCGCGAACTCAAGAACCTCGATTTAATCTGTGACCACCGGTAGAGTATACCTCGTGAGTTTGTTCTTCAAAACGGATGGATAGACTCGTTCCTTCCACCTGCATCACGTAGACTGTTGCTTCGAGACTCGAGCCGCGAGGAACTGGAAACAGTGTGCATTTTGGTGGAGCCTGTCAAATTTGTAGCACGACGCTTGCGTGTTTACTTCGCAATTTTCGTGGATTTGCAAAGATTATTCGCTGGAAATTTTTTCATCGAGAGACATACAATACCTGACACAGAAATAAGTGATCGGTTTTCTTTACGAAATAAAAAAAATTGTGATACTCGTATATTTCATTTATTTTTCATATATTTATTTAATGAATTTAATCCTTTAATTTGGTGTAGAAGTAGAGTTCGTTCGATTCGAAAGTTTGAGAAAACTCGTGAGGTGATTTAATTCGAATTAAAAATGGAATAATTTTTCTTGCAAATTTTATATTAGTTATTTTTCATTGTAAATCGGTGGAAAAGTGTTACAATTGAGTGTTAGATCGCTTCGACTTGAAATAGTAGAATATTTGAGATGTTCATCTGTACGTGCAATTGCAAGTGTTTGTTTAACGAAGGGATATTATTGCGCAACGAATAATTTCGCTGATTAATTATTTAATGAGCGAAGTGTGAAATTTTGATATACAAAAAGTGTGTGATAAGATAAAACACATATCTAGTTACGTGCGCGCGTTTTCTTGGAGTACCTTGATCGCATCGAGACTATGAATAAATCCTAATCTTCTTATATCGAAGATCTTTTAAACTAAGATTTATTGTGTTGGAAATACAGCGTTGATTTACCATGGAGAAGTCAGAAAATGAAGTTTATGTAAGTAATCATTAGATTTCAATACAGTTTCTCTATTTAAACTATGGCATTTTGAATACAGTAACTTTTTCATTACATTACTATTTTATTAGTATTAATCTCGGATAATCATCCGAATTTTCTCTTTTATTAATACTGAATATAAATATTATTATTCATTCAAAACGTATTTGTTGGGTTGCAGAAAGAAAATGGTTATGCGAACGAGGCGTTCCAAATGGACAATTTCCATGCGGACACGAAAATAAATAATCCTGCTGATATCGAAAAGCAACCAAATGATTCCCCAAGAGAGAAGAAAGTGTCAATCTTTTCTGTACGTAATTCTCTAACATGGATCTTTTATCGTTATTGTCTATTAATGTCACTCGATGAATTATTTCAAAATGATTCAGTGATATACAATGCAATTTGTTTATACATAATTTTCAAGTAGCTGGAATCATAATATTTGTCGACTACCATAACCTTCTCAATGATACAGCTTTACTACTGACGGTCTGACAAGGCTTAGTGCTCTTCCACTGACAGTAGAGTAGCCTCACGATTATATCCAAATTTATTCCACACCGCCATTTATTCCATTTCACTTACTTTCTTCTCAAAAACTGTTCTTCTTATATTCTTACTAAAAAATACACTCTATTTATCATTATTACACTTAATATACTATATTCACTGTACTCAATAGCTGACATACTTCTAACTGTTTTTGAAAATTCGTTTTTGTCGACGAACTTGTATTTCACCATTAACAACTAACGCAATTAAGTTATTTATTCGCTGAATTTCCTAATGAAATCGATAAGTAATTTTTCACAATTCATTCAATAATGTCTAATAGAAAACATTGTTTGGAATGTCAAGGTCAAGTCCCAGAGAGTAGAATGGGGTGGCAGATTGGAATTTTTGATGGCATGCATCGCGACCTCCGTAGGTTTAGGAAACGTTTGGCGATTTCCATTTACTGCATATGAAAATGGAGGAGGTGCTTTCTTAGTGCCATATATTATAGTTCTCTTTCTGGTTGGAAAACCTTTCTACTTTTTGGAAGGATTGCTGGGTCAGTTTTCCAACAAGTCCTGTGTGAAACTATGGGCAATGGTCCCACCAATGAAAGGTAAACTTTATTTACATACAGTATATTTTACATCCTATCCACTTATCCTAATATCTCATTTCAATTATGCATTTCATACTCATTAAATTTATTTTGTACTAATTTATCCTTATTTTGTATTATATTTTTTTTTTTGCTTCAGGTTTAGGATACGGCCAAGTGTTGGCAGGTTTCTGCGTTGTTTCATACTACTGTGCGTTGATGGCACTGACACTATACTACTTAGTCGCTAGTTTCCAAGCTGTATTACCGTGGTCTTACTGTCGGGATGAATGGGCCGGACACTGTATCGATGCTACTAACAAACCGACCGATCTAGTAGCTACTCTTAATTCTTCCGGTAACATCACAATACGTAGCTCCGCCGAGTTATACTTCAGGTAGCATAACTTCAATATACAATTGTATTGCACACTTGACATTGGTTTGTTTCTTCCGAGAAATTGAAAAGGATTCAATCAATCTGTATCAACAGGAAGATCGTGTTAAACGAGTACGATTCAATTGACAATGGAATTGGTCTTCCATCTTGGCAGCTTTCTATCTGCCTCTTTGTCAGTTGGATCAGTGTCTTTGGAGTGCTTTTCCGAGGTGTCAAAAGTACAGGAAAAGCAGCGTATTTTCTCGCTCTCTTCCCTTATGTCGTTATGATAGCTCTGTTGATCAGAGCTGTGACACTGGAAGGTGCCATTAATGGAATTCTATTCTTTGTCACACCAAAATGGGATAAACTTTGGTTGCCCAGTGTATGGTACGCGGCAATTACACAATGTTTCTTCTCCTTGTCCGTTTGTTTTGGACCTATTCTCACCTATTCGTCGTTCAATAATTTTGAACATCGCATTGATAGGTAAGACGTTTCTTTTGATTATTAATAATACTAATAATATTAGATAATAATCTAATAATAAAAATACTGAATTGTTTAATCATTTTCCTCAGTGGTTATATGATATATATGTTATATTTCAGAGATGTCATGATCGTGACCAGTCTCGACACCGTAACGAGTTTGATGGCTGGTTTCACGATATTTGGGATTCTTGGGAATCTGGCTCATGAGATGGGGTCCGATGATATATCGAAGGTTGTGCGTGGTGGCACGGGTTTAGCATTCATATCTTATCCTGATGCACTCTCAAGGTTCACCGTAGTACCACAGCTCTTCGCAGTACTTTTCTTTATCATGTTGTTTGTCCTTGGAACTGGAAGTGCCGTTGCTCTTACTTCAGGAGTTTTCAGAATGTTGGCAGATCACTTTCCCAAAGTGGCACAATGGAAACTCGTACTTATGCTCTCTGCACTTGGTTTCTGTGTTAGTCTTGTCTACGTTACCCCTGTAAGTTTGAAAACTTTATCTTGAAATAATCATATTCTCTCGATAGTCATCATAATTAGAATGCATTTTAACTAAATAGTATTTATTACTAGATCAATATTGTTTTTCATTTATCTTAATATAGATTTTATTTTTAAGGGTGGCCAGTGGTTCATAACGTTAGTCGACTATTATGGAGGCACGTTTGTTGCTATAGTCGTTGCTGTTCTTGAGATGATAGCAGTATTTTGGATCTATGGTCTTTCGAACTTTATCAACGATATGGAATTCATGTTGGGTAGCAGACCATCTTTCTACTGGCGACTTTGTTGGACGTTTATTTCTCCGTTGATAATGATCGTTATATTAATTTATACCATCGCTACTTACACAGCGCCAACTTACGATGGTCTTAAGTTCCCAACTTATGCTTACGGTGAGTATCAACTTTCATAATCCTCTCTTTTTTTCTTTTATCTTTCTATCATTGTGTTCTTCGTTCAGAGAATCCCTCAAATTTTTCTCTGCAATCGTATCACATCGTTTAAGTGTGCTTGTTCGTGTACACAATAGCAGTTAGTCGTAAATCGCTACTCGTTTATCGCAATATATTGGTCCCGATAATGTCAGATATAATCACAACATGGTTGTTACATCGACGATAAGTACAATGCGAAGGTGAACAGTACAAATGTCGCATTGCGTGATTAATTTACCGAAATGTAATTGACGCCGTTCTAATTTGAGAAACATATTTTCACGGTTTTATATCCAACACCTGAAGAATATTAAACAAATATTTTGCATGATTCGAATGAGAAACTTGTTAACAAAATTTAAAATATTTAAAAAGACTTTTTTACTCATAGTAATTGATTCTTGAAGTAATTTTGTAAAAAAAACAACCATTTTGCTGTGTTTCAGTTATTGGCTGGATTCTCGTGGCTATAGGACTAGTTCTGATCTTTGGATTGATGATCTATAAAATAGTAATGAGTAGATCCGGTTCTTTAATTGAGGTAAGAGTGAAAAGATTGCTATCTAATCTAATCTTTTTTATACAGGTATGCTAGGCACGCAACACGATACACTGTATTCATTTGTTACATTAATTTCATTTTACACTGTTAAATTTAATTTTTCAAAAAAGTAACTGATCATATATTCTTTTTCTCTTAGACAATTAAGCTAGCATTCCAACCGTCCAAAAAGTTTGGTCCAATTAGTCCAAAAGTGCGAAAAGATTGGGAGGAGTTCGTGGCGGAGAAAAAATCCCACGGGAAAAAGAGTCTAATCGATGTTTTTTTCAGGTGAAATTCACTTGAGAATTTTGTCGTCTTATCGCTAACTGCATCAGCTTCATTGTCATAATTCCCATTTTCTTATGTAAATAAAAATTGGAAATCTTACGTTTTTCTACTCGCTAAGTTTAATGTACAAAAATAATGACAATAAACCAATATTTTTTATCACTCCGATCTTTAATTAATTCGCGTGCGATATGCACACGGAAAATTCTTACACAATACTTCTGCTGATCGAACAATATCAGAAGTGCTACATGTGTCGACGCACATCGCAATATCGAATGTCAGATGATAAACGAACAAAAGCATCGCAAAATTACCATTAAAACTCGTTTCTGCGATTAGTATAATGCTAACATTGATTATTCGTGATCTACATGTACAATGTATGCAAATGTAAATCTCGTCACGAATTGAAATTAACAAAACCTGTACATAATTGTTGATCCTGTAGCTTTGTTAAACTAGAATCTACCATAGTAGATTAAAAAATATGAATAAAAAGGAATTAATGTGACGGAACTACTTTTTATCAACTTATAAGAAATAAATCATTTTGATCGTGGAGATAAGCGGTTGTATATATTAATCCTTGATAGTTCTGGACTTACTTAGACGAGCAGTTTCGTTTTATTGTCGAAGCTACTTTCGACATCACTGATAATACTCTTTTACTAGAATCGTTTAAATCCTTATTGCACTATCTTTTCCCAGTTTATCGGCGGTTTCTCTGAACGTCTACTCGAATCAAAGTACATTGACGAAGAATAACAATACTCGAGTTACTGAAGTAGCCCGTCTAGAGTAACTTAATCAAGCGACAACATTTCCACGTCAGGCAACAAAGTGTTTCTTGATTCCGGTAACAATTAATTGCATAACTCGATATAGTTGATTACGTAAATTCCTTTCGTGGTGATTGCAATGGCAAATAGAATCACTGTCACCAGTGGGAAGAAGATATTTCGACGAGAAAAGATTTCCAACCCGAAATAATTCATGGACGGATGTAGTTTCTATCGATGCAAATTTATATTTAATTGCTCTTCTCGAGTAATAAATCTTTGTGTTTCGATTGAAATCGGAGAATTTAGCGATTTTATCAAACCTTTTGACTGGCACAAGCTAGATTTCCTTATGATTCTTTGTCGTACAGACAATTTTGAAACTACAGTTTAATTACTCGTCAAGTATTTGATTTATTACTGGAGTTTTCAATTCAAGATTCGACGGATGCATTATTCATAATTACTAAGAGAAGAATTTCCTGTCGACACTTTTAGTAATTGCGAGTAATATATAATCGTATATAATATACAATTTCCACAAGGTCATAATTTCTCACGAATTACAATTAATTTAATAGCACTAATTAGTAGAAAGATCTTGCAACAGTTAATTGCTTAAAGGTTCTAATGCCGTTAGATTTACTCCTGCAGCATTGATTTATTAGTATATCATGTTGACTCGGGATAGAAATTTATTGTTGTTGTTCTTCACAATTTTCACCATTAAATTAGCATTGTACACTTCTCAAGATTGTCGTTGAATTCTTTCGAATAAGAATTCGAACTTGAATAGTTAGAGTGTGTTGCACTGACGTTGGCAATGCGGATTCAAGAGTGAGAAAAGCTGCGATAAAAGATGTAACGTAGGAGGAAGGTGGATTCACGGATTTCTTAGTTGCTTCACAGAGATCTGTACGATCAGTCTCCGTAAGGCACTTGACACGAGAAGATCGATTCTCTTACTTGGAAAACAGGAGGTCCAGTGACAATTGTGCTTTTCTTCCCAAATCATGGGTTACTCGAAGGTTTGTATATTATGTTTCATTGAAATTATTATCCCTCTTCTATGGTCTCCACTGAAAAACGTTCTATACAAATTATTCTGACAATTTATTTTATATAAATTCAATTGCAAATTCAATTCGAAAGGAAAAATTTTCAAAAATCATCTGTCTCTGATTTAACATCGTTATACGTTTTGTACGGTTTGTGTATAATACATATGATATTTTGAATAAATTGCATTGGTATTTCCTTTAAAATTGTTTCACTGTCACAAAAAAGAAATTTCTTTCCTGGTTTTGAGTGACAGTCAGTCACTGATACTGTCGGTTTGAGGAAAAGTCAGTGAGTTTAAGGAAAACGTAACGAGCGGGTAAGAAAACTGATTAGAGCCACGTGTTACCTTGAAGTAAATATTTATAATGAACAGTCACTCTGGATTATATTGCTCGAAGTTAATGATTTTGAGGTATGAAAGCTGAGATCAGCTTATCATGCACTGTACAGCGGCAAATTTGTTACAAATTATATTTTTACAGCTTGGATACTATCTACCTCGTCATCCAGAATTACCTCTGTCAATAATCATCATCTTAGCAAAAGTTATTACGCGTTGCTTTAAGTCCAAAAATCGTGGTAAAATTAAGCTCTACTCAGCTGTAAATTTTCTGTTACGACGAGCTAATCTAAATTGCAGCGATAACCATATATCAACAATGTCCGTTTGCCCAGCGCTTTTTGGTCCATTTCGAAATCATCCGTAAGCCTATATCTTTCTCGAAACACTCACCTATTTCTCTACCATTATCTTAATTGCCATCATTCATCGACAACAGACAATAAAAATTTTCTCTCATTGTTGATACTCTCATATCGACAAAGTATAATTATACACGAATAAAATCAAAGGAATGTTTCTCAAACGTACGATCCGCCATCAATATTAACGTTGACTCTAATGGAATGTTGAAAATTCTCATATTTACCCTTCTAATGAGATAACGTATCTCACCTTTGACAACGGGGTTGAAAAACCGGATAGCATTCTTACACATGAAAAAATCCGATTCGAACTGGTTTGATGAATTCTTCTCTGGTCTCGTAATACGTAATGGACATCTAATTTACTCACGCGAAGCATATATGCTTCATGTGTCATATATATATGTATCATATATATATGACACTTCGGTCGAGCAATTCGCATACTTTTGTTTGTGTTTCGAAGAAAAATGTTATTAGAGTTGGGTAAGAGAATCTAACAACCATTATCTTTTGCGTTTAGTTTATAGTAATGTCAAAAGTGATGCCCGAGTGATTTGTCTATTTTACTATATACTCTTATGAGCAATTCTTAAATAATATAATACAAATGTAGTTAAAAAGAAATATTTAATTATTTACGTCAGGAGTTTGCAACAAGATCAAACTCGATCTTCTTCAATTTTATCTCCCTATATTTGACGAAAATATATGTGTATATTATTACTGGAATATTTGTTGTTTAGAGCAATGCTGCGGATATAGAAGGAACTCCAGGCAT
The DNA here is from genome assembly GCA_963989405.1 of Trypoxylon attenuatum. NCBI lineage: Eukaryota > Metazoa > Arthropoda > Insecta > Hymenoptera > Crabronidae > Trypoxylon > Trypoxylon attenuatum. The sequence continues at coordinate 10,677,141 of OZ022493.1, read as the reverse complement.
CTACAAACTGTCCGGAACAATAGAAAATGGAAAAGAAGTTGAGAAAAGTGTAGGTATCGATCCTCTATATTTTTCAATAGATAGTTTTCCTGTTTAAGTACATACATATGTATTGCTTGTTATACTCATATCGAATTTCCAGCGGATTGCGATGGAAGAGGGAACGAATGATGAGAGAGCTAAATGGGACAGTGGAATTGAATTTCTAATGTCCTGTGTCGCATTTTCCGTCGGTCTCGGAAACGTCTGGAGGTTTCCTTACACAGCTTACAAAAATGGTGGTGGTGCATTTTTAATCCCATACGTTATTGTTTTATTTTTCATTGGAAAACCATTTTACTATATGGAAATGATTCTTGGACAGTTTAGCAGCAGGTCCTGTGTTAAAATGTGGTCTGTCGTGCCTCCTTTTCGAGGTATGTCAATTGATAACTCACAAAAATTAATCTACAATTTACCAGCCATTTTTCATTCGAATTATATTTTTTTTAGTGAACATTCAACGAAAATATCGTTACACATGTTTTATTGACGATGTATGTAATTATTTATTGCAGGTATTGGATATGGAATATCCGTATCGGTTTTCTTAGTAGTCACTTATTATTGTGCTTTGATGGCTTTAATCGTCTACTATATAGTAGCTAGTTTCCAAAGTGTCTTACCTTGGGCTTATTGTTGGGAAGAATGGGGCGATACTTGTTTCAACAGCACACCTACTGAAAATAGTGTTCACCACCTAAATCAAAGCATGAGTAGCTCAGCAGACTTATACTTCCGGTAAATATTTTCCATTTTTCTAATAAATTACTATTAAGGATTTAGCATTCTTAAATTGAGCTTAATATGATCAGTCTAATTTAGAAGAAAAAAAATAGAAGAATTTAAATAATTAATCCTTACCTTCTGATTTTAAACTCAATGTAACCAAATGGAAGACTATTGATCACCGTTTAATTTATTCTCTCTTTAAAACTGTGTTTCTTATCCAGGAAGGTAGTTTTGAACGAATCTGGATTCGAAAATGGACTTGGAATTCCATCATGGAAACTAGTCCTCTGTCTTCTCTTCAGTTGGATCTCCGTCTTCGTCGTCCTGTGTAAAGGAGTGAAGAGCGCAGGGAAAGCATCATATTTCCTAGCTGTTTTCCCTTACTTTATCCTCATCTGTCTATTGATAAGAGCAGTTACTCTGGACGGAGCTGTGGATGGAATGATATATTTATTTAAACCAAATTGGGAAAAGATTTTGGATCCAGAAGTTTGGTACGCTGCAGTTACTCAATCTTTCTTCTCACTTGGTGTATGCTTTGGTGCTGTTACTATGTACTCATCGTACAACAATTTCGACCATAATGTAAACAGGTATTCAAAATATCTTCTACCATAAAAAATATGATATTTATGTAGTAATTAGAAGTTTAACTTTGAAATATTTAGAGATTGCACTATAGTGACTACTATGGATCTTATCACGAGTGTAATGGCAGCTACGACCATTTTTGGAATTCTTGGTAATTTGGCACATGAATTGGGTGAAGATATCAGTAGTGTAGTTCGACCTGGTGCAGGATTGGCTTTTATCTCTTATCCGGAAGCATTGGCCAAGTTTACCGTTGTACCACAGCTTTTCTCTGTTCTATTTTTCTTGATGCTATTCGTTTTGGGCATTGGCACGACCGTGGCTTTTAGTGGTGTCATTATCAGTGTTTTCAAGGATCAGTTTCCTAAGGTTGCTGATTGGAAAGCTGCTGCTGGGGTTGCTGTGATTGGCTTTGGTGTTGGAATCATCTATTGCACACCTGTGAGTTTAATCTTTTTATATAATTCGAACTTTCTTTAATTTACAACGATCCATTGTTACAATTAAGTTTTTAATCGTCTAACGATCCCGAGTGGAAAGCATATAGCCATTTTAGAAGCATCAAATTCCTTTAATTCTCAATACTATATTACAAATGATTTGTTTCATGGTCGAACTTGGTGTTAAGTTAAATTAAAGTTATTTAATGTTTTATATGTTCCAGACTGGACAATATATTCTGAATTTAGTTGATTATTTTGGTGGAACTTTTATTATCGTATTCTTAGCCAGCTTCGAAGTCATTGCTATATCTTGGATATACGGTAAACATTCAAGCTATTTTAATTAATATATCGTATAACTCTAATTATATCAATTACGATTATTCATTTATTAAAGAAAATACTTGATACATTTCTATATTTTATAGATTGCAGATTTGCAGGTAAATTAATACATATGTATATATGCAATTTCCACTTTTGTTTTAGGCATTGACAATTTTCTCGATGACATCGAATTCATGGTTGGCACAAGACCTTCCTTTTACTGGCGTTTTTGCTGGTGTTTCTTGACACCCCTTTCTTTATTCACCATTTTATTTTATTTCTTGTTCCAATTGACTCCCATTACGTACAACGATGAATACTATCCAACGCCTGCATACGGTACGATTATTATTCTTGCGCAAAAACAATACACACAAGAATTTTGTTTCATTGAAATGAAATTATGAAATGAAATTAAAAATTTTCAGCTGTTGGCTGGATGATGTTGACTTTGGGAATAATTCTCTTTCCTATTTGCATTATCGTGAGCACCGTCAAATGCAACGATAAATCATTGTCTAATGTAAGTAAAAGTTTAGTACAATCTACAGTTTCTGTTTAGACTTGTTAAAACTATTAATTTCACAGTGATTAAATTTGTTCGATTTCAGATTTTCAAACCCAGTTCTGACTGGGGTCCCAAGGACACCAAGAATTACAAGGAATGGAGAGAATTCAAGGAATCGAAGTTATCGGAAAGGAGGGCTACTCAGTTAATGGAAAAAAAGGGGAAAATTGTGACAGTATTAATTGGGAAAAAATAAAACTCGTCCTCGTCTTTATCCTTTAGAATTCTTTTTTTATTTATATATATACAAAACGCTTTGTTATCAGTCGTTTCGATATGATATTACTTATTCTTAGTGCAAACACTGTGATCTGTTACACCACAGTATTATTTGTCTTTTTGATAAGGAATATGTTATATCTAGTCTCGTAATATATATGTACATATTCAAGTTTTTTTTGGTAAACCGTTACTCTTTTTTCTTTATATTAATTTGTATCTAAACTAAGTTATACTAATGAAAAGAATGTTAGATATAATTAAAAATCTTGATGCTTCTTTCTCACATCAGTTTTCATTTTTTTAATCCAAGAGTTTGATTAAGATTTTTCGTAATATAATATGATTTACTTAGGTTTCATATTAAGTAAAACATAAATCGTTTGAAGCCACATAGGCTGTTTTCTTGCTTTTCTTTCTTTTGCCCTTTCTTCCTTCATCAGAATCCAATTTTTCTTGTATTCAGCCTTTCGAGGTCCCCAACTTGCTGATGGCGCGAACGATACTTTTATCATCTGCAATCACGTTAGATCTTTAAACCCTAATATCGTAATACTCAATCTTCGATAAAATCCGCGTACGTAAGAATTTCAGATAAATAATCTGTTATTATAAATAATCCGTAAGATGCTTGAAATAAAAGAAATAAGTTATTATATTTTTTAAAGAAGCCATTTGAAATTTGTTTTTACCTCTGATGGTTTCAAATGTCGATTATTGTACAATTCAACAAGCGCCCAGAATGGAATTTGTAGGACGCCGAAGGAGAGAATAATCCATCCAGCAGTATGAGCCGATGCAGGAAATTCTTTGGTGCCATAAGTCAACGGTGACAAAGTAGCCACGGTGTAAAGAAATATTAGGATCAAACATAATGGAGTTACGATAAACCAACATATCCTCCAATAAACACTGGGCGTTCTATCCAGCATAAATTCCAAATCCTCCAGGAAATTCTCGAATCCTACGAAATCACGTCTCTGATAAGTAAACGATAATTTCTATCTGTGTACAAAAGCTAAGCTGTGACAAGTGGATACGTCAATTCTTAATTGGCCACCAACAGAGTTGACTTAAATTTTTTATCCTACACGAGTATGATAAGTCGAATGGTATTAGTATTCATTGAAGATAATCTCTGAGATCTGAGACTATCGCTACTTGCGACTGCCATGTTATCGAAAGCTGTATTCGAACTGTCTATTTTGACAGTAACGCGGATTTTGGATAATTCTTTCATACCGTATGCTCAGTATTTTTAAGATTCCATTATGAGATTGTTTCTTGTTTTTTTATTGCAATGCGTACCGTATAGCCATGTTATTGCAGTTATTTCGAAGGAGGCCAAAATGAAGACGACAAAGGACGTTCCATAATAGTCTACCAACATCAAGATAAATTGACCACCCTGAAATAATATTATCGTTTTTAGCTAGAAAGCTGGCTATATTTGTTTACTGTGTAGTAAAATATTGCAATTGGGTCTTTGTAAGAATTTCAAAACGTAACATTTATCTTGTTACAAAGTAGATCAAATATTGTCATTTCAATTGCTTTGATTAATTGATCAAACTTGCAGTAATAATTGATTGATAGAAAATTATATCTGACGTTATCTTGGAATTTGCGACGTTATCTTTGGAACTGTTAGTAAACACGTTTCTAAGTAATCGGTTGTTACACTATTATCAATTGGCGCATGTGAAAATGCTATTTCCTTATTATTATGATTATTATTATTATCATTATTATTATGTGCATATACTACTTACTGGAGTAACATACACCGTGCTAATTAAGAATCCGATTATACAAGCTGGCAGCACACTCTTCCATTGTTTAATTTTAGGATATTTCTCTTTGAGAACAATAAAAACCGAGGATGCCATTCCCACAGCACTTCCCACACCCAGAACGAACATCATCACAAAGAATAGAACCGAAAACAGCTAAAGATAAAGTGTTTCTCTAAGAATTGTTTATCGAATATAATCAGTCTAATTATTTATTAAATTATTCCTATTGATTAAATTTACAATTTTCACTTTGACTTTGATGAATTTTTCCACTGCAATTAGATATTAATTATATTGATTTAATTAGAAAACAGAAACTAAGGATACCTGGGGTACGAAAGTGAATTTTGCTATCGCATCCGGATAAGATACGAACGCCAGACCAGCGCCGGACTTAACTACTTTACTCATATCCTCTATGCCCATCTCGTAAGCCAAATTCCCGAGTATGCCAAAGATCGTGCAACCTGCGATAGCACTCGTCACCGTGTCCAAGCTCGTTACAATCATAACGTCTCTAGAATTATAAAAAAAGGGTTAAAAGAAATGCAAGAAAAAAAAATAGATTTTATAATTTTATCTTAGGATAAATATTTCATGAAAAGGATGCTTCCGCAAAGTTTCAATCAAATCGATGATCTAGGGGATTACGATCTAACGATTCTGATCTAGATATCATCTTATAGATTATTATCTACATAATGACATTTTCTATGAATTACGTAGTATTGTACCATAACAAAGTTTTCTGGGATGCAGTTGGGCTTCTTGGAAGCAGATACAATGAGTTAACTTTACTCATTGTTAATAATATTTCTTTCAAATTATCCAAAGTTGATTATTGCTACATTTACTGTATTACATAATTGTAATTGACGAAAATTGATACTAATCTCATTTTTTTACCTGTAAATATTATGCTTGAACTCATTATGAGCGGAGTAGGTAATAATGCTTCCAAAACAGATAGAAAGGGAGAAGAAACACTGAGTGACCGCTGCATACCAAACTTTAGAATCCAATAATTTCTCCCATTTGGGTGTGACGAAATAAAGGATCCCATTGACTGCACCCTCCAAAGTGACAGCTCTGATCAGAAGGCAGATCAAAATAATATAGGGGAATATTGCAAGGAAATAGGAAGCTTTCCCTGAACTTTTCACCCCTTTGTACGTTATTAAACACACAGCAGACCAACTACCAAGTAAACAGAGAGTCAATTGCCAATTTGGCCAGCCAAGTCCATCGTCAATATTTTCCTTTTCTTGCAGTACAATTTTCCTGTAATCAATTTCTCTTGAGTATCCGATTAAAAATCTCATTTCAAACGACTAATTATTAGCAATAAGAATCTTACTGAAAATAAAATTCTGCTGAACTTTTATACTCTTCGTTGTCCAGTAAGTCGAATGTATTGATAGAGGATGTTGCATTGGCGTAGAAAACTGAATCAGTGGTTTTCTTCGCGGAATCGACGCAATAAGGTCCCCATTCTGGGTCGCAAGTGGCCCAAGGAAGCTCCGACGAGAAGGATGCGATCAAGAAGAACAGTGTTAGTGCCATCAATGAGCTGTAGTAAGTGACCAATGCGATCACTGTGAAAAATTGGGCACAACCGATACCTAGAATATAATTAAAATTCGTTAGATTGAGTTAAAATTGAAATCTTAAGTCTTAAGATTATTCTTAATTGAGACCATCGTGTTGCAGAAATCAAAGGCACGATTACTGTAAGAGCGAAAGAACGAGTCGTAAAATAATTTCTTCTCCGCAATGTTGACTTTATACAATAATACGACTTGTATTTCAGTAATTGTGTTTGAAAGAGACATTTATGGGGCAAATTGTATCCACGGTATTAAATGGTAAATAAAAAGTACATTTTTAATTGATGTCAATATTGAACGCTACGTAAAATCTGATGGTAATATTAGTAAGTGTTTCACTTAAGTATTACGTAATTTGCAGTTTGATAGACGTAATACAATTATAAGGAATATATTAATTACCAACAGAAGCAGGTGACAAGTTCCAGATCCCAATGGAGGATCGTGAAGAAAATTGTCCTACGACCATTTCCAGGAAGTAGAATGGTTTTCCGACGAGAAATAAGAGAGTGACATATGGGATGAGAAATGCACCACCACCGTTTTCATAAGCAATAAATGGAAATCGCCAGATATTTCCGAAACCAACAGAAACGGCTATGCATGACATTAGAAATTCGATGCTGTTGGACCATTTTGGATGTTCATGTACGTTTGCACTCTCTAAATCCTCAGTGACTGGCTTATTGGTGTCAAGGGCAGATGTTTTGGCATCGATCTCAACCGAGAAAGCAGGGTTGTCATATCCCTCGAACACTTTATTTTTCTGCAAAATAATGTAAACGTTATTTCTTTGATTAAAATTGTACCTCGCGAAATCTTCATAAAGCTTTAATAATAATCTTTACTCCTCTTGTTCATTTTTCACATTTGATATAATTAAAACAGCGAAGTTTCATCTAAAACCTCTGCCGATGCTACTCAAATCTGTTCGTTGATTAATTCGATCTATAAGTGACTCTGCAGTTAGCAAAATTATTCTAAACTGCTAATTGTTAATTATAAAACATATTTAACAAAGACACGGTATTAATTAATTAATTTTATTTACCATTTTCTTGGTCATTTGTCAGTCTTTCAAGAAATATTGCTAGAAACTTGATTCAATATCAAGAAACACAATGTATCTCGTTGACAGGTCTATCGTTTCATTCGCAAAACACTGTTTCTAATCGCGATACAACAATCAAGATTGTTCGACAAGATCTTCGTAATTCCCACTGTCTTCGGAACTCAAAATCTTAATCAAACGTGACGTAATATGCGATTATTTCGCGATTTTCAGCGATAGAGATCGATCGAAACCCCTCGTTAGGTTTTATATAACAAAACCAATGTCGCAGACGATATACCGCAGAAGTGACAGTCAAAAAACTAAGGAAAAGCATGCATGATAACGGTCGGCAAGATCCTATCATTTAGATTACGTTAAGACTTCGAGTCTCTAACTTGATAACCGCTCATCTGTACCGTTGCCGACGACGGATCACAGAGGGTGATTGTGTTGCTTCAAGAAGTAGGTGCTGACAGATACTAAGAATATGAAGTATACTGACAACTTATGGGAAACTCATTTACCAAATCATTCCAAAGAATACGTCGCGTCATTTTTGAAATCGAATCGACCAACAAATTGCTTATTTAATTTTCATCCTTGTTATGTTCACAACAATTTTATCATTTTTCATTAGAAAGAAAAAACAGAGTGATAGTTATTTAAATTATGTTACAGTTATAGTTGTTGTAGTATATAATTATAGTATATAATAGTAATAATAGTTACAGTTGTATGTAATTATAATATGTAATTATCGAAATACCTAATTTGCCTCTTTTCTTGATTTCTTTGTACCAATAAAATTCTTTGTTTAACAAGAACAATTTGAAAGAATTGTTCAGATCAGAATTAAGTTGTTTCTTGTTTCGTACCAAGATGAGAATACTTGTGTTCGTTAAGAAAGTAGAAATAACCGCTGGTGAAAAAGAATCACTGACTGACAATGAGAGGAGAAATTCCTGCTACTCGTCCAAGTGTGAAGACCGCGTTCGTTATAGGTCGCACTGAACTCTAAAGCAGCTGAAGGACGACTACTTAGTGAACGGAAACCTAACGGAAATCTATTTTGAACATTAATGAATTTAACAATGAATCCTTATAAGTAAAATAATTCAATTTAATAACATTTCTTTTATTTTTCTTTATTCTGTGTAATTGAACAAGAATTCTGTCCATTAGTTTTCAAACTAAATTAATTGATTAATGTACATGGACTAGTTTAAATGACTCATCTTCCTAAAATGGAATTGAGCAGTGTGTTTGCGAGTTTGAAATAAAATTATTAAAGTTATTGGTGAGTTTGCTTTATTTAAGGGCGTTTGCGTAGCGTTTTTACGGTGCCCAGCGATGCGTCTAGAAATTGTCTTTTGTCAAAGAGCGCGAGGGCCAAAGCGACTGTTGGTTCGGGCCCTTGATTCTCTCTTGAGCAGCCCTGCGAGTGACCCACCAAGGGAAGGTTACTTTGGGTGGCGTTTGGGAGATTGCGACAGGGTGCCTTGCTCCGGCTCGACTCTGCTGCGGACTTCGGTAAAGGTACCCTGCTTTTCTCAGCGGATTGAGTCATCAGTACAAAGGACTGAGTCGACTCTGGGACTGAGGGTCACCGCCGCGTCGACAAGCCAACAGGCGTTAGGTAAGAGAGCTCTCTATAATATGGCCACTAGTATAAATATTTGAATTCTTAAATTGTCGTTTCCTATTTTTATTGATTCCTCTTGTAAAAAAAAAGAATTGGTTTTTTCCCCTCAGGAGGGGTTTTATTTATGCCGGTGCTTCTTAAATTAAGTTTCTCCTCTTTTGCCGTATTTGCATAAGTAATAACGTTTTCCTGGTTTCTTCGAATCCGATCACCTTTTCATTTTCCTTCTCTTTCTCTAGGCTTTCGGAAGTTGCAGTCCTCTTGGACCATCCTAGTAAGCATCTGCAGCAGTTCTGCCGTGAATCAAGACACAGACGTTTGTATTTGTTAGCAGATTTTGTTTCGGTAAATTTGTTGAATGAGGTGCCTCCTCACCGATTTCGCTGAAATTTTGGTATGTTGTATGTACATTTCGATGGGTAGATTGCAATTTATTAACATTTCAGCGAAATCGGTGAGGAGGCACCTCATCTAAATAATTACCTTTGTTTCTCCCCTGGCTTTTTGCTTCTGCTCTCGGAATTCCAACCATTCTTTTTTTATATCCGAGTTAAGAGGACCCCAGGAACTCGTTGATTGGAATGCCTTTGATATCATCTGTAAATTAAAAATATATCAAATCAGTTGTATAGTATGATGAAGTATTGACATCATTTTTGAAGTTGAAATTGAAACAGTAGCTTACTTCGTGGAATGAACATTTTCTGTATTTGACGATTACAATCAGCATCCACAGAGGTATTTGTCCAATTGTAATAAACAATACAATCCACCCTGAGACTGAAATTTTACGTTCGCAGACACTTTATAAAATATTAGTTTTGTTTAAATTCGAATTATGCAAAGATCAATGAAATTGTTTACGTACTGTGAGCTAAATCAGGGTATCCCACATTGTTATACTCCAAACGCGGGAGATTAACAATCGTATAAATAAATATTCCTATAATCAATCCTGGCGTCAAAATACCCCAGCAAATTGTCCAGAAAATTGATAATCTCTTTTTAAGCATAAACTCGATGTCATCAAGAAAATTATTCAATCCTGCAATAAATGATTCGTTTAGAAGAATTCTACGATTTTTTGCTTCACGAATAAAGTTAATGAATTCATTGTAAAACTACCATATACCCAAGTGACAGCTATCATCTCGAGAGTTGCTGGTAGAAAAACAGCGAACGATGTTACAAAGTAATCAACGAGTGTTACCATGAATTGACCACCCTACAAAAAACGTGACAAATACAAAGGGTGATTCATTTAGAATAATTAATTTTGCAGTAAGTAGAATTTATTTTAGAAGTAAATAATAAATTGTCCTGTTTATTTACCGGAGTAACGTAAATGAGTCCAATGAGGAAGAGAATCGTACAAGTGCCAGTGGCCACTTGCCAATATTTCAATCCAGGACAATGATCGTGAAGCGTATCGATTAGACTCGAAGTTTGGCCCACTTGGCTTCCGACACCAAGGACGAAGATCATCGTGAAGAATAGAACACCAAAGAGCTGTGGTACCCAGGTGAATTTAGCAATGGTTTCAGGATAAGAAATAAAAGCTAATCCAGTGCCACCTCGAACAACTTTACTGATATCCTCCACTCCCAGTTCATGGCTCAAGTGTCCTAGGATTGCGAAAATCGTGCAACCAGCCAACAAACTGGTAAATGTATCCAGAGTGGTAACGATCATCGCGTCCCTGTCAATTAAATTTCACAATTTCACTAATAAAAATTTCACTTACCACTCGACGTATTGAACAATTTTAACTTTATTGCTATTTAACTCCATCATTGCTATTTTCATCGAATCACGTTCGACGAAGACGATGAGATAATTCTAATAATGAAGAGAAATTTATAGACAATATTTCTGCAATATTACTCACCTATAAATATTGTGATTGAATTTGTTATGCGAAGAGAGTATAGTTACGACACCAAAGCAAACTGTTAGCGAAAAGAAGCATTGACCAACTGCGCGGTACCAAACTTCCGCAGTCCATAGTTTCGACCATTGTGGAGTAATAAAATACAAAATCCCATCGATGGATCCTTCAAGAGTAACGGCTCGGCCGAGTAACACTATTAGAATTATATATGGAAAAATCGCGGTAAAATAAGCTGCTTTTCCAGAGCCTTTAACACCTCGGATAACAACAATCAATACTGTCAACCAGCTAACAAGTAGTCCTATCGTTAATCGCCAGTCCGGTAATCCAATTCCATCCTCGATATTATCCTTTTCACGGAGAACAACTTTGCTACAAATTCGAAATCTCTTAATCAGTTTACATTGTTCATTGAAGTCTCAATTCGATTAATTGTTATAATGATTTTAACCCACAAAAAGTACAATTCTGCTGAACTGACGGAAGTCGTATTCAACTGTTTGTTTGTTGTTTCGGAATCGACGCAGGATTCACCCCATTCTTCTCGACATTTTGCCCAAGGCAGCTCGGTTTGGAAACACGCTAGTAGAAAAAATAGGGTTATTGCCATTAGACAACAATAGTAAGATGACATTCCCATCAGAGCAATGAACTGAGCAAAACCAACGCCTGAAAATGAATTATTAATAATTTGTATGAATGATAATCAATTTCCTGTAACCTATCAAGGAGTTTAAATACAAAAAAAAAATAAATAAGTGATTTGTATGGTAATTCACCTTTGAAAGCTGGGGATATGCTCCAGAGTTTTATACTGGATTTACTGGAAAATTGTCCTAGTGCCATTTCGAATAAATAGAAAGGTTTCCCGATAAGCGTTAGGACAATGATGTAAGGTATAACGAAAGCTCCGCCACCGTTCTCGTACGCGGTAAATGGAAATCTCCAGATATTTCCGAGTCCAACAGACATCGAGATGCAAGATAGTAAGAATTCTATATCTTTGTCCCATTGTTGTTTCTTTTCCTGATTCTTCTACAACAATAACGTATCATTGGAATATGTCACATTTTACACAGAAACGTTATTAAATTATTTTTTTTTTAACGCAAACCGAATCGTCTTCGGGGGTAATATCCGTTATATCGACGTTGGTATCAGGAAGATTGCTCTCAGCTTCATTTAATACGAATCCTTGATTCGTAAAACCATCCGAAGATGGTGAGTCACTTTTCTGTAAAAATGATACATTAATATTGACTCACATCTGTTCATTATAATCACTTACGTCGCTGAGAATATTATAAATGATAATGAAAACTTGTCGAAATCAAGTTGTTTGAAAATCGTATCTTGCCTTTTGTTCCATGAGTCTTAAGTGTCGAAAACAATAAGTATCACAAAAATACAAGAATTTCCTGATATTTAAACAAGATTATTTATTTAAAAACTTCACGATTCACTTGAAGAAGTTCCATTCATTCCTCGTAGAAGGAAAAAGATTGTTTATTAAAATTCACTCGCGGTTTTGAAAATTCGGTTTTTAGTTGTTGTTGCTGTGAAATTCATTCGGAAGGTTTACATATTGGGGGAGGCTCGTTAGACAGCTGATCCGAAGGCTGTCTGTCAAGGACTAAGAATAGAGTAATACTGCGGCAACTCGAGTGCAGTGTAACGTAGGGATTGCGATGAAATAGAGGCGTGTGCTGCAAATAAAGATAACACTATTGTTCGAATCTAAGTGCCAGCTTTGTCCTTATCATTCGTCAGTCTGTCGAGGGTATCTGTTTCTACTGGTTTCTCCAAATCCTTCTTAAACCCTGTACCATCACATTGTCTTCCTTTAATCATTGCAATTGAGGCAATGTGTAACTAACTCCAAGACACATCGCAGTATCATATGGAAACTTGTTAAGTGAATTCAATTCTCACGATTTCAAGAGTCTTATACATTTGTCTGTAAAACATAGAGAAATGGGAAATATATTAATATATACATAATATCGCATTTGACTAACTTTAGATCTGAAGTTATGAACAAAAAACTAGTGTTTCTTGCAAATTTAACGAATATGTCAGATTTTGTGAAAACTGAAACAATAACCTGTTTTGTATCATGGAATCGATAGAAGTTAAACAAGAAATTGAAGTGAATGAAAATGAAACAATATCGGAAGAAACGTCTCAAAAATGGAATGAACAGCCCTTTCAATCTGTATCTCTTCCAGTAATTCCAAGCAACCAAGTAAGGATGTAAAAATATTCTTTAAGATTGACATTTTTAATAAGAACTCTTCGGGAGATATAAACAATATTGATTTCATCGAATTGATTATTTCACTTGACAAGGGATTAAATGATTTCAGGAAGCAACAAGACCTGATGTATACGGACTTGGATTAACTGAGTTGGACATACAGAAATTGAAAGATGGGGAGCTGAATGAAATTAGCGAAGAAGGAAAAGAAAGATTGGAAGAATTGGATATTACAGAGGATATGGTAGCAGATATGTTATTAAATTCAATGCAAGAAGAAATTGGATTCTCCAATCTCGACGGTTTGAACGAAGAAAACAATGCACTTAACAAAGTGGATGATAAGAAATCCGAGATAATAACGGAACTTAAAAGGGAATCGTTTACTCAGTTCTTGCATTCTAAGGGTTTCAGCACAAGCTTCGTCAAAGTATTGATGGAGTGTGGCGTCACGGATGAAGCTGCCACGTAATCTGCTTTTTCGCACAACACAGTGATTATAAGTGTTTTATATCCATCGATTTTTATTCAATAGGATAAGATAACGATGAAGTTATTCTTACAGATTTTTAAAAGCAATGTCAATTTCCGAAGACGAAGTAATTGCTTTGCGAGAATTGTGGCGAAGCGAATGTCGCGGTGATTCAAAATCAATTGCATCTTCTTCTTCGAGCGAAGATCTATCGATGCATTCTTTGTATTTAAAATACAACTTGGGTGCAATTTTAGCGAAAGCTTTACGAGAAATTATTCAAAAGAAACCGTGTGATCCTGTTGAGTACTTGGCACACTGGCTACTTAATTATAAAGTAATTCTATCGAAATTATTCAATTGTAGACTTTGAATTATTTGACAACGAATTAGCAATGAAAATGTGAATTAAAATGGGATTTAAACAATTTGGATTATTGGAAGATATTTCTCGATTGGATTTTCATTTCAGATATGTGAGGAACGGAGGCAAAGACAAAGGGAAATGGAAATCGAACTTGGTATTGAAAGGGAGAAATTAAGAAAACAGGTAAATACACCGTCCAATAATTCTTTTTTTTTTTTTTAATAACATGTAGAATTTTGATAACCGGTGCAATACAAGGCTAATACTAATTCTTGTTGCGTTTTTACAATACATAGAAAATTGTGGAAGACCATTTGTCTGTGTCCACCGACCACGAAGAAGAACACAACCCATCGGATTGGAATTACGTGAATTACGAAGGGAAATAATTCAATTTCCATTGAATCGAGAAAAATAATAGAAACAATATCAATCCACTTTTTTCGCAGTTGCTCTTCTCGTTTAAGACACTGCATTATTCGCATGATAATATATCTCAGGGTGAAATCTTTTAATAAATTAAATTGTTATAAATAAGGCTACAACTATAAATTTCATTTCGATCAGTGCATTAAAGTGTCTTTGTGTCGAGGTGTACATCAGTTTTAAGTACATTTAAATTTCGCAAAAGCAGTTGACTTGTCTTTTAAGTACTAAAAAAAAGCATATATTACTCTTACAGTACTATGTCCGTTTGATATTGTCGCAGCTTTATTGTCCTTTAATAGCTCGCTTGCTATTACTCACGTAAACTAATTATTCTATCTTAAAGTTATATTTTACTCTTTGATTCTGTTACTATAGTGTCTTTCGTATTCAATTTAATACTGTATCACGGGTTCTCCTAGAACAACACTTCTTCATCACATGAAAATCCTCGATTTCTATGTTATTGTATATCTGTCGATCAAAAGATACTCGTCGGGAAAGGTGAATTGAATAACTGCGAGAACACAGCGATTATAATAAATAGACAGTAAAAGTTAGAGTTCTAAGATTTAAGTGACGCTTATAATATCTAAGGATCATATGCAGGTACGAACTATTTACAGGACGGCAAGGGTTCTTGTCGTAGAAAATCAATTCGAGGATGAACAACCTTCGAACTTTTCAATGAAGAATGAAGAAATGAAAGAAACGAGTGATAGAAATTCACGAGTCAAATTATTCAAAAAATCAAACTTGTGAAATTTAATTAAGGTTCGTATTCGAAAACTCTAATGAATCATGCTCATTGATTGTGTTGGGAAGAAGCATATAGAATTTGCAAGAAAATTTATGATAATTTATGAAAATTTATGAAAGTTGTTTCATCGTTCATTAATCTCTTGCCACGATTTAAGATGAAGGAATTTCCACATTGGGATTTAAATCAGGATTCAATTCGATCATAATGAGTTTATCACACGAGTTTATCCTCCCAGCATAGAACCACGTAAATGAACTGTTTCACTCGCGAGCAGCTGCGCTTTTCCCGTTTTTTTCGCATTGTCTCCTTATAGTCGCGCCAAGAGGCCAGCTCCCGGGGGTTCTTTGGTCCCCATTGCATCGACGGCCTAAACGCTGCCTTGATCATCTAATAAAAATAAAAGAAATAAAAATCTAATAAAAATAAAAATAAAAGAAAATATGATTAACCATATAAAACTTGCTACATACAAAGATGAAAATTTCCAAGTATATTCAAAGAATTATCAAACTTTTAATACTGAATTTAGTGATATAATATTGATCTCATTATCAGAATATAGTTGAGAGAATAAATAATTAACGTGAGAAAAAAGTATTTACCCCAGTAAATCCCATATTTCTCTTCGAAACCACGGTGTAGATGAACCAGAATGGTATTTGTAAAGCGCCAAATGCGAGAAGGCACCAACCAGCAGCTACAATAAATAGAATATTAATATTTTTCTAATTGAGTTATAAGAAATCGAGGAAAAAAAAAAATTAGTTTACAAACCATATGCACTGTTAGGATAAAAAATACCACTATAAGTGAGTGGTTGTAAATTGACTATGGTGTAGATTAAAATAGTTCCTAATAAGAGCGGTGTAATCACAGCCCAGCAAAGCCTCCAGTAAATCGAGGGTCGTCTTTTTAACATATATTCCACATCGTCCAAAAAGTTTTCTAATCCATAGACCCAAAATACTCCAGATATTTCCAGAGTAGCTAAGACAAAGACGATGAACGAACCAGCGTAATAGTCGACTAGTCCTAGCACGAATTGGCCACCCTGTTAATAAACGAATGAAAGGTATATATTAGGTATATTATCGGGAAATAATCGAGAATTTTCAAATTCAACTTGTTATTTCAAAGCCAATTGTAGTTGCAATCGGTAAGTTATCGTTTCTCTTTATCGCGGATTCTTAATATGTACTCACTGGTGTACAATACACGGTGCCAACGGAAAACCCAAACAAAGCGGTACCAGTCACGACGTGCCAGTGTTTCCAATTTGGAAATTGATCGCTTATGATCGTTATAATGCCACCTGCCAAAGCGATCGCACTTCCAATACCAAGAACGTAGAGCATCAAGAAAAATAGTACCGAGAAGAGCTGTAAAAGAAGAATGAACAGTGAATAGACATATTTCATTAACCAAGTGTCATAGTAGAATTATCAAAAAATGTATTCGGGTTATTTTCGGAAGTTTCAGAAACAACTAGTTGATTTTTGACTGATTGATTCACTTTTTAGAGATATAGAGGAAAGGAATTATTATTTATTTGGAAAATATCATTTTTAAAGAAACAGTATTAGAAAAAAGTAGGGATTTAATGAATATTAAGAAATAATTTTGTTGCAATTTACCTGAGGCAAAACTGTGAACTTGGCGATCGCATCTGGATAGGAGATGAAAGCGAGACCAGTACCACCGCGTACGACGTTGCTGACGTCGTCAGTGCCGAGTTCGAAGGCCAGATTCCCAAGGATCCCAAAAATCGTAAAACCAGCCATAAGACTGGTGAACGTGTCGAGTGTGGTAACGACAATGACGTCTCTGTGAAAAGTCAAGTCAGTAAAGATGATATTAAAAGTTGCATAAAAGTAGTGAACTATGATTACAAATGATCTATAGTTGTATTGCAACTATAAAACGAGTGGAAATGAAGCATTGTTCAATTTGTCATACGTACATTTGTATAATACTTTCGGAAACGTGTAGCACGGTTATAGAGAATCGTGACTCGATTGAAAAAAAAGAAAAAAAAAGAGAAAAAAAAAACTTGAAGTATTTTGTTTAACGTCGTGCAATTAAATATCGAGGCAGTTTTAATATATTTCTAAAGATAAATCTTCAAAATATCAAATTCTTTCTTACAATTATAATTGATTACGAATTACAACTTTCACATATGTTTCTCTAGATTAATCAAAAGTAGTTTAAAATGAAAAATTCATTCATAATAAATATATATATATATATATATATATATATATATATATATATCGAACCGAAAAGCGTGAAAGAAGGTTTCACAAGAAGAAGATTAGAAACCGAGCAGTCACCTTCTTCGCAGTCTTCTCGGTCGAATGAGAAATCCCAGAAATTTGATCGTCAAAGTGAAAAATCACGCGCATATCACGCGATTGTCTCTCACGTGCAGAGATCGTGTATTTTATATGCAAAGAATAACCTGTATATATTGTGTTTAAAGTCGTTGTAGGAGGAGTACATGACGACACCACCGAAGCACACTGACAGCGAAAAGAAGCACTGTGTGACAGCAGCGTACCAGACGTTAGGGTCGAATAGTTTTCCCCAATCAGGCTTGATGAAGAAGATGATCCCATTGACAGCGCCTTCGAGACTGACCGCCCTGATCAGCAGGGAGATCATAATTATATATGGGAATATCGCGAGGAAGTATGCAGCCTTGCCCGAGCTTTTCACTCCGCGGGCCAATACCGCGGAGATGCAGGCCCATGCTACTGCCAAACATACTGTCAATCGCCAGTCTGGTAGACCAAGGCCATCATCGATGCTCAGCTTTTCCTTCAGTACCGTGTTACTAATCAAATCAAATAATAAATAATGTCAAATCTCGTGAAAATAGGAAAAAAAGAATTCTTAAATCTTCTACTATTACCATAAATTTTAAGATTAACTATAATAATTAGAATAAAGATAATAATTAGAACTAGGATTATCGATCGAGTTTAGATTATTATCCGTAGAAGATTAATTTAGTTTGGATGATTAAATTGTTTTAAAAAAGTATTGTAATATAATTGTGACAATTGTAAAAACTTACGTAAAGTAAAGTTCAGCCGAACTTCTCATTCCAGTGCGGTTGCGTGTTGAGATTTCAGTGGATATTCCAGAATCGACACAAGCATCGCCCCATTCGGGTAAACAGGTAGACCAAGGTAGTTGAGATTGAAAGCTTCCGATCAAGTAATACAAGGTCACGGACATCAAGGAACAATAGTAAGTGCCAACAGCGATCATAGAGAACATTTGTGCCCAGCCTACGCCTCGAAATCCTGGTACTGGAAATATGAAGAAAAAAAAAAAGAAAATTGACAGATTAGTGATACTGAATCAATATAGAATTAGAAAATTTAATTTAGATACGATAGATAAATTTTTTACCTGCTGACCACATTTTTACTGACGATCTACTGGTAAATTGTCCCATTATCATTTCCAAATAGTAAAATGGTTTGCCGACTAGGAATAATACGATGATATATGGTATAAGAAATGCACCGCCTCCATTTTGATAAGCAGTGAAGGGAAATCTCCACACATTGCCAAGACCTATTGACATTGCGATGCAGGACATTAAGAATTCCAAACTGTTACCCCAAGTTGCTCTTTCCTTACTATTTTCGGCGATCGACTGGAAAATTGTAATAAAAATTACCCGATTGAAATAAATTTCGATATACTGTATAGATAAAATATTATAGTGAAATTCACAAGATTCTATTTACTATTGAAATTTACCATTTCTTCTGGGATAGACAGTGACAAAGGTACTTTGCGATCCTCTTGAATTCCATAGTCGAATTCGAACCCTTTGCCATCCTATTTGCAAACAAATAGTTATGCTATAAACAACTATCAACGAATAATTTCGTTCGTTTACGATAATACAAAAATTCGGACTTTAAATCAAGAATATAAGAAACTATCATTGACTTGGTTTTTTTCTTTCTTTTCTTTTCGAATACATGAGTCATTAATTAAATAATCTTGAGTTATTTTTAGAATTGATCTTTGAGAAATAAGAAGATTTTCAAACTAACATTTCATCCACTCCGGTAGTTCTAGTCGTAAACATATATTTGAGGTGTCCGTTTAAATTAATGATCTAGTCATTACCTTTCCAATAGCTGCAAACTTGTTAGTGTTTTCGAGGTTGACCGTAGTTTGACCGTCGTCGTTGATGAACGCAGGGTTTTGCTCGCCTTGCTGGAAAAGGAGAATGTACACACCGGTGACGCTTTCAGAAAAAAATCTGACTTAATGGGTACTCCAATTTACATCGGCGAGTCGCTTAAGTGCAGAGCTCGATACGAGTATATCCGGATACTTACTACGCAACACCTTGACTAAAATTCATAACTCGGAATTGCTCTCTATGTTTTACTTTTCAAGACTTATGATCCATTAAAAGTGCAATATACAATTTTTCTTATTAATTTCATAATTATCATGGAATAGATTACAACTTTTATATTAGAATAATTACAATACGATATACATATTATATCGTATCACTATTATTTATTGTATAAAATAATAATTAATTTATAACGAAAGACCTGTCAAATAGTTATGTGTTTCGATAATTAAATTGTCAGATTTAATTTATTCTTTGAAGAAAGATACGTTATTGAGAAATTATTAATTGTTAGAGAAAGGTGTAATTGAACTCCTGTAAATTTGATCTAGTAAAAATTGATGATGATTATTTTATAAAACTGTGTGGAAGGTAAATGCAGTATGAAATAGAGAGGAAGAGCCTTGAACGGTACTTGTTCAAGGCAGCACTTGCTTGATGGATTGACGATCGAGTGTTAGCCACTTTAAATCGAAAACTTCTCGCTCATATTTCTTCTGTCATTGACAGTCAGTGTATTCATAAAGTTTGAGATATTTATTAACACTTGCAACTGGTGTCTCCCTCCCCCCTCCCACTATAAAAATATGTTCAAAATACAGGCAGTAAATAACGGTATTAAATTCAACACATTAATATCTAATAATCACACTGGAGTGAACTTTGTATAATTATAAATTACTGATGCTATTATTCACAGATACGATATTTATGATTCATGCAATAAACAAGAAAGCCACGTTTTTGTTTCAAATTGTTTCATTTCAATTCGAATTCCTGATTCCTATTCAATGCGTGTTTTTTTCCATTGTCATTTCTTCAATTTAATATTTTTATTATTATTACATTTATCTCAATATGCATATATATCTGTGTTTAATTTTACAATTATACGTATGTCAGTTTCTATTTTAGAATTATTCATTTCACTGTGAAAAAGGAAAATTAATTGAATCGTAAGCTTATTCTTTGCTGGATTCTCCTTAATTAAATTAAAAGACGTTATCCTCGGGCGATTGTGCGTAGCACGGATCACAGGAGGCCAAGAGACCACGAGGATTGCCAATTGCGAAAGGCAAGAACGCGATTATGGACACGCGAGAAAGATTCTGGTAGTGTTCGGAGCTAGTGTGGAGCAGATCGAAGCCGATTACGCTGTTCTATCGCGTAGACTCAAGAAGCCGGTTTAGCAGCTTCACGATCATTTCTAATGTCAGACGTAATACCGGTCGTCACTGGACTCTCCAGACACGCGGACGCCCCTTGAGGTTCCGGATGTCGCCACTTTCGAAGGAATTTTCACTTCCTATTGCGATTTGAATGTCCCACTATCAATTACAACTATAACGAAAATCTTTCGACTTCTATTGTTCGCTGATCGATCGATCACAATTATTTATACAAATTTTGATTTTAATATTTCGCAACAAAATTCCTGGAAATAACTTTGAAAATGGAAATCTTATACAATTTTTTGCAACTTATTTCACAATGTTATTTGCATATTTTCCAAATATTTGATATAATAATTATTATCGTGTATTTCTTTGGTGTCTTTGTTACTTATTTGTAAAAGAAACTTCTGATTGTTATTATCGTGGATTTTTGGTATAATTGTAATGAATTTTTCAAGATTTTCTTTAAGCAAACGTTCTACAATTTAAGGAATGCATGGTATTCGGTGAAGTGTACTTTGATTTTGAAGTGGTCTCGCAATCACGCGAGTAGTGATAACTATGTTACTAATATGTGCATGGAATATTAATTGGTGGTAAGGTGTTTAATTAAAAAAATCGGACCTCGGTCTACTTGGACCAGGATTTGAAACCGGTATTTATGAGGCACGTTATCTAAGACTCCAGTGCCTCTTTCTCTCGGAGTTATACAGATTTTGTCGGGTCGCGAGACATTTGACTCTGCTTTCTCGCACCAAATTTATAATTCTCCCTTTTTTCCCTTTTTCCTTACTTTCGTTGTCACGAATCACTGTTTCACCGACTGAAGCAACGGGTTCAATTCTCAACGTTCTCTTCTGGATCTCAATCTGGATCAAGGTGAATCCATAGAGGTAAAGATTTCAAATTGTAAAAAAAATTCTTTTAAACTTTCACCTTTCCTCGTGTAATTTAAATTGACTAGATCAAGAATTTTAATATCCATACCGAGGTGCACTTTAGAAGAGGAAAATGAAGAAGACACATTAAAAGCAAAAGTAATAACGTTAGAGTCCGAGGCAGTAATTATTCTTGATTTCTTCGGTACCAAGGACACGCGTTTATTTACTCCTATCCGATTCCCGTGTATAATAACGCACTTAAAGAAGAATGTTTGCGTCGGTTAATTCTGATTCACCCAATAACTCAGCGATTCGATACAGTGGAAAAGTAAATTCAGACAAGAACGAGACCAAAACAATTGTTCAAATTGAACGGAAATAGAATGAGAACAGTTTCACTGCAATAATGAAGCAGCTGAGAACACAATAATTTCAATCTTTCATTCGCCATAAATGTACATACTCGATTCCTGCATTCATCCATCGTTTTACTTACACCGAAGACAAATTAACAAGGACATTAGTTCGATCGTCTGAACTCACTCCAAAGGAATAATTTCGATTTCTTCTCGAGTACCGTGACTTCATGCTTTCAATGCGACCGATTCAACGAGTCAGAAAGGAATTCACCTAGGACAAGCGTCGTTTCTTAAGAGAGTATTAAGAAAAAGCGCGGCAAAATAACTGACAATGTGATTCAGCTTTTCGGTAGGTCCCCGCTTGTCACCGTGTGAATCGGTGCAAGAAAGCGAGAAAGTGCGAGGAACCGTCGAACAATCGCTTTCGTTTGCACCTGACGCAACACGGGTTAGGATTGACGAAAAAAAAGGCGAATCGATCGTGAAAGTCTCTCTTTCTTGCTTTCTTGCTAGCATGAACAAATGTCAGCCTCCCTGATTCCAAATGGCTTAGGACGATAAATGCCGCGGTAAATGCCACTTTCCGCCCCGCAGCAGGAAGTTTCGGATTCCGCAATTATCCCACGGCCAATATGAACCCAGTTGCTTGTCTTTATTTTTTTTTCTTTTTCATGATTCGAAGATAAAGGTTTCCGCTCTTGGCAAACAGCTATTAGAGATTTTTAGTAGAGCGTGGTAATAATGAGCTGCGATAGTGTACTTAAGAAATTCGAAGGTTTCGCAAAGTACAATACACACACATACAATTAAAAACAAATACCTTATTCCCAACTAATTCAATTGTAAATGGATTATTTCAAATCTACTATACATCTCTTTCCATTTAATTGTCGTTAAATCCTGGTATACTTGTTATTCCGTAATTAAATACATTGTTTATAATAAAAATTTAGGATAAGCCCTAAAGGAAAGTTATTCGAATTACTCAAGATATAAGATATCAGGTTGCTTTTCAATCGAGATTGCAACATCCAATGGATTTCGCGGATTAGGTCGCGGATCGAATTGCCATTACCGCTTGATTAATGAGTTTATGAATTGAACACTGACATCACAGGTGACTATAATTCACCATGCTACGGCGCTTATTCCAACGATGGTCACGATTTTCTCGGGAAGGAATACCAAACACCCATCAGAGACAATCGAGGCATTCAACTGTCCCTGATTGGAAGATGCGTATATACTATCTACATATGTATATATATATATATGTATGTATATAGATATATAGAAGTCGAGAGGATCAGTGGTGGCGAAAGGTACTGGTCGCGAGAAGGATATCGACCTTCGCGACATCGTAACGTTCCTACTGTCGCTGATTATTCGCTTAAAAGTCCAACAGTTGGATCCCATCGAACAGGAGATTTAAGCGACTATAAGTAAGGTTCATGGTCTCTGCGATCTTTTATTGAGTATCGCTTATGCAATTAATTGCCGTTACGCAAGGATTAGCGGTGTTCCCCGAACGCGCATATTTACTTTGGTTACTTTCGATTGGAATCTTCTGAAGAATTTTTATATTTTATATTGAATTATTAATCGTTTATCGTAATACTCCATTCAATTCGAAATTACCCTTTATAGTTAATTATGAGTATGTTATGAAAGTCTACTTGGCGATGGTTTAAACGAAGAAAGGATTTAATGACACTTGACATTTGTAATCTTCGGATTCTTGGAATACATCGCTAAACGAGTAAATTAAACCGAAATTGATTAATTCAGTATGGTAAATTATTCTATGGTAATATATTGATTAAATTGCAGTGGGAAAATAGCGAAAAATATATTGATGATTTAGTAGAAAAATATTAAATCTGATAGGATTATAATATTAAAAGAAATTTTAATCAGGAATAAAAGAATTGGAAAAAAGTTATGTAGAGTTTAAGTGTTTCTTTTTTCAACGTAATGATACACGTTTAGTTCACTCAGAGCTGCAAGAAGCTCTTCTTCAAGTCTCCAGCGAAAGTGACAACTACCGTTAACTGCACTCTGACAGAATGTGAATTGGATGAATCGATTGATTATGTGTACCTTCAAGGTACCACAAAAATTCTTCTATGTGACTTTACGAAATCTTTACGCGTGACTCTAATTCCTTTATACTCTACTATTCAATCGTTGAATTACAAATGCATCAAGCTTTGTCTTCGATCTTACAAAAAATCATCAACCACTTTCCATCTATACACTTCTTCTAATTGATCAATAAAAACAATCATCAAACGCAATAAACATTTATCAAGAATTTATTCATTTTTATTAATTCATCTTTGTGCCAATTTCGTTTACTATTTTTTTTTCTTTCATTTACTAATTGTAAATGTTAATCACTTCTTTGAGAGTGCAATCGTCATTGTGATTGTGTATCTTCTGCTAGAGTATTCCGTTCGTGTGGAGTGACATAATACGACCATCGACCAGCGTGCGAGAGTCAACGAAAGCGTAACAACGGGATTCTAGTATGTGCATGTATACATGTATACGTGTATACAGTGTCTAGTATGCTAGGCACGTAGTTCGCGTGAAGATTAAAATTTGGAGCCGCAATCGTTTTGAAGTAGGTTGTTACTCGAGTCAGTGTCAAAAGAAGAAAAACTCTTCTTTCGTTCGCGTTGACATGTCAACTCTTTTCCACATGGAAATCATCGTGTAAAGAACTTTCTACTGTTACTAACGCTCATAATTGGAGACTGGTCTACAATTAGCACCAACTACGAATGAAGAAATAGGTTTAACTGTCCCCTATTGCTTATGCATAACTATGTAATTTCTCGTAACACTAGCCAAAATCTCCATATATATGTGATGTGGGTCAGAACTCTGACAAAGTGGTGTACCGATGAAAGTGAATTAATTATTTTCTTTGGTAACTCTTGTATGCGTTATACTGTCTTCCGCTTTTATTCAGTGAATAACCGAAGGAATATTTGTGAATGGTAAATTTGTTTACTGATCGTACGAGTAAATAAGAAGAACGAGTTTGGAAGAAGTGACAGATGCTTCTGAAGCAATAACAGGATAAAAGGTGTGTTAAATTCAGCATAAGAAGTATTGAAAGCAAAAAGTGGTCTGTTCTTGAAGCTCTTAATGATGATTAAGTGGTTTTACAGAGACACAGAGATCTTTTGATCTTACATTACTTGATCTAGGTTTATTTTACTCACAATCTTTATTTCTTCATTTTAATCCTCAATTCGTCCACTCTCTTAATTAATTAATCAATCCTCCTTGATATTAAAATCAAATTTTCACTTTTTACTATTGTATCATAAAGAAAAGATTACGGTATTTCATATTGAATTAGACGGTGAATATTTATTCCAATCGAATCATCGATTATTCTAATATACAAATTAATCATCTTTTTTTCCTTCTCCGTACAATGGATTTTTCAGTTGCAAACAATTTTACTTGAATACCACAAGGTAACGTTGCACGTAACAGCATACATGAAAACATACCAACAGACTTTCAGGGGTCCAGACACTCGAACCGTCACTTTCATTTACCTATTTATCAGTTCAATTTTTCCACTGCAACACTTACAACTCATTCCCTAACTTTCTACGTCAAGCCACTCTTAACCATCGTCCTCACAATTTACTAATGACTCCCAATACGAGTTTAATAGCTTCGTTACACCCAACGATTATTCCCAATGAAAATACCACTTTTGCATCTTATTATCCAAGATCTCCAAGGAACAATTTATTCCACTGTCAAAATGAAAAATCGAAGGAAATGAGAAGAAGAATGAAAAAAAAAAAAGAAGAAATCACTTTACCTTTCTCATGTTGTTATATGCACCCTATTCTCACGTATTCCAATCAAGTAGTGTGGTTAGAGATTTGAACGCTTGGAGCCACGGGATCCAATGTTGGCCCAGGCGAAGAAGAAGAAGAAGAAGAAGAAGACAAGTTGGCCAGATGAGAGGATAGAGAAAGAGAGGAAAAGAGAGATCGCGACGCGCAAGGATGTGACATCGATGGTACCGACAGCATGCAACAGGTCTGCACACCTACTTGAGCTCCAAACAACCACTGACGGTTTCACGATCGCCGCGGTAGACGATCACGAAGGTAATCGCCGTAGTAGGGATACGGAACCTAAATTCGAGCAAGAAGGGGAACCCTCCTCTCTGATTTTCTTTCTCTCTCTCTCTATGTATATGTATCTTTCTTACTCTAATTCATTCTTCTATCTTTGTCTCTCTTTCTTCATCTCCATTGTTCTTCTATCCTCTCCCACAAGTTTTCCGCGTGTAATTTGCTGCTTTTTATTTCTATTTCTGGAGGTTTGTTCCTCTGGAAACTCGCAACGAGACGGATCTTATATTGGAAACTCCTATTTCGAATTGTTAGTGATTGACTATTATAGATCTTACTGGGTGCATTATGTTTGTATCAGAAATTTTCTTTACTCTGGTAATTGTTGCCATCGGTTTAAGTAAGATTTATTCTGATTTTTATCAGTTGTATTTATGAATCAATATTCAATACAAGTTTGGGAAATTTAATGATATTGTTTTGGAAAATTCACTCATTGGTAAACAGTGTTACAATTATATTTATGAAACATTTGTTACCGTGTTTCTTCTCAGTATTACTGACATATTTATGCGATCCTATAATCATCTCAAGCCGAAGACGTAATTCGCATGACTCAGAATATAATTGCTGGTGAAATCCTGTTCCCATGGAATCACACGTTTCATTTGTTTCATATATTTCCTTATGTGACAGTGAATCTGTCGCTTCTGTCCACTCGAAAAGTGATTCATTGTTTGATGTAAGAGTTCGAATGCAGAATAATAGAAGCTCTGTGTCAATTAGACATTTTAAGAAGATCAGACGGATCATAACATTATAACTTTCCACTGTTAGATTTTTCGATTATTCATTTTCACATTATCGTCAATTATTTAATGCGTAACTACTGTCGTGTGATTGCATCTAATTACCGGAAGTTAACTATTTTCTGTAAATCACAATACAAGTTGTTTTTCAAGGACTTTTAACGGACAAGAGAACAAGACAAATGTTAATATAGGATATGTTAAGGTTTAAAAAATTGATGAATTCTTATTTTGAAAGTAGATATTGTATGTTATAGCGTGAATTTTGCTTGATACTATTCATTAGCATATCGATCTATATGGATCATCGAATTTATCCCTGCGCTACTAATTAATTGACTAATTAATGCTCAGTGACGGTATATAATACTTCCTGACTCTTCTACTCTTTGGACGAGAGGGCGGAAGACAGTGAAGTAGACGGATTAACGAACTCCAATAATTGGTCGACCTCCTTACGAAGGTCGAGCGCAAATTGCACAGGTGCAGACTTCTCCCAAGGAAGGAAAAATGAGAACGACGAGGAAGTAGAAGAAGATGGGACTTGATTCGCGAGCAGTGATCAATCTGCAAATAAGATATTATGGCACTCCTTTATAAGGATTTTTCCTCTCGAACGGAATCTTAACGGATTCTCTTATTAAAAAATACCATTTCATTATGAGAAATTAATTCTAACAAACTCTTTATTAATTCTCCTCTCTCTAATTATTTTTCGAATCTAGAATTACTACTAGACTAATTAAACTTTTGGTAGAAATGCTAAAATTGATATTTTTTAATAATAATAAATCGAAGTAAGGATACAGTGAAAGTACATTTTATTGTGAAAAAATTGCCTTTTATCGAGGAAATATATCTAGGGATAAAGTGATCAATTTGAGTTTCAAACTGGCGATTAATATTGTGTTATATGCGACCTTCGTGCGAGAAAAGTATAGCAACTTGTACGATGACGAAGGGTTCGGAGGATCTATTATACGTGGGTGAAAGTGAACCTCCGATACAACTAGATCTGACGGCAACAGTATTGCTTCGAACTGCGATCTTTGAGCAATGATCCCGAAACGTTGGGAAACTTGAATCTATTATCCTTTAAACCTATTTCTTTTTACATATACCCTTTTTTAGATCTGTACTTCCAGTGGCTTTATGGAAAACGGTGGAAAGTTAAGTCCTTGAAACACTGTAAACGTCGGACAACAAATGCTTCGTCTATATTAAAACATTTAGAACTAATTCCAGTTCACGTTGTGACACACAATTCACAGAGTTAATTTCTCTGCTTTCGTAAAACACAATTTTTAGAAAAAGTACAGATTTAATTAAAAAGTACAAGGGAACTGAGTTTTATTAATTTAATGTAGATTGCTTGTTACGTGTGTGACAAGAGTGAAATGATAACACGTATTATTTCGCAATGACTTTCACTCAATTTAATTATCTCACTTAATCCGAATCGTGCACTTATTATTATTTTGATTATTCGTTAGAAAGACATTGAAAAATATTTCCACTGTCTATTTATTAACTAAATGTGAATTTAGTAAATCCTATGTAATTCTAATTGAGAATTAAGAAAATTAACTGATTATGATGAAAACTTAATTGAATCTTCTTTTTGCATATCCTCGTCTAATTTTATTCTCATTCTTAATAACTGGTAAAACATGTTCAAAATAAACAAGGAAAGATTGTGTCGCTTTTTAGGAGCCTCGGTTCTTTCTCACGTTGCTTTTTTAAAAAAAATTCTCAAAATCGCATTGTTCTTTGCATAGATAGAATTTTGCGACAATGTTCGAAAGGAACTTGTAATAACAGGCGTCTCTTAGAACTCGCCGCTTGCGTCTCGCACTTTCCATTTGCGTCGCGGAGAGCCAGGAATTACTGTAACGGAATATCTGTGTCAAGTGAAGCAGCTTTTATCGGAGAATTCTACCCGCAGAATTTTCATTTCGCTTCTAATCGAAGTTCCCGGTAGTCTCGTTCGATCTCAAATACAGAACACGTACTCTTGTAACTGAGGTCGAATCAACGAACTCGCACTTCTCAAGGAGTCAATGATTTATCCTTGCGCTTCCTTAGTCCTGTGACTGGCGACTGTGAACGTGACCAGTTTGACTCAAGGATAATTCTTCAGGGCTGACAACGAGTTCGCTAAATAGATTTACTAGCATATCACGCATATGTAAATATCACATTGTCTTCTAGAGCCTTAAACCATGAAAAATAATACTATACAATTTATTTATCTGATCTTATTCGATTCACAATTTTTCTACAATAATTATTACGAAAAATATGTCTTGGTATTCTTAAACAGAGAAATTAAGGAAAACTGTACGAAAGTTAGTTTAAAATAGCTGAATTCTATAATTGTATGTGTTGTCTAACTTCCAGGAGTTTTGACATTTTTATATCGAAAATAAAAATGAATAATCGCTTTAATTTACGCTATGACAATTCGTGCTGTACATGAGGATGATGCGAAATAAAAGATAAAGGCATCATCTAAATCACAGTAGACCATAAAATTGTCAACAAAACGTGGGTTTTGCTTCTGTGAAGCATAACAGGAAGCAAAAGAACAAATGCTCGTCTGGCCAATGTTAAGTTACCGGATTTCATTATGCTGTCACAGTAGTTAATGCACTAGCAAACCATAGCAACTACAAAAGAGAACGTGCGCTATCGTAAAATTGATATTCCTATGGTTTTTGAGTATTGTGTTAACTTTCTGGTATTTTAAACTGTGGGTACTTGTATTTTACTACTGTGCTTTATGATACGTACGATAGTGTTCATTTCCACATTGTCGTATATTTCAAAGAGAAGCAATTTACAAATATTCTTCCGCATAATTAATGCGTTTTGGGTTGAGAGGATACGTCGACCATGTGACATTGGTACATAAAATATGTTTTAAAATGATTTAATTAAAAGTACAGATCTAAACAATATTAGATTATATTTAAGATTAATATATTTAAGATTATATTTAAAGGGACATTCTTTCAACATATTTCAATGATATCGTAATCTTCGAATTCTTGTTGCCTCTCTTTATTTAGCAAAAATTAGCATTAATCACTCGTGTAAATACAAGACTAAATTCTGTCGATTTCTGGTCTTTTATTAGTTTCTGAATTTCCCAGAAGACCAAATTGTCATCGATAAAATTGGAGATTTAAAAGATTGATCCGGAACTCCGATTGCAAGCTTTCCTTTCTTTTCCCTTTCTATTTTGCTTTTTTATCCGGTTCACAGTAAGTAAATTACTCTTGAAAAGAATGGTACTTCAGGCCACGAGTTTCTGTCCCACTGACTTACGAGGTCAGTTTTTACTCCGAAATCCCGACTGGGAATCCCATACGCGTCATTTACCGCAACTCTACACATCCTCGAGGCGAGTGATCTTGGGGATCGGTCAAGGATTTCACGGAGAAACGACCATCCAGGATGAATAGATACAGATCTTACGTCAATAATACCGAGTTCTATTTTTCACTTTTTAATTGGAAATGTCCTGTTTCTTAGCCCTTAAACATATTTCTCAACCATTTGTGTGAATGTGAGTTACTTGTTATATCGCTGAAATTCGGAGAATCAGATTCCACCGGCTGATAAGTAGTTTCGAGAGAAAGCACGAAGAAGGAGAATTCGTCGGTCTAAAGTCAGACGAGCGTCAGACGCGCATTCAAATTGGATTTTATTCCGATAAAGGACACATGATTCAATAATACGACACGTGAGTGAAGTTCTAATCTCCAACGGAGTTTATTGACTTACCGGAGATGTGTCTTGATCAACGTCATGAGATTTTATACGTATTTTCTTGAAAATAACGAAAATAAAATGTTTGATAATTCACAAACGATGAATGCAAATTTCTTCTATAATCAAGAGATATAGATTCGACGATGCTTTGCACGGTGGATAGATTGAGAGAAATTTCACGTAAAAAGCGAATTGTCAATGACACCGTTGCTCGTAAGCGCGTAAAATTCTGCTGGTGTCACAACGTGATTATGTCATTTTACATGTGTCGCGATTGTAATTATCTAAACATCTAAATTCTGTACTCGGTGAACAGAGAGATATGTAGAGTGAGTGTGATATTATCAGCAATCGGTTTTTCCATGACTCTCAAGTTTAATTTAGAATGGTAATCTTTGTTTAAGATACCTACAATGTCTTTAGCCGATTGATATGCTAAGAAAGACTGAAGAAAATCTGTCAAGTTATTGGTAGAGAGAAAAGCGCGCCACATTTGAATCTAGCCTATTGTAAAATTTGTACGATCACAGACAAGGTACAGGAAATCACTGTAGCAACAGAGCACAATATACCGACACATCATCTCTTTTGTTTATAAACAGCCGGTAATTCAGAACAAGTGGCACAATTCCAATGGAATGCATCTCTTTCCTGTATCTCGTCGATGACGCAATTTCAACAGAAGAACTTATAACGGGAGTTTCATGTTTGATGGCGCGGTGAGTCATACCATCAACATCAGATGATCCTATCTATAGTCACTACTTATGCGCAATCAAGTAAATAATCATTGAATTGAGGGTATAGTTTCGTTACCAAAATAAAAAAATTCGCCACTTTGCGAAGCTTATACCGATAAAGGTGGCTTCTTTAAAAACTTGCTGTTTGGGTCAAGGGAGATAAGAATAATCAACGTTTCAGCTGACATAAGTTTATTAACCTCGTGCAAGAAAAAATTTTGACAGCGCAGTCACAACGGGCGGTTTGACGTTTAGTTACTTCTAGTCTGTCTTTTGTCTTATGATATCATACTATTGATGACTAACTCAAGTATATGTACATAGCTACATTTTACAACAGCTTTTTCGTCTGTCGTGTCCTCTGATATAGAGATTGTCATTCAAATAGCGTTTGATCTGATGTGTGCGCGCCACTTTTCGATAATCGTCGCTGATCGTCGCGTCTGCTAATTATATTACCGCTGGGATCCTCGTTTCACACTACAAGTTCAAAGAGAGCGTGTGAGATATGTTACGCTTGAGGAGGCGTTAGCTCGCAGTTCTTTTCTGTTTACCGTAGGAAATTTCAATGGAACGGGTGACGTAGTCCAGGTCGTAGCTTTCTCGCTGGTAGGACAAAGTTTGACAAAGTTAATTACTATCATCGGACAATACCAGTTATTATTGATACACAGGTTCGTTGTACAGCTGTGTTGATAATTATTTCAACTCGTACCAGGAAGTGAAAAAGTCAAATTACGTACTCGAGGCATTCGATTAGTTTTATCGCAATAACTTGTTGCAAAGTTTTATCTCATACCGTAATGTGATGATTTTCACTGTGGATTCAAATAAATAAGTGATTGAGAAGTTGTGATCGCTGTATTGTTATTTGAATTTAATACTCCATTTTTGTGTTGTTTCGATTAGAAGAGTGGAAAGATGATTGCTCCTGATGTTGGCTCTACGAATGCAGACCCAGTGCACGTTAAGATATCGAATGAAAAGGCTCCACTGATTCATGGGAGAGGCGTTCTTCAAAGGATAAGCAATATTTTCAAAATTGGAAGAGCTTCGCAAATAGAAGGAGATGGCTACGTTGAATTCGGTAGTATGGGTGCTGACAGCAGTCGTACCTTGGGAACGTTTGCTGGTGTATTCAGTCCCGTTACTTTGTCTATGTTCAGCGCCTTAGTTTTCATACGAATGGGTAAGTATTCGAATGAATGTTATTCCTACAATACAATAATCTATTTACCTCTCTTTCATATACGTTTCTTAGGATACATCGTGGGCAACGCAGGTCTCTTTGTAACTCTGACTCAATTCTTAATTGCGTATGGAATTTTAGTATTTACTGTCGCATCGGTTTGTGCTATCTCGACGAATGGAGCTGTCGAAGGAGGTGGAGCTTATTGTATCCTTTTATAATTTTGTTTTGACGTTAGACGGCATCGTTACATAACGCAAGATAAAATGTCAGTATATCGCGTTACTTCTTATCTGTATTTTGTTTCTATGCGAACGTATATTAAAGTCCAGTATCAAATATTATAGGTGGATGATGAAATTACAGTGTTTAGTTTCATGTATTTCTTACTTTTATATATAATTATATACTTAAACGTGTATAAACAATGTCTTCCTTATCCAATGATGTATAGTCATGATAAGCAGAACACTCGGTCCCGAATTTGGTGGATCCATTGGTACATTATTCTTTATGGCTAATATTGTGTCGAGTGCTCTTTGTATTTCTGGTTGCGCAGAAGGCTTAATAGAGAATTTTGGTCCATCCGGCTATCTCGTTGGAAAGAATGCTCTTATACCGGATGGCAGATGGTGGAGATTTCTTTATTGCTCCGTATTGAACACTGCCAATTTATTGGTATGCCTAATAGGGGCAGCGATGTTCGCAAAAACCAGTGTCGCTATATTGGCTGTTGTCTGTGTATGTCTCGGAAGTGTTATGATAAGTTTCTTAGCGCAAGGATATATGGAGGTAAATGACTTATTTTAGTTGTCGTAACGGATGTTTCTCTACAACTGCATTAACACGTTCTCTTGTTTAAATTTTTTCTAGATCGCAATTCCAGATGCCAATACATTGGTTCAAAATGCAACCAATCACGTTAATGGAACGTATACAGGACTTTTATCTTCTACTTTAATCAGCAACCTTTATCCGAATTACAGCGCAGATTATTCAAGCGGAGGCACTATGACTGATTTTGCAAGCGTATTTGGTGTCTTGTTCAGTGGGGTAACTGGGATAATGGCTGGAGCTAATATGAGCGGTAAATCTCTCAATTTCCTCTAAAAGATACATTTCTACTCCTTAAAGTATATTTCTGAATTTTATCTCTTTTCTTCATTACTGTTTCTTTTATAGGTGAATTAAAGAATCCAGGAAGAAACATTCCTCGTGGTACATTGTCAGCAGTGTTATTTACTTTCGTATGTTACATTCTGCTCTCTATTCTTACCGCAGCAACAACAAGTAAATTTTTACTGCAGAACAATTTTATGTACATGATGCCAATTAATATTTGGCCTCCATTTGTTGCCGTTGGTATTCTAACAGCAACGTTTAGCGCAGGATTGAGTAATTTAATAGGTTCAAGCAGAGTATTAGAAGCATTAGCGAAGGATAATGTGTTCGGTAATAAGACAAAATTAATACTATTATGGATTTACGAGTATACTATACACATAGGACTTTATAAGCTGCTTAACTTTTTTTCTTTAGGATCTGGATTAAATTTCATAACACAAGGAACTTGGAAAGGCAATCCAGTAGCGGCTGTATTGGCATCGTGGACTCTCGTTCAAGTAATTCTACTGATAGGTTCTCTAAATACTATCGCGCAGATTAACTCAGTATTATTTCTCCTGAGTTACCTCGCTACTAATTTGGCTTGTCTCGGACTTGAGCTTGCGAGCGCACCAAACTTTAGGTTCTTTAAATTTTCTTAAATTTTATTATTAGAGAATTTGTCCGATAATTTCGAAACTAATTGAAATTAATTCTTTCACAGACCAACTTTCAATTATTTTACGTGGCACACGGCTACGATTGGTCTACTGGGTACGCTTATTATGATGTTCGTCATAAACAGTATTTATGCTTCGAGTAGCATAATTCTCTGCTTGATTCTTGTCATTGTCTTGCACTTATTCTCACCGAGCAAGAATGCTCCATGGGGAAGTATATCGCAAGCACTTATATTCCATCAAGTTAGGAAATATTTATTAATGTTGGACTCTCGTAAAGATCACGTCAAATTCTGGCGGCCACAAATACTTTTGATGCTTGCTTCTCCTCGATCCGCGTGTCCATTGATCGATTTTGTAAACGATTTGAAAAAAGGTGGCTTATACGTTATTGGACACGTTAAAGTTGGCGAATTTTTAGGTCGAAATATCGATCCAACCATCGAGGAATATCCTCATTGGTTAAGTTTAGTGGATCACATGAAAGTGAAAGCATTCGTAGAATTAACTGTAACGAAAACTATACGCGAAGGTTTACACCATTTGATTAGACTCTCTGGAATGGGAGCGATGAAACCTAATACCATCGTTCTTGGTTTTTACGATGAAGAAACTCCCATTGACTTTTTCCAAACATCGCAATATTCGACTGAAATGTTTGAAAACGTTACGACATTCCCGAATAATACAGTATTTCCTTTGCGCGCTTCCGGAGGAGAAAAGAGTCTCGATGCCGTGCAATACGTAGGAATGTGCTCGGATGTTCTTAAGATGAAGAAAAACTTATGTCTCTGCAGGAATTTCCATTTGCTCGATAAACTACAAATAACGAAGTAAGTATAAATCTGCTAAATATTAAGAGTTTAGATCTTTCAGATTGTAATATTTTTCAAATTCAATTATACATGTATATTCGAGACTTCCTTTTTATCAATTTCTTAATTTGTAGAAATTCTAAATTGAAGTATATCGACGTATGGCCAGTAAACTTTTTCCAACCATCGGATCAAGATCCATTCGACACAACATCATTGTTTATGCTACAATTAGCATGCATCATTAACATGGTACCCGTTTGGAAAAATCTTCACCTTCGAGTATTCCACTGCGAAATTGCAGACGGTAGTTCGTCGAGTCTAAATATTTCCGAGTCGCAAAACTGTATAAACGAATATCCAAAAGTTATAAACGAGATTCGAATAAGAAAATTATTGAACATGTTGAGAATTTCGGCATCGATCGAAAAGATTCCGAATTGGGGTGAACAGCTGCGTGGATTGAAAGGTAGGCCTCTAATTGAGCTACCGTTGGAAAGTCAATTTGAAACTGGCACGGAAAGTGGCGAAGGAACATTGAGCAATGTATCGCGAGCGTACATACTGAGGTAATTATAATCCAAAATTATCGTAACGTTAATTAATTTTTCTTTATTAGATTTTATTATCATTAAATTTTCTTACGAGACTGTACGTTTCGGAGAATCATCTAACACTGGATAAAAATATGTATAATTTATGTTACTTTTTTACAGTGTCAATCAGTTGATTAGACAGAATTCTTCCGAAACAGCGACTACGTTCATTTATCTGCCTGCTCCACCAGCTGCAAATGCCTGGGACGAGAGTGGTGTTTATCAGCAATACTTGCAATTGTTAACGGAATTGACAGCAGATTTACCGCCCATAGTATTAGTGCACGGTGTCAGTGCCGTCACGTCAACGACCCTCTAACGACACGAGAACATAGGGAACAGATTTCTCGTTAAATAATTTCTTCGCGAAAGAAACACACACACACACACACACACACACACACACACACACATACATAAGTATTTATTCGACGTGAGTAAATTTAAGTAATAAGTTTCAATTGTGGTTCCTCTATTATCTTTTTCGCTGAAACAATTGAGGATCGACAAATACATAAGACAGATCGTTGCATTCGATGCATACAGAGAGATATCGAAAATATACTTTCGTGTGATTTCCTGCTATCGGATATATATCTTAAATTGGGAAATTGCGACGTTTAGCGTTTTCCATATTTACAAAAGAGTATGTCGGAATCTATAATTACTATATTTGTTACTGTGATAACGAATTTAATGCATAAGGAATCTTTCCAAAAGCAAATATTTTTTATGTCTCTAAGACACACTTTCCAAGAACAGTGCAAGTTCTACCTTAACACATTCGAATATGTGACTATTTCTGTAATGCTCTTTTTTACCGCATATTAATACTGTAATCGACACAGCGTAACTCTAGTAAGAAAAATGTAAGTGAACATAAGAGCTTTAATAAAATCGATACTTACAGTCGTTTGTATTTATTCAACAATCTATACTATAGTGCACCTCCAAATATTCTCATAGAATCTCTTCTTTTCCACGAATTTAATTTATATTTGATATATTTGGTGAAAATTTTTCGAAAATTCTTGTTAAACAATTTTTTAACAAAATTCTTACTTCACAGGTTTCTTGTTTTAACTTTTATTTTTTCGATATTATTTTTATTCCACAGTTCATCTATTCAAGCAGAATGTTATATTAATTAGTTTACAATTTAATAATATGTTCTCATTTCCCATTTTTATCTTCAACTTGTACTCTAAAGTGTATTATGTACCTGTTGCACCTCGGCTTCGGGACGCTGATGTGTATACATATACATATACATATACATGTGCGTAGTAGAAAGTTAAGTTGGGTTTTAGAAGCTAAAACATACATTATTATGTAGATATTACGCGGTAGATATTTTCAGTAATTTTATAGTTTTCATTGTTCCTATATCGCATTAGGCACAGCATGCCGGTTTACGGAAACTACTGTTGTTTACGTTCTCGGTTACCATTATTGTCCTCTACACGTGCACAGTGTCGACGAGTTCCAGGAATTTAAGTAGTTGGTCTACGAGTCCGAGACTAGTGTTCGCGAAACTTTCTCAGGCCACAGCTCACTTTGCCTTCGGAGTTCTACTCCGCGCAGACACGTTTTATTTTCCCTGATATTCTCACCCTACCATTTCAATTAACTTTTACCGGTAGTAGTAGTACTCTTTAAACAAAGATTCAATGGGATATTCACAAATATAATTTCAATATTTCACTTTTATTATGTTTATTCGTATTAATAAACGAGTTTAATTATACGATTCTACTATTTTTACTAAAAGAATTCAACTGTGTAGATTTTTATTTTTTAATGTAGCTTTTCAAAACAATATATTACTTTCTGCATCATTTTTCACATTTTTGTTCCCATTTCTTTATTGATGATTTTGCGATGATGCTGCAGACGATGAAATGCACTGACACCGCAGAGGATCTGCATTGGATATGGCTTCATCAGAGAGTCGGTTAGTGTTTAGATACCTCCGAAACTCCTATCATGAAACCCCATTTGCGTATTACAACTTAGGTACAATAATCTATTGTGTTTTGCTTTGTTCCAGGCATCGTTGCGTCGCGCTGACCGACTTTGTAGAATCAGTGTTTTTATACCGTTTTTTTTTTGGAAAAAGAGTAGAACCCCGCGCGGTACTGCTACGGTTGAAAAAGTAAGTTACGGTCGCGATATAATCTTAGAATCACTATATTTGCTCGCGTCGACGATTTTAAGTTCGATATAGTAGAGTAGAGTCAGTGCGAGTATAGTGCGAGTGCATTTCTCTGCAAAGATGTACTCCATTGAGGATCGTCTCGTTGACCAGAAGGGTAAGTGGTTTTATTTTCATTTTTATGCAGCTCTTGTAATTCTATAATTTTGCGTTTTATTTTCATCACTTCAGATTCGGTATCGGTGAAATTCGAAATCTAATATTGATAGATTCATCATTTCTCAGTTGTACAAACAGTTGCAAAAAGAAGTTTGAAACGCCTGTCGTTAAGCTCGTGGTGTCACATACTTCGATATTCGATAATAGATCGAAGTGTCCGAAGCCTATTTGCGAAACGGAAATTGATTTCGCCGGTCCGGAAACGAAGCACCCGGCCTCCTACTCTCCCCAACCTCCACACATCCGTCGTCTATAGTCACGTGCACTTCAAAACGCTATCAGAACTTTCCGTGAAACTGTTCGATTTGATACGTGTCAATGAATCGGATCTATCATAGTGTTGTCACTGAATTGTTACGTATTTCGCGATTTACGAGTACAGATAACTTCTCCGATTGTACGGTTCCTCACTCTGTTTTCTCGAAATCCCTGGGATTTACGTTCTCGCCTGGATACAGCTCAATGGGAAAGCTCAGCAGTCCTGCTGCGGATAATTGTTGGCTGGAATTTATTGTTTTCCGTTTGTGGTACATTTCTGTGGTGATTGTGCAGGGTGGAATAAAAATAGAAGGGCTATTCGATGTTTAGTCGATAATCATATAAATATAGTAGACAGTAAATATACCAATAACACAAACTTGAGTAAATATATATATCTGTTCCAAGATATAGATATATTATATTTGAAAAATCAATTAGAATCAAAGAACAAAGATAGTAAAGGAACAGATTTATCTCTATACTTGAATTAATAATGAATTTATGATTGCAAAGAAACGATTAAAAAACAATATCTTTTGAATTAAAGTGAGATAGAAATCATCTTGTCGAGTAAGGATTCTTTTTAATTCGTGTTAGAAAATGAGATAAGTTTTAAAATGGTAGATAGACGGGAATGTGGTTTCATAGTCACATAGCGGTATAGAGGGTTAAATCGTTGCAAGGGATCTGCGGAAGCAGATAAATCCACGCCAGTGCGTCCAAAAGTTTTACCTCTTGGCGGTAGCACTGAAAACTGCGACGACTCTCCACGGTGGTAGCGGTGTCGTTCTATTACAAAGCCGCCTGGAGTCTCCTGCAAAAGCAGGATAAAGCTTGCTGCGAAACAAGCCTGACCCGAATTCCATTACAGCATTGGGCATCTGCCTCGGTAAACAGGGTTTTTAAGCCTCTCGGAACAAGTTTCCCGCACGTGGATTAACGTCAACAATCATTAATACGCTCGACGTACCCGGTACGGGGAAAGTTTTCCGATTTGGAACAGCGAATATTTAACTCTGCTTCTTTCTCCTTCATTTCTCTTTCTCTCGCGATCTCTTTCTTCATCCAATGCATTTTGCTTCAAAATATTTCCTTACGATAGTACGTACTTTTTATTCACTCTAAAATGACATCAATTAAATATTTTCATTCGTAAATTAATTATTAATCATAGAATTTTCTTTTAGAAAATATTCTACAATTAATTATCTTTGCCTTCTGTAATTTCTATAAAAATCAGATTCACTAAATGAACAGGTTTTAAGATTTATCAAGTTAAATTAATTCCAATCTGAAATATTAATATTGGATAATTTTGATCGAGTAAAGAAATTATATTTCGAATAGATGAAGATTGAGAATATTATCGATTCTTTTGAAGTTACACGCAAACTATACAAGATCACATTTTATGATATACATCATACAGAATCATATAACTTTATTTCATATCGTATCTGTTCTCTTGGAACTTTACCATGTATCCTTCTTCCGCAACTTTATTCCGTTTTTCTTGTGAACATACATGGATCCTAGTCATTCGTATGCGTGCTTCTGATCTGCCATGGATATAAAACCAAATTCTATCTCGACCGAAGCAACGCACACACGTACAAAATTTCAAACAGAGAAACTTTCCTGAACCGTCTAATGGAGATGAAGAAACTTATGCGAGCAGGAAATCGTTTCCATTTTACACGAGACCCGCATTGAACTGCTAGATAATATTCGTTCGCACGAGTTACAGGAGCAGACGGTAAAAGGGTAGCATGGTAAAATAGCAACCACCAGCAGCAAAACTATGATATTCAAATACAATAGAATGTCGCGTTAGAGAAGCGCTGAGCTGGTGTGCAAATTTAAACGCGACTGGCAATTCCAAACTGTAGAGAAGGAATAGAAACAGCCGGGGAATTTCTTAAATTCGCGCGAGAATCTGCATTCCTTCAGCAAATCCGCAAATGATATGTACCATAGAGTGAGGCACCGGCAAATGCCTCTGCCAGTTTTCGCCTGGAAATCCTCTTTCACTGGCTAGTGCTATGCGATAAAATACAACTGCGACCGAGTTTTAACCGGAAGTGGCCGGAAACATCTTTCGAAACGGGCTTACTTGGAACTATGCTAAATGATGAAAACTATATTGCAAATATGTACTATGAGGGCAATATAAGATCCGGTTCGAACTTACTTACTTACTTATAGATATGGTTCTTTCAAATGAGACTGCTTGTGGTTTTCTCTTATATTGCTCGGTTATACCCATTGGTTAGAGTTTAACTTTTACGCGGGTTGTATTCAAGCCAGAAAAAACCTTTTTAGCATCTACTCTTGGAATTTATATTGAAGTAGACGTACTTGCTTAACGATACTATTTAAATTGGATTTAAATGCAAATATAAATTATATTTAATGGAAAGGATTTTAAGAAATAGATTTAGAAATTTTCATATGTTTAATTTAATATATTTAGAAATTTCTAAACCTACTTCTTAAAATCCTCAAAAATCGATAAATTAAAAGTATGTATATGTGTAAAAATGTTAATCTTAGGATATGACACTATAATTAGAGACATATGGAACAGGGTGTAAAATCTTTCAAAGTGTCTTTCAGAGAGTTCTAGTCCGCAGTAATGTGGAAAATCCGCTTATATCTTGTGTCTCACGATGCTCGAACCTAATTCACTGACACGCGGAAAACTAGCGGGTGTATGTGGGTCGCACCAGTGCGTCAGAGTTTTCGCGGAAGGAGCAATTAATATATATGTAGTAGTTTCGAAATGTGGAACGTGGCCAGTCGGCCGAAGACAATGTCGAAATTTAATATAACTATGCTTCTCCAGCCTGTTTGAACGGTGCGTTTTCGTCGCAATCATTATTCAGGTGGTGCTTGCACGTGTTACTGCTGGTCGTGCTTTCTGATTTACTGCCCCTAAGAAGGAAATTGCACGTCTAGCTCGAGCAGCGGCTGCCGCAAGTTTCGCGTTTGCTACTTGTAAAGTTTTTGAATTTCGCGCAAATTAAAATCTAATGGTTTGGTGGGTTTACAAAAAGTTCCTCTTGAAATTTAATTGTTCATTTTGGATTATCTGAGGGATAATATTATGTAATATTTACTGATACAATAACGAGTATCTTTCGAAATAAGAATTAACGAAACACTTTGAAAACAACGGTTTTATAAATATATTTATTCAGTAAAATTGAATTATCTGGATGATCGGTATTAACTAATTATAATATTTTACAAAAATACATATAATAATTTCCGGCCGAATCTAATTAAAGAATTCGTTACAATTTTCATTAAGTTTGCTATTATTCTGAATTATTTTATTTCGATTTAGATAAAAATACCGATAGTTGTTTCCGAACGAATCTAATATTTCGCGAGACGGGTTTCGTAAATATTTGTGCGAATTGAATCTTCCGGATTTGTCTGGAGGCAGGAATAAATAACTTGCGAGTGTCTGACTTCATCGAGGTCCTAGCGGAAGTTTAATAATGCACTCCATCCAATCTGCTGTCTAGTTGGTTTCCTTTATCTCAGAGACGCATTTCGCTGAATCACAAGGAGGCTTTCCATTTCCATTCCCAACTCGCTGTCTCCTAGACAAGGTTTTTTCCCGCGACTGGCACCCCTTTCTTCGGCTCCTAATTGAATGG
The DNA here is from genome assembly GCA_963989405.1 of Trypoxylon attenuatum. Taxonomy (NCBI): domain Eukaryota; kingdom Metazoa; phylum Arthropoda; class Insecta; order Hymenoptera; family Crabronidae; genus Trypoxylon; species Trypoxylon attenuatum. The sequence goes on along the minus strand of OZ022493.1, from coordinate 10,635,008 downwards.
TCCGAACGCTTAATCTCTATTACACTCCCTCATGACTCGAAGACCCTTCGTTTCTTCCTTTCCCTCGACCGGAGCGTTATTTCTTTCGGATTGATTAACTTGTTTTTAGTTGACCAATTTTACAGGGTCCAGTCAATGAAGCTTTTATGTTTGCCGTTGAATGGAACAGACGAATCCACTGATCGAAACTTTTAGAATAGAGAATTGGGTGGGACGCTTTCTGTAGAGGTTTATTGGAAAAGTCACAAAAGCATTTTGCAATTAGAGAAAAGATTGTAATCCTTTGTTAATTATTATGGATTCTTACAATTTCAAGTGCTTTCTTCACTGAACTTTTTAATTGTAAGAAAAATGACAGTATTATATTTCTATCATTTAAATCTCAGTTATCATAACTATAATTGTAATTATATTCTATGCGTATAATATATTATAGACTATATCTCATATATTTATTATGTAATGCGTCATTGTACCAATGTTTTAGCGATTTAGCAAAATCGTGACGTTTATCGAGATATCTCCATCAGTTCGCCAAATTGAGGAAGTAGAAAGAGAATTACCTTAAAAAACTATAACAATAGTAAGGACAACGCATTCGTTGAATCAACTTCATCAGCGATTTCTCGTAGAAGAAATTTTCCCGTTACTCCTTAGAGGCGACGTTCTAAAGCGGCCAGACAAATATAAAACCCTGAGCAAACGCTGGGAATCTCTGACGATCCAGTTTAAACATTGCGACCGGCTCGCCTCAATTTTGAGTGCATTATAGGGGGAATATGTAAATGTACCTTCCGTTCGCCGGATTGAAGTAAGTGCAGAATAAAAGAAAATCCTGAGCAATTTCACTAGCGACTTAACTTCGCCTCCTGCGACAATGCCGCGGTCCTTCCTGTGGAAACCTCCCTCGCGGGGTTAAGGATAAAAGAATGGGAAAATAGAGTCACTGCCGAGAAACTGCTGCTAGCTTCTATGATTTCGCTTCGCATGCAGATGACTTCTTTACGAATTCACACATTATACCAAATCAAAATTGCTGATAATCTTCCTTCCTAATTCACGATATAAATTTATTTAAGCCTTTTATCCGTATTACGTATATTATTTGAATTAACGTTAATTCTTTATTGAAATTAAAAAAATTCATATTTCCTCGACTGGGAGTTGAATTGAAATTTTAATTATTCTTGAACAAATGGGACACTCTGATTAATAGCTATTATAGTAATCGTGATTAAAAGTAATATATCACTCTTGCAAAAAGTACATAGCTAATTTTCAAATGAACAATAACGTTATGAATCACTAAATATGAGATAATAAATTGTAATTAAGATTAAAATGTAAAGTAATTTTCCATCTTTACGTAATTACTATTGGATAAAATAATGGAATTATCAGGTTGACTCGGCATCCTTAGGAAGTTTCTTCAATTACTTATTGATCAGTCGACGATGTCTGGCGAAATGTGCTAAATCAAGCTGAAAGTCAGTTCAATTGATTGCGCCTCATACAAACAGAGTTCTCCCTTTGCCTCGGATAGTCATTACGAACGGTGCTAATGGCAAGAACGTCTGACGAATGGAGGGAAAGAGCAGAGAATTCGGTTTTCATCTTCGGCTATTGGCTTTTCCATCAAGAGTCTGTATTTACGTGTATACATCCGTGTGTACAAGTATACGTGTGTGGATGGGGGCAAAGGTTTTTCAATCGGGGATTCTATGAACAATTTTCATCTGTTTCGACATAAATAAAATATTTTGAAAACCGATGGTAATGTAACGTAACGTAGTTTTCCAACGTTTTGTTATTTAGCATAAGGGAATGGACCTACCGAAATTTATTCTATTTCTTCTTTCCAAGTACTTATTTTAGATGGGAATGGCAAAGGTTAGCGGAATTCTAAAGCTGTGTTCACTATTTTTACAATAGCAGGATTTTTAATTCAATGCATCTTACAATAGCTGTTCGTAAATGTAGGATAACATTTCTTCGAGTTACCAAAATAATTCTGCAACCGTATTAGTACAGTATAATATGTGAAATATCGCGAAAGTGTTGCTCGAGTATTGCGCTCGCAATTTCACCAGTAAAAGAATATTCACAACATTGTCACATTATTTTTATTCTAATTAAAAGCCTATCACGTCGCGATACAAATAATTTTTTTTCCACGGTTATTTTTATAAACTCAGTTTAATATATTCGGTCTTTCGAGTTCGTTAAATTCTCCGTGCCGCGAATAAAATGTGAATGAAAGTGTAAACGCTGGTATTGAGTGATGCAAGTAAATATACTCGCATTAATACACTGAAAATATTCAAATATTGAGTATAATAACACTTTATCATTTATTAAATCAATTAATATTTAGTAATATTAATTTATTAATAGTAATTGTCATAAACAGGAAATACTTCAAACATGATCATGAAGACAGAGACAATTAATTTCCTTATGACCTACATATACTCATCCAAAACGTTCCCACGGAGTTATTAATTATAATTAATTACTCTCGGCTCATTTAACGCTACAGCTTCACAAGACCCCGGAAGTAAGCTATTCGAAACCTCAACAAGGTGGTGGTACCACTAGAAATTAGTCTCTAACCTAATGAAGGTCTAAGGCTGCACGTTATCGAACTGTATCCCGCTAACCGGACCATAACTAGCCACGAAGTCCGCCTCGAATTTTAATCAGTGTTTAGTTGGAATTAGCTCAGTCAATTAAACGGGTGCTGCCTGGTCATGACAGCTCGTAGGCCCCCTCGACAAACCGAGCTGCACCATGGTAATTTCGAAATACATACCGTCCCCGTGAGCGCCATATGTCAGCGACATGGAATTAATTATCGCCACGGCCTACTACGTTCCCTATACTTCCCCTCGTTTTCACTCGAACGACTCTTCGCTCGCCCCCTCCCCCCTCTCTTCTTTCCCCTAACGATTTGGTCTTTGCGCGCACTTGTAACAGCTTTCTGTGGTATTGCATTCTACCATTGGTCAAATACCGTTGTTATTTTCGAGTATCGTTTTGTCTCGATAACATAGCGTTAACTACTAATCGATATTTTAAAGGGATCAATTTTAGGCTTCTTAATGAAGTGCGATAATAGTAGCTTCTAATGTGACTTCAATTATTTTTAGTTAGTTGTGTATGTTTCGGTTAAAAAAATTTAAATAGGAAGAAATTTTTTATTTTGGGAGGGGGGGAGGGGGAGTAATTGATATTGACTGATAGTGACTTCAATTATTTTTAGTTAGTTGTGTACGTTTCGGTTAAAAAAATTTAAATAGGAAGAAATTTTTTATTTTGGGGGGGGGGGAGAGGGGGTGTAATTGATATTATAGATTCAAGGAAGAATAATAGCACAACAATTGAATTCAATAGTAGGTGCTGAATCTTTACTCTTGATCCCAGTGTCCAACGCTTAGGCCAAGTTGCTAGAATGTGCGTTACTGCTACCAGTGTTACTATAGCGCAGCCCCTTCTATAGGCTTTTGTAAGCGGTCCCCGATATCGTAATGCTTGCTGCCCTAGGGATTAATGGGCAAGGTTGGTGGTTCTACGTTTGAGAGACTCTGACACTGTCTTTGGAAAGGTCGGGATTATGTGGATACAGTTATGGGGTCTGTTGCCCTTGTTAGGTGGCTTGTAATTAAGTACGTTGGTGTGAGGGGGATTAATTTTAATTGTCATGGGGATTTACTAGTTTCTGTTGTACACAACGTTCCTGTAAGTGGTGGGCGGTTTTGGAATAATTGTAGAACTTGGAGGTGTGATATTTTTGAAATAGTGCAGGGTAAAAGAAACACTTTTCTTCCTAAGGATATAACAATAATGCATATTGAATTTTTTGACAATTATTGTTTTAAAAAATATTTATTGTATTATTGGAGCTAATTAACAAATAATGAAGATTCTTAGCTGGAATACTATGTGTATAGTTATTGGTGAAATTGGAGAATTAATATTGACCTTGGTGATTTTTACGTTGTACTATTGGTAGGAAGCAATGATTTGATCGAGTAGCGGTAGAACGAGCATCAATTACACTCAACATTTTACGGCACCCTGTTCACAAACCAGCCCTGGTATTTAAATTAACGGTTCTGTTTGTCCGTTCATGTAAATGACCATTCCACCCTCGTACGTTATCGAAGACAGAATCTTTACTGTCTGCACACTGCCCCTCGAATTTTTCGCCGCGGGAGGTGCCGACGAAACATAATTACACTATACGAGAGGACAGATAAATATTTAATTACAAGTCAAGATAAACGAATGATCTCCACTTTAGATTAATAGGGAAATTCTTTTGTGAAGCTAATACATAATATGGAATATAATCGAAACAGTTTTTAATAATTTGATCTTTTACAAAAGTAAAAGTATTTATTCGTACAAGTTGTTACAGTTGTATGAACACAAGCATTCAATTGCATCTCGGTTGCTTCCGACGCGTGTAATTAATTGTAATCTCCATGAAATATGACTCTTCTTAGAACAGACCAAATGCGTGTTTCCATGTAACACGCTACCTCATAATAGCTGTTTCCTGTTATACTTCGCTGACAAGAGCCCCTCCAACATCCGTTGTACTTAGGATTAGTCTGGACAGTCTAACGCGAGCGTTGTAAATAATAGTCTCTGTAATTGCTGTTTACACGCTACCCAACGTTTGTTCCTTGTTGTTTGGCAAATCGGCCACGGACCGACAGATCTCGTGATTCCTTTACGCTTTACATATAAGGACCTACCCCGTGATAAAATCATATTCAATGGGGGAAAATAAATAAAATTCTTAGATCTAAATCGACTTTCAAAATCATATTACTTTCAATTCAATCACCAAATAATCATGATTACTTTTCAATTAATATAAATCAATATAAAATTAATACGAGACTGCGTAATTTCGTGCGAAAAGTGATTTTATATAATTTTATAGCAGTAATAAAATTCGGGGGTGTGAATGGGGCCCCCATAGGCTGCTTCTATGTATCGCGAAGCTTACAATGCTTCAGTATGTGCAGTCATGCTATCATTCGCCACTCCTATGAAGATCAATTGTGCTTGTACTCGCCACCCCCTCCCCCCCTGCCCCCTGTTTATTGCTCGGACGTCCCCTAAATCCGAGCCCAGGGGCCGATTTATTGGCGAGTGGTCCAATATGGGGTCCGCGTGCACTATTAATGGAAAAAGTTTCGAGGACAATGCGGCTACAAACAAAAACGACACCCCCTTCTTCCGTAGCCGCGTAACCCTTTAATGGAGGTAGAATGGAGTTCTCCGCGTCATAGACCGGGCTTCCGAGACCCAGCTGTAATTGTAATAAATTTCTATATGCGCCTGAGGATTTCACGCTTTTATTTCGAGGGTCATACAAACTATGCATTCTTATGTTTGTTTTCTGATTGTTCACCGTGCGAAACTGTAGCCGAGTCCTTAATTGTTGGGTAACAATGTGGAGAGGGTGTCTCGAAGACAATGTAGCGGAAAAAGTTAGGGTCGATGGAAGATTTCAATATAAACTTGCGATTCGGTATATCGCAAATATACATATATCTATTAGTAATTATGTTTCTAATTTGTTTTGAGAAACTCAAAAATATTGCATTTGAAGGAAAATTCGTAACTACGATTAAAAATGATATGTTCATTAGGATCTTGTAAAGCTACTGTATTTATAATAGTCCCATGAATCGCAAGTTTTCTTTGAACACTGTCGGTGTTTACAATTTCATGGGATGAGCTGGCACAGGAATACTCGAGGATTAGAACAAAGCTGGTATTACACGGAACCTGACTCACAGAGCTCAGGAGAGGTCAAAGGCACGAGACGTCTAGCAGCGTGTTTCATCGCTCGTGAAACGTCGTTGAACGGGAAAGGTCGTCGTAAGACGAAGACCCTAGATGCTTCGTGTGATATGATCATCGTCAGGGAAAATACAAAGAGCAGTTCTCTGCCAATTAGCTATAAGCAAAGTGATCCATGAATCTTCCAATTAGCTATTGAGTGTTCAATATACAGTATTAATCGGTTCCACAGTTGGCTAATGCCTTCTGGCGACTGTCAATAATCGTATTTCGACATTATTGATCCTTATAAGAGCTTGGTTGTTTAACCAAGCAGGATATAAGCGGGTTTGATAGCGTGTAACGCTTGATGTACCTCACCAACGCCAATCTCCTCGCGATAATAGCTGAACTTTGTTGATAAGCTACTGTAATAAAGCGTGTTAACGTTGAGGCAGACCTTATTGCACATCGTAAAACTGCCTGATGAGCTGGTGGTTAAATATTAACAAAATTCAGCCGTTTGGGAAAATTCTCCTTATCGAAAAGCTACTTTAGTATCTCAATCTTGATATAAATTTAATACATTAATAGTATTTTTAGAATCCTTATAAAATGCAAATTCTCTGACTTATTTGTATCTTGATACCGACTTTATAATTAGTCATTCATAATTCGTATAATAAACTGCGAGAAAACAATAATATTGCAAAAGAACATTTTCCAAAATCGTGGATTTTACATCGAGATAATATTGAATTCTACGATGAATTCAAAAACCTGTGCAAGACAGTGTGCAAATAAGGACGTCAATAAAATACCGAGTTGATTAATTAATAAGCGATTCGTTGAATTTTCCTTGTATTACTCGTATAATATTAACTCGACGACGAGGCCCTTTAATGAGAAGCTTATAAATCCAGTAAAATTAATTCCTATCTACCGAGGCAATGATTAAGATTGATTACGGGTCTTTTGTAAGTACGTGCAATCTGCTTGGTCGAGGCGAAAAACCAAGGGGGAGGGGGAGAAGCTCGCTGTTAATTAATCGCTTCAAAGAATGACGCTTGGTCAGCCGATAATTGGAGAAATACTGGCTTGAGGCTCGCGAGCGCGAGTCAAAGCCACCCTGAAATGCGGATAATTATCTTGGCTGATAATGAGAGGACAGAGCCTCGGCTTCGTATTACTTGGTAACAATGCATGTCAAAAGGCTCGCCACGATTCGACTTGAATAATGACACTACCATTCGCGAGGCCTCTACTAGTAACATCGAAGGTGTGCGGCTAATGTACCCGCTAATGCCACTCTATTTAAGTACATTGATCCACTACACTCGATCGAATCCTACGACTTTCTGTTCTTTCATATTTCTTTGCTAATAATGGCAAAGTACTTACGATAAAAGATAAAGTAGTTTGGAGAAACATTGTACTTGAAGTGATTGATTTTTATATTGTTTTGATGTGAATCTCTTGATTTTCGAGATTCTTAGGGCTATCTTTAACTATAACTATGATTAAAAAATGTTTGTATTCAATATTGTATATTTTTCATAAGAAATTAATTTGATTTTAAATTAATTTTGAAATTAATTTTATTGTAATTACAAGTGCCCGAGGAATCCGACCCAGTTGCTACTATAAACTATTTATTAACTATTCGTCCATTTCCCACAATCTTTCTCCAAAGTAGAAAAGAGCTATATGCATCGAGTAAGGTATTCATAATTCAGAACGAATTCGAGGGGTCTCGTAGTAATTATATAAGACGTTCATGGAGGTAATTAGTGACGAAGAATCTCGGTGAACTTCTCGCCAGAAGTGTAACAATTTTTCTTAAAAGATAGTCGAGGAAACAGCTGCGAAGCGGTAGTACGTAGTCGCCGTGGGCTAGTCGCTCGTCGCTTTTAATGAACTCTCGAGATGCGACTTCACCGTGTCCCTGAAACACCTTGCTGAGGGAAAACGAGAACTCGTACACCTGGTTTTCGCGATGAATTTGGGTTAAAGATTTTCGAAATAAAGCGTATGCTAATTTGGATCTTGCACAAGAGATTTTTGAATTTTATTGTTAGTTAAAGTTCGAGTAATCGCGATTGTACAGTTTATTTAAAATAAAAAATTAACGTAAACTAAGAATAAATTCAATTGAGGTCTGCATAAACAATATGTGTATTGAGAATAATTCGCACTCGGAAGATTATATTTCAAGAAGCCTGCTTTGATGAACAGTATTTCCGTAGAGAATTTCAAATGCCTCGAGTGTCCGTGCGAATGAAATCGCCTTAACACCCTCGCTTGAGTCCGGATTTTACCGTTGACCGCGGCAAGAAGTAACCGCTAGCATATTTTTCCCATTTTCATTGTTCGTCTCAAGAATTTAATTCCTGCTAGCCAAGATTTTCTCATCTATTTTTTCGCGTCGTGCGCTCTTTGATAAGGTATCTCAGTTACTCAGAGATTCACGGGAAATGTTAACATAAAGCTTGGAAAAATCATTTCCAAGAACTCATTACTATTTGTAATATTATATTATGAATAAGTACTGTTTTCACTTGAAATTGAAATTTTTGTTTATTTTACGACAAAGAACATTTACATTTCTTTCTTCTAACGATTCAAGGAATCTTACATTCCTTGTGTAAAAGGATCTAACGATAAGACGAAAGATACTCGAAAAGAAAGTTGTAAAGATAGAGCTGCAGCTGCAACTTTGTGATGGAATATTGAAAAATTCATGTGTAGAATTCTCGATGGTACGAATTACGAGCACCTTCTGGTGTTGCATTCCGTTTACGAAATCCCGATAAATTGTGCTAAAATTCGAGTTTTTGACTTCTTCTTGAACGTGTTCCTACCCCCACTCGGTCATTTTTTTCTTCTTCTTGTCTCATTACGAGCGTGACTTTTTTTCTTATAATTAAATCCTAACGAAGTCACCAGGTTTCTTGGTGGCGAATAAATCGGCAAAACAACGTGTTTCCCAGCCAAATTAAAAGTATGATTTCGGGATTATGTTTTTATTGTGTGGTACATTTTGCTCAATTTTTTCCACTGGTTTCTGGCAGTGCAGCCGCCACGTTGCATTGTAAGATGAATTGTGCCGTAGAACCACAGAGTTGGTCTTGTTAGAGCAAACAATTCTTAGGGAAAAAGAGGATTTAAAAGAATGAGAGAACGTTGGCTAACTGCGAATTATGACCCCGTTCTATTTATTCGACCAACAATGAAACCATTCAAGTCACTCAACATTCTTGAGTATTATTTTTCAATCAATATCCAATGTAACTTCTTCTACAACTAATTATCATTATCATCGTTATTCGTTGATTAAGAAAATATTTACAAATTAGAGAATTTCTTGAGAACAGAGAATTATTTTGAAATGATATAAATAGTAATTCAAAATATTTTAATTCTAATTCTAAGTTTTTAGTTGGAGAGATTTTTTTCTAATACGAGATTCGAATTTGACAAATGTCCTTTATTCGCTGAGAACAAGATTGTCTATAATGTGGTCGTCAGTTACACGTTCAGCGTGACGTCGTGCGTAGCTTAATAATAGCCGTGTAGCCGCGAAACGTTAATTACGCCCTTTTGTGGCGCGTTGAACGCTGTCCTCAAAGGACTAACCTTCTCTTCAGGGCTCGTATTCGCGGTCTGATACAGTGGCTGGTTAAGAATTTAATTTCGGCCGCTACACTTGTTAGGCGGTTACTTCGAGACTAGGAAAAATTGCCTGAGCATGGGAATGTACCGAGGGGATTTAATTCAACCTCTAAGTGACATTTCTTTTAAAGGAAGTTCAGTCTGGTTATTAGGTTCCTCTGAAATCTGAGCGTTAAAATTAAAAGTATCACCTATAAAATAAACCCTTGACCAATTTTCATACTCTCCTGACATTACTATCTCTAACTTCTTTCAGTTCAAAATTAACATTTTCCAGAGTATGTGTTAGTCTTAGAAAAAAATGAAAACTGACTTTTGCCATTTATACGAATGTTGATCCCTGGTTTCAGTGTGGTTTTGGTAGAGTCAAGTAAAACTGGTATTTATTGGAACATTGCAGAAGGTAGTTACCATTCATCCGTGGAAACTGCTGGATATAATCTACCAGTGAAAATAAAAAATAACTGTTATCACGTATAATGTTTTGCTGTAAATGCTTTGTCGCGAAGTTTCGTTCGAGATATATCAGTAAATAAACATAAACTAATAATTGGAAAGATGCGATTGAATTAAAGCATCCAATTATTCTTAAATATAGCATCTATTATTACACTGAGTTTTTAGTGTTTTTGGTTAAAAAAAGCAAATAGCATCGAGTTCTTTGGTTATTCGATCAATCTTAATTCGTGTGCCAGTTAACGAAAACTCATTTAATACCATTTAGGACATCCCTTCGTCGCGATCCAAGTCTTCACTCGCCTCGTTTCTGGTACTCGTGCTAATTTACACGACTTAATTTCGCTACTGCCACTGTCAGTGATTCATGAGCTAGCTTTTTGTCGGAACGAAGAAGAAACGGGAATTCCAATCTCGTCATAGTTCGGACTGTTTTGGTATATGTACTGTTTTTCTTTTGCGCGAAGACCAATCGCGTAGCTCGCTCCGATAGTAATTTATCAATGAACAATTTCGAGAAGCATTCTTCCGCAGAATTAGCTTGATTCGGAATTTAGATGGCGTTTTCTAAATTGCCAAGATCTTTGTGCACTCGGTAACAGGTTTGACATACCCAAGTGGGTGCGCCAATGCAATTAGAAGGTGAATAGTTTGCTGAATAGTTCGCAAAGTGATCTGCTTTTCCAGAGAATTGCATAATTTCCACTGCATCTTCTCCATTCTTCCTTAGAACAATACGAACTCACCTTTGATAAACTCTAAACGAATTTGTCGATTTTATCCTCTAATCTGTTGTGTCTGGGTTCATGTCTAAGATTCTGCCTTTTCTTACAATACTTTAGAAACTTGTTATTTTTGCAATCAGGAAATAAGAAATTAATCGATAATATATTTTATTTTGGTATTTAATAGTTCGAAGGACATTATAATATACTCGCAGCACAATATTGAAGAACGCAGTTCAAATAGATAATTCAAGGTTGTGAAAGCAAACTAAAAACAGTCAGAGGTCAAAAGCTCTTCAAAGGGATCTTTTTAAAAGAGTTGGATAAACAAATGTTACAAATTTTTACCAAAAAAATTCGGTTTCAATCCAGCCTTGGGTTTTGTAAGGACACACGGTACTCTTTGTAGATGAATTTCGAGAAACAATGGATTTCATACGTGGGAACATTTGACAAAGGCTTCAAACGCGATGACAAATGAGTTACAGTTGTATTGATCTCTGTGGTATCAATGCACTCGTAACCCTCGCATCTCACTAACGTCACAGTAGTTTCTGATGCACCAAAATTTGATGTTGGATTTTCCCTCTGATTCGACGACATTCAGGAAACGCTGTAAGTTTCCAAGTTCCTAGAATGACGATGCTATTGTTCCAATTTTACCCGGCCAAGATTTTCCCATGAAACCATGAACTTCAGCCGATTATGTTGGCTATTCGTTACTGCGAAACATTGGGTTACATTCTCAAAGATTCGACGGATTATTCCGCGAGTGACGCGCGCCAGGTACTTGCATTTAACTTTTACTTCTTGGCTCCTTTTCTCTATGTACAAACTTCCGTCCGGCTAATTATCCAAACTAACTAGTTAGTTTGGAACTCACTTAACGAGGGAGCAGTTTTAATTATTTTCTTCTATTTACGGATGTCAGAACAATTTGCATATTTGTCAGGCAAGAGACACGTATCGTAATTGAGTAGACGAGAGAATTTCTTTGCAATTATGCAGATTGAATTTTGCATCGTTAGAAGAACACATTTTTTTATTAGAGTGTCTATAAATTTTTTTTCAAAGGACGTTATTTTCTTTACGACGTACATAGTTACATCGCTGAATTGCCAGTTAAATTTTACGCTAGAATCAACATTAATATTTCAATAGCACCACCTTACGCTTAGCTACCCTCGTGCACGCGATAAATGATTGTTCACTCAAAGAAGATGAATAATTAAAGTGGTTGGCGCAAGCTCGCAATTCTGTTTGGTTAAAAGAAAGTAAGCTTGCAATAGGGTTGTTACGCGGTAATCGAAATCCTGGATGTGCATTGGGGCAACGCGTGCAGGGTAAAGAGAAAAGAATCGGGGTTAAAGCAGTTTTCCCTGGTCACTTTGTATTCCTGGACCACAAGGCTTTGTGGCCGAGACAATGCTCCCGTTTCCGACCATTGCATAGTCGTTCGGACTTGATCCGTAGCAGTCTGGTTACGTATTCAAAGTATCTTGATCAGACGAATAATTGAACAATTTCGACTCAACTGACAGAATAGGAAAAAAAGAAAAGAAACTCCTCGAACTGTTTTTCACGCCGATTTCTTTTCGAGATTTTACTCACTGTATTCTGATTGATCAATATAGTAATACAGTGAAATTTATTTACATTTAATTTTGTTATGTTTAATAAGAGCATCTTCGAATTTGAATTTTACCAAGAACTTACATACACATTGTTAATAATTAATTATTTCTAAGATGCCTTCAAAGTAACTTTGTTTAACGCATGCTATGTTTTAACGCAATCTGCCAACTATTCAAAAGGGTTCACTATCGAAGTATCTCAGATGTTTACTTAATATACATAGATGTATATTATTAGTTTGGAAATTTTTCCAATACGTGGATTTTGCGACGTATAAGCTTCGGCTACGAAATCCATGGGTAGAATATTGAAATTTACGTCTCGAGGAAAAAAATTTTCGGGCTTTGGCTTTGCACGATAATAAGCGCCTTGTTAAAATGCAACGCGGTCGATGCCAACGAAGAATCTCATTATTCGGAATAAAGATTGGCAATAAAGGCAAACTGTCGAGTGTTGTATCGTCCGCGGTGGTGCGATGAAATTTCGTTGGCTTAAAGCAATCTCCTTCGTGATTTAGTATTCGTGTCTCACAAAGCTTTGTGGCGGTCAATACTCGCATTTCTACTTTGTAACGTGTCCAGTCAGTGCCCCGTAATTGAAACGAGTAATTTATTCGGAAAATTTCAATGTCAAATTTCTACGATGACCGGCGATTCCTTGCCAAACTCCCTGTATTCATGCATATGCATTTTATCTGGGAGTCTTGGTGAAATAGTCCGCAGTTTCCGGGCCGCGCGAGCGCGCGCGCGCTTTGTCGCGGTGGCATAATTAATTCCCGTGGCTGGACAACGTGCAAATCGGTGAAATATTATTGACTTTATAATCCTCTTTGGGTTTGGCTACTTCGTGTCACTCTTCGAAGCATTGTGAACATTTGTCACAGAATATCAAATATTTAAGTAAAATTATCATTCATCCAAAACGTCATTGGTTCATTAAATAGTATAGAAAGATTTGAAACGATAAAAGAGATATTAATGAAATAATTGTATAAAAATGATAAAAAGAATGTAGCATTAAATTTTGCGATATATTTCAAATTACAAAATTCAGCGATATATTTCTTAGTATTGGAATTGTGTAATCGACTTGAAAAATGGATTTTCATCTAACCAGGTAGAATTCGAAAGGAATAAAAGTATTTGATTCGCAGTCCAACATATTTCAGGAGTGGCATGGAGTCATATATGTAATAGAAAAGCAAGCAGACTCAGTCAGTCGGTGAATGCTTTATGCAATCTCACTTTGAGCCAGGACCAGATGCTATTAAGGATCTGCCATGGAGATTAGGGCAGACGTTTATTCACTTGCGAAGTCGTATAAAATAGGTAGCAGAGGATTTCATTTTCCGGGAACTTTTAGAGATCTCTTGGAATATCCTTTGCGATGGGTTTATGGTTAGAGCTGTTAGAATATACATATATCTAGTGACTCATGCCAAAGCATACAGAGCCTTTGTAATGATGGGCACTCGAATTGAGGAATAGTTACCAGTCCACTCAGTTTGTTTTTAAAAGAATTCAAACCACCCTTTGAACGCGTCTCTTTGTGTTTCAAGTGGAAAATCGCGAAATATTTGTTAATTTACGTGTTTTCAATGAAATAAACGATACGTATGTTTGATGATCGAGTCAAACAACATGAAATACTTTGCATACTCATGTCAAAGTCATTGAAATTGTTTTAATAGAAAAAAAGTTACTAACAATCTTTTGTATGTCATGAATTCCCTTATATATAGTTAAGATATAGGGAGGAAATAGATTCAGTATGCGTTGGTTTCCAATTCGTTCTAATTACGCGAACATTTACGGTCACCTGGCAGTCTAAAAGTGACAGAGATAAGTTCAGAGGTCTGTGGAACTTCCGGTTGAACGGAAACTTTGCCATCAAGCGCTAAGCCGCGTCACGCTGCGCGCCGCTTGAAATTATCGATTCGGGATAGTTACAGCGCTCGATAATTGGCTATGTCAGCGGAATCACAATGCGCGGTAAACTGGTTACGCCAGGCAGAAGTAACAACTTCATTGACGCATTAACGCCTTGTGAGCAGTTTCGATGACAATGTTAAGGCTACCACTCACCAATATTCCTAATGACAATTATTTACAAGAACAATCGAATCAATCGATTGGAATTGCGCGATTTACCTCAAAAAATTCATCGAATATTTGCGTTAATTACAAAGTACCATTAAAACTTCATAGAAACTTATTTTAACAAAATTAACAGGGCATTAATAATATTTATTTCGTTTTTCTGTCTCAAATTAATTTAGAATTCATTTGGGGGAAATGATGTACAATAATCTGGAAGTGATTTAATTTTACAATTATTTAATCAGAACAATTAAGGCAAAACAAATTAGCCAAAATCTGCTATATGAAAATAGAGTGAAGTGTGCTCAACAATGAGACAAATTAAGTGGAAGCAAAGCAACCAGTAATCCAATTCCATGTGGGTTTTCTTAATCCCTAGTAGCATAAGAACCGAGTTTTCCTGTGAACAAACGAGACTCGGATTTCCGTCTACGCGCATTTTACCTCGTTCAACGTTAATCCAAGGAATTCGCGCAGTGCCAATTTGCGCAAATTGATCTCTAAAACTCTCGTTGTGCACATTGGGTATGTGTGGAGTCACTGATTGCAGAATGGAGTCTGAAATTTCTCTGCAATAGCGTCTTCCGTGTTTCAACAGGAAACTTTCACCCCATTTTGGATTTGCCGATAAGCCTTATTCGAGAGTGAATCCTCCTTGGTTGATGGTAAGAAGATTTCGAAAACCGTAAACGTTAAAGAAAGTATATATATAGTTTAGACGTAAGCAGATAGAATATTTTATTTCCAGGTGTTCAGATTAATGCTATAATCCTAGATTCAATATAAAATTAACGACATTATGTCTCTTATTTAATATGCAAATAACGAATAAATTAATTGTATTATTTGTCTTAGTTTAATTATAAATTGAATTTGCCAATACATGTTTCGTAAAAGAATCGCTATTCGATTGTGAACTGACAGTAGGCTGGAATTTTCACTTGCCGAACAATTGCAATTTTTTTTTCTCCTCATTGTTTTCTGGGTTAAAACGCGTTCCTGCTGGAGAGGCTGACTGTAACAGCTTGATACAGACCGTATATGTCCGTTCGCCAATATAAATCAGGTCTAGCCACCGTAACGCTCGTAACTTTAGCAGACACGGTGTACATTCAGGAACAGAAACGACGGTCGTGCCCTTTGGGGCATCTGTCTCCCGCTGGAATCTTCCTCCAGGAACTCCTACTCTCTGACCTTTGTCCTCTGCTCGCCAGACACAGTGCACTTTCTTAGTTGTACATCTACATGTTCAATGGCTTGCAAATTCGTAACTCAAGAGATTTCGCAGATGGAAGATTTATAATTAGTCAGAAGAAACACGATAAAGTAACATCCTGAACTTATTTGTCTGTTATTTGAAAATGTTGAAATTGGGATATAAATCAATGTGCAAATATGAATTTTTAATTATTCATATTTTGACAAACCTATTGAAATTCGCTTATGCTTTGGTGGACAATGTAGGAATTAATCGTTTCGGAATAATCTTGAAAAGTTGAATGTGATTTTGATACGATTTAGCTGCAAGG